>JACWQW010000172.1:0-12123 GCA_014849355.1 Cryphonectria radicalis
CACACACACACACACACACACACACACACACACACACACACACACACACACACACACACACACACACAAGGGCCATGCGCTCGTGCATGTGCTTATCCTCGTGCCACCCCAGCTTGTGTCCTGCTACAACATTCAGGTTTTGAGTCCATCTCCCACAGGTACACTAGGGAAGCAGACTTTGAAAATGGGGCACAGGTAGCCGCATCTGATGTACGAACTACCTGGGTACCGTCACTTCGACCCGTCCACCGCAGCGGTCGACAAACTCGACCCCCCCCCCCCCCTTCTCCCTCCCCGTACCGCGCCGACTGGTCACGGCCCCCCACCAAGGCTCGGCTCGATGTCTGATCTTGTCAAAAGCGACCACCAGTCTTGTGTGCCAGGCTTGATCTTCCCCTAAGGTCCATTTCCAGCCGGACATGGACTTCTTAACAACGCTAGCCGGTTGACCACAAGTGCTTGTGTTGCTATAAGGTACTACTTACGCCTTATTGTCCGTCTCGACTCGAGGCCTGGCTCATTCTTCTACTGTGCATTTTCCCCCATCTGAGCACGGTCTCAGTCCTTGTTTTTTCCTCTTCTGTTCTTTCCTTTTCTTCTTCTTCTTCTTTAGTCGGACCACCTCCCCTCTTGACTGACCAGCCTGTGCCCTCTTTCGCCATGCCCCCAGAATATCAGATCACACCTTCCCTCATCGTCACCTAACCTTGTCAAATCCCCATCCTAATCTTGCATTTTTATCTTGCCTTCTTTTCATCCCTCCCCCCCCCCCCTCTTCTCTCTCTCTAAAACTCTACCTTGCCACATTTTCCAGCAGCCTTGGACGACAAGGTTACAGATCATCGAACGGACTTTTTGCTCTTCAACACCGAGACACCACCAGAGTGGACAATAGGCACAGCTTTTTGACCGGCCAACTGGACAAGCTCGTTTGACGCATACCCTCGGCGCCAGATGGAGTGCCGGCCTTAATGAACTGTCAGCAATCTTTATTGTAACCCTATTTGATTATTTAGACCACGGACTTGATCTCCAGGGACGCCGTCGGACATTCTCGTTTGCTATTCTTCGGGCCAGAGCGAAGCCACGAGTGGCGATAACAGCCAGACCACCGGAAAGAACCAGAGACTCATACACCCAGACAACACAAACTCTGAGGATTTTTCTCAGCAGTCGCATTAGAGGAAAACAAAGGTATCTTCTGGACGCTTGCCTTATGCCCAGGGCCCACCCTCTTGGGGAGAGTATCAACAACCATCGGCTTATGATGAAGTAAGAAAGGGCGTGGTTGGTTTTGGTGTACATTTGGACTTTGATGTCGGCGGGCACCCAAACCAAAGCCTGACTGTTGTCCGAGCCGGAAGTCCGCCGGCCGGCTTGATCACCACAGCCGGCGACAGCGGCGTCGGTATCATGGTTGGAACTATGCATCCGGCCCCAAGCCTGTCCGAGGCACCTCCCAAGGGCCATCCCCGGCCATATGATCCGCTCTCAGGCCAACGCAGCCTGCATGCTCTGCCCGTCGGACCTCGGAGCCCCCAGCAGGCCCTCAGGAGCAGTCTCTTTGAGGGATTTAGCCCAGACGAGGGCACTCGTCGCAGACCATCCCGTCAAAGTCGATCGCCGTCAACTTCGTCGCGGAAAGACACACTATGCTCGACATCAACCAACGCTACTACTGTTACGAACGCAAGCCAACCCTCGAACGAGACGGCCGCGACTCGGCGGAGGCTCGCCACCTCTCCGACGACGACCTCTAGCCAGAACGTCTTTTCCGTCAACGATAGGTCCGACGCCCCTCAAAACAGGCAGAAGAGGCGCCGGACAGGGCCTCTGAACCCAGAGCAGAGGGTGAAGGCCGCCTTGATACGGAAACATGGTGCGTGCGACACCTGCCACAAGCGGAGAGTAGCATGCGATCCGTCCCATCACAACATGACCTGGGACGACCTCAGGAGCCGTTACGGTGCTACCAGCCCAAGCCGTCAGGAATCCGTCCCAGTGAGCCCCCGCGGTTGGAATCCCACGAATGCCCCTCCGAAGCGCAGCTCCGAGGAGATGGAACTGGAACCCGAACAGTCACCAAGCCCACGTTCGGAGCAGACAACAGCCAAAGGACGGACCCCCCTGCCGAGAGGACCCCGCCTGATGGGGACAGCCCAAGCAGCACTGCCTTCTCTAAACTCACCTGAAAGACCCAGGCCCGATCTGCCTGGTCCAGCGCCACGGATCTACCCGATCCCTGATTGCGGCCGCTACAGTGCTGTGGAAGCATTGCTGTTGTTCTGGGCCGATGACCGCCACAGCGAACTGAGAGCGGCAGTAGACGGGCTGCGGCACGTCTTGAGCGAGCAGTACAACTCCACATGTGTTGTGCAGTCGATACCGTCCTCGGCTGCACCAGCACACTTGTATCGATGGCTCTCAGACCAGGTCCGCAACTTTGCTCGGCACAATGATAAGCGGGATGTGCTGAAGATAGTCTACTACAATGGGCACGCATATCTGAACAGAAATCGGGATATGGTTCTGGCTAGGTGAGTGATGCCAAGATTCCTCTCTTGTTGTTTTCTTCTTTCCGATCTCGGATTCCTTTGCACAATCCGAACCAAGAGAGCATCCCCAAAGGTCTGACTGTGTCGTATATAGCTCGCCGAGACCCAACGAGGCCACCGAGGTCCGGTGGAAACCCATCCAGGCGGACCTAGAAGAGTCGTGGACGGACACGCTCATCATCATGGACTGTCCGTACTTTGGCGACAAACTCTCTAGCAGCCGCGGCATCCTGGAGGTCTTGGCCTCCAATACATATGATGACTATGTTCGCTGTCCCATTCCTCGCTGCGCGTTCACCAAAGCGTTGATTGAGAAGCTTCAAACGCATGCTGCGCAAGCATCTCCCCGAAGTCCGCTCTGCGCCACCGACCTGCACGCACACCTCATGTCGGAATACCCAAAGATCATAAGAGAGACGAGGTCCGAGGATGAGGTTCTCCAGAATTTCCCCAGCCCGTCTCACGTGTTGGTCAGAGCGCGGGACGCAATGGCAGCATCAATCGAGCTGATACCACATCGGAGGGGAGGCAGCCCTCCTAGACGCATAGCGCCGGGGAGGCAGCTGAACATCTCGCTCCGGATTAGCGGAGATGCGGATCTGGAAACGTTGGTGGATTTTTTTCGACTCAAGCCTGACGCAATCAGGCAGGTACAGATTGAAGACAGGACACCTTTGTCTGCCTTGACTTAGGGATCATATAAGAAGAGCACACCAGACGTTTTACCCCTTGGAGGTACCTTTTCTTTCTTTCTTTCTTTTCCCCCCCCCCCCCTTCTCTCTTTCTCCTCGTCGGCGTCCTATCGCATCATGCTCAGCTCGTGCTCTGGTGTTTAGGCATTCTTTTCCCTCTCTTTTTCTTTGTGCACGGCTACGGGTTCTGCTGTGTAACATCTACTGGTGTTTTGGTTATTTTGGGAGGGGGGGGGGGAGAGGGTTTTCCAATTGGGAGGGGTGTTTTTTTCTCCTGTCCGCCGCGCGCATCATACATATACCCTGGGAGCTTCTGGGTAAAGGGCGTCACGAGGCGTACTGAGAGATATACAAGAGCTAGTCTCTTTATTTCTTGGTGATTTCTTTTCGAGCAGAACCAGCCGGGAAAGTGTGATACCAGTGCTCAAAAGCAGAAGGTGGTGGTTCTGCGTCGTTCAGGCCTAAGCAGCATCAGCAGCAGCAGCAGTAACCAATAAACAAACAGCAAGACGGATTGAGAAGCCGATTTTTTGTCTGCTCCCCCCCTTCTTCTTTTTTTCTTTCTCTTCTTCTTAAGGGCCGGTTCTGACATGCTTTGCTCCGTCACATTGCTCCTCGCTACCCAAAACGAAACCAGCCCAATTTCAAACTTGTGAAGAAAGTTTTTCTAAAGAGTGTTCTCAATCCGGACTCTTTAAGAATCTTCAAACATCCACATGGGACACTTGCCAATAAATATATTTGCGTGAATATATCGTGTCTGTGTATGGCTGGTGCGGAAAAGTCCCCTCATTTCGATGTTTTACCACTTTGGGAATATATGTGTATATATATATATATATGTATTCTCTTTTAATTTCAAGGGTTATGGTATGCCGTTGGCGGAGACATGGCTAAGGTCTTTGGTAGACTAAGTAACTATACGAGCACTAATAGAAGAACGATGGCTATCCCCAGTGCAAGCTGGTTGGACTCGCATACTTACCCTACTGGTTCCTGTGAACCCCATCCAAACAGCAGTGTTTGTGTGTGTATATGTGTGTGTTGGCGAATCCATATAAGCACTGGATATCCAGATATTGCACACCCCCTTTCCCTCCTTTCCCCCTCAAGCTATTCCACAAAAGAAAACCAATATCTACGTTGAAAGACATAAAACAAAACCAATGAAAAAAGGAAGAGTAAAAACTCTCAATAGATCTCTCACAGGCCAACAGCTAAAAAGTCGCGTCCTCCTCTATAGAACGCCACTCAACAACAAAACAACAGCCGCACCGCTCAAGACCACCTTCCACAGATTCGCCCCCGCATCACCATGAGCCACGGCCCCAGCCGACTTGGACGACGCCGACCCAGCAGACGAGGTGCTCTCGTTGCTGATCCTCAGCTCGGGCTCATACGGCCCATTGTCCGTGGTGTCGAGGGTTCCGTTCCAGCAGTAGCGGGTGAAACAGGTCTGACAGCCGGTGGGGACGGCGGTGCCGGTGCGGGTGAGGCTGCGGCTGAGAGCGGCGCAGGCGAGGCAGGCGGGCCAGTCGGGATCGAGGGTGCCGTTACCCTGGGTGGCGGCGTTGAGGCCGTTGGCGATAATGTCGTCGCGCTGGTTGAGGTGGTAGGACGGGTCGAAGGTGGAGACGTTGCTGGTGGTGGTGTAAGGGGCGTTGGGGATATAGACGACGAGGGGCGGGACAGCGGCGGTGGTGGTGAAGTTGTCAGCGTCGCAGCCGAAGAAGGCAGGGCGGTAGTTGAGACCGAGGTTGATAAAGGTGTGGTCGTCCGGCACGCTCGGAAACAAGGTGCCGTTGGCGATAGCGGCGAGGGAGCGCTGGTACGTGGCGCGGAGGGCGGTGCCGTTAGGCCAGTTAAGGTCTGTGTCGGCGGACGAGTCGACGGCGAAGATGACATCCACGGCGCGGACAGGCTGGATTAGCGGGTTGAGGGGGATGTTCTGGAGGTCCTCGCCGCCATCGACGAGTGAGAGCTGGTCTGTGTCTGTGGTAGGGTTGGTGGACGGGTTATAGCCGCGGAAGGGATTGGGGGTCCACTGGGCGATGTCATCGTCGGCAGCGCTGGTTGAAAAACAAAGAGAAAAGAAAAGGGGGGTTAGACAAGGGTTTCATTTTTTATACGAGAAGAAAGAGAAGAAGAAAAAGAGAGAGAGGAGACGAAGGGAAGGGGGAAAAAAAAGGGGGGGGGGGGGTTGGTGGGATGTGCGTGAGGGAAAAGGGATAATCTTCCAACAGGTCAACCTACCCAATATCTTCCAGGACGTCGTCGATGATCTTGGCCACGGAGGAAGGGATGCTGGTGGTCGAGGTGATGTTGGTGAGCAGGAACTGGTTGAATAATGTGCTGCTGGTGCCCATGACAAACCCAGCCTGGTCGAACCCCTCCACGCAGTGCCCTCCGTCGGCGATGGAGCCAGCGGTGAAGTTGGAGCCCACGTATTGCGTGGGGACGAAGCCATAGACGGTCGGGTCCCAGGTGCCAATCTCCCAAGGACCAAGCTCATAATTAGTGGCGTTGAGGCTGATGATCTCCGTGCCCGGGTCTCGCCCGTCCGACACGAGCAGCGGCATGGGGATGTTGCCGTCTACCAGGTCCTGGTCCAGCGCTATGGAGCTCCACGTGTACGCAGGCCCGCCCTCGGGGGCGTCGATGAGCTGGTACGAGAGCGCGCGGCCCCAGTAGTCGGTGATGGACGTCGGCCAGCCCGGGTCTGACTTGTCGTCGACCTGCCCGCTGACGTCGTACCAGTACTCGGCCGTGTCCAAGACCCCGATGCTGCCCGTGTCGGGCCCCTCAAAGATGTTGTTCTGGAACTGCCACACGGTGCCGTCCTGCATGAGGCTCTCGACCGAGGAGAAGTTGTTCTGGTAGAGGGACCCCACGAGCCACCCGCCGCCCGAGAGCCCGGCCACGTACGTGGCCGACTGCAACAGCCCGCCGATGCCTCCATCGCCTGTGGACCCGGTGGTGCGGTTGTCAGCAGCCTTGAGAAACCCGGCTCCGTTCATCAGGGCCCGGTAGCCACCTCCGCTAACGGCGATGGCTATGTTGGGCAGGGCTGAGGCGTTGGTGGCGTATTGGTCGATGTAGGACTGGGCGTCGAAGCCGGTGATGTTGGCCCGGGTCATGAAGTCCGCCATGGGCTGAACGGTGGCGGCGCGCCTCCTGCCCAGCCAGGCGGACTCGTTGGTGCCGAGTCCTGATGCGGCGCTGCGGATGGTCGGGCGTGTGGAGGGACATGTTACTACCTGTGGGCCGTAACCGCCGCTGGGGGAGTTGGGCAGTGCCCTTGGGCGGTCGAGGGCATAAGAGGTCCTCTCATTCCTCATATGATCCCTGGGCAGGGTGCTGGCAGAACTAAGGCCGGTGTGAACGGCGGACACAAGGAGGAGGACGGCGGCCACTTTGTCTAGTGCCATGGTGGTCGTGTAGCTCGTTCGTGGCCCAAAACTTGATTGATGACGAGAAGAAGGAAGGGGGAAAAGACAACAAGATACAAGAGTAAAATACTCGTAAGTAAGCGGGCAAGTATTCTCGAGGGGTGAGCTGAGGGAATATAAATCAAGGCAAAAGTTCCCTCAGCTGAGCCGGGTGCATGTAGCAAGCAAGCATCAGAAGATGGTGGGCAGATAGGAAAATGTTGACATGACATGCAGCGAGACAAGAAATCACATGAGCGTTCTGCTGTGTGGAGATTAGAGAAGAAGAAGAAGAAGAGAAAAAGATCTTCTCTCTCCGGTGGTGAGCAGCGAGCCGTCGCAATAGATGAGAGGGAAAAGAGAGAGAGAGAGGATGCTGCGCTTGGAAGGTGTGACGCAATATTCCAAAAGACCAAGCCCTGACTAAATACTTACTCAAGTGAAAGGAACGATACAAAAGGGTCTGATCTGAAGGCGCAGATCTTACATGCTTATCTAGTTTTATGTAGTAAAAAGAGACAGAAGAGAGTAAGTTGGTGGCGCTGGTTTGGGGGGGGGGGGTGTGCAAACATCAGATGAGGCCGGGGACAAGGCGGGCGCTATTGCGGCTATGCTCAGACTTGCCAGCGGCACCTATCCAACACTGCTGCGCCCTGGACTGCTCCGAGACTGCCGTGTCGTGCGTGTTGAAGAAGAAGAAGAAGAAGAAGAGGGGGGGGTGGTGGGGAGCGGTTACACAATGACTGCTGGTCTGTCTGAACCTGGAAGATCTTTCAGCTGTGGTCGAGGAGAAGGGGGGGGGGGGGAGGGGAAACGCCATGTGTAGCCCGAGGTCATCAGGCCAGGACCTGAGGAGCCTGGCCTGGAAGTCGTATCGTGTCGAGCATGAGCATGAGCATGAGCACGGTGAAGAAAGGACGGAAGGGTTAATCAGATGTCTCGGCTGGCGATTGTTTGTGTGTGTAAAAAGTTTGCTGGTGAACTGTTCCTGCATGGATGATCCAAACCCATGAGCCGAGAAGGAGCATATCGAGCAAGGGGGGGGGGAGGGCTAATGCAGGCCCCAGAGCACAAGTTACCTAAACTTTACCCCACCCGCAGCCGGCAGGGGGGGAAGGGCCTACCTGGAAGCGCCGGATGTGACGCCCCTCCCGCCTGATGAGGTCACTCGCACCTTCTGAGAGGGGGGGGCGGCGGGGGGAGGGAGCTATTTCGTGGCTGCTTTCAAACTCGTAAGCTTTGGAGTGCCGACGTTCCGAGGACTTTTTTCTTTTTTCTTTTCTTTTCTTCTTGGTGTTTGCTTTGCTATCAGTGTCTGCTTGGAAGGTAGGAGGAGTATATTTGCATGTAGATATCGTTTGGTCACGAGCGATGGACGACATCTTGAACAATGACCGACCAGTCCGCCCCATCACGTACTTATCTACTCCTTGTGAGTATGGAAGAGGGTGTGAAACGGACTGCCTCGACAGTCTCTTGATCAGGTCTCACGACAAGACGAACATCAGCGGAGGGGGTCACAAAATTCTGGCAGCCTCAGATGAGCAACCGGGAAAAGAGAAGAGAAAGAGAAGAGAGAGAGAGAGAGAGAGTGTGTGTGTGTGTGTGGATGAGCTTTGTGCCATTCCCTATGCCCTGGACCTGTAACGGTGCACGGATTCCTGTCTTTGTCTGCTCTCGCCTCTCTCTCTTTCTCTCTCTCTCTCTCTCGCTATGCCAGCCCCACTCTTCATCGCTCTCCCACACTGATGCAGATGTGGCTTGCTCATTGGCCGTGTTGTAGGACGAATGCGTCTAGAGCACGTGGAATATACATCCATATTGAGAAAGATGAAGACGAAGAAGACAAAAATACACAGGTTTGAGGTGTCTGGTATGTCAAGGGTTGACTTTGAAAAGCAAGTACTTGGCTGGTTTCAGGGTTTTGCTGTCTCGGCCGGCTCTCAAAGGCTCGACAATGGAAGCGTGCCCTCATTTCGTGGCGTTGAAGCAGCTAAGTAGATGTTCTCTCAACAGCCTTGGAAGAATACTTCATTGACGTACAAGAATGACAACACCTTGCCAGCGAAATGAACCGAGAATAAATTGAATTCGAAACAAAAAATAGCACCTAGATTAGTAGATTGCGAATGAGACCACATAGCAACCATTCATACTGTACAGCCAGACTCGGAATTGTTGCAGTTACAGTAGCTTATCTAATCGTGCAGGCTCCACTAAATTTTCTGCGACATGTTTTTTTTATTAGATTCAACGCTTCCAACAACCACTTCGAATTGAACCCCCCCCCCCTCCTCCTCCCTCCTTTGAGGTATATGGTACGACGCGCCGTACTATAGTAAACACCTCTTATCAATCCACCACCACAACATCCCTTTTATCACAATACACAATGGACGCCCGCGCCCTCCTCACATCCCAAGGCTGGCGCGGCTCCGGCCACTCCCTCCACAAGACCGACGACAGCATCGGCCTGGCTAAACCCATCCTCGTCTCCCGCAAGAACAACGTCCTCGGCGTCGGCCGCAAGAGCCACGTCACGAGCGACCAGTGGTGGCTCAACGCCCTCGACGAGCAGCTCAGGAGCCTCGACACCTCGGGCAAGACGAGCATCGTGCAGACCAAGACCAACACCAAGCTGGACGGCCTGCTGGCCGCCTCCTCGGCCGCCGGCGCCGGGGGGAAATATGCCGGCGCTAATGGCCTGTACGCGTGCTTTGTGAGCGGCGGCTTGCTGCAGGGCACGATCAGGTCGGGCGGGGAGGACGAGGAGGAGGCGGGCGGGTCGACGGATGCCACGCCCGAGGTGGAGCCTGTGCCTCTGCGGAAGGAGACTAAAGAGGAGAGGAGGGCCAGGAAGGAGGAGAGGAGGAAGAGAAAGGCTGCTGCTGCCAAGGCGGCGAGACAGAATGCCGAGGCTGCAGAGGCCCTGAGGTCCGCCAGGAGCAAGACGAAGAAGAGCAAGGACAAGTCGAGAAAGGAGAAGGAGGGGAAGGACAAGGGTGATGCGGCGACGACAGTGGTGATCAGGAGCAGTAAGAAGAGCATCGTGCCAGAGTCAAAGGAAGAGCGTCGGGCAAGGAAAGAGGCGAAGCGGAAGCGGCGCGAGGAGAAGGACGAGCGGCGTAGGGTCGAAGGAGGTTGAAGCATCTGCAGGGCATCAGAAGACAACCTTGAAACCCTCGCCAGACCGAGGTCTCCTCCACACTCCCCCCCCCCCCCTCCTCCTCTCTCCTCTCCTCCCCTCCAACAAGGACGGGACTTGATATGGCTGGCAAGCATGCCAACTACCAAGCCCTCTCCTAGCCAACCGGGCATATATGTCATCATTGACGGCGATCCGGCATGGGTATGGGTGATACAGCTTGCTCCAACAAACCCTTAGGAGACGTGCAGATGATGGTCCACTGCTTCACTGCGACCCCAAAGTCAAGCGACGGCTGCCTGTCAATCCAGGAGGGAAACGTCTGGGTCAGTCCAATACTAGACATGGCTGGTTCATCATCAGGTATAGATATAGACTTGCTAATGAGACGGGATTTGGGAATATGTACAAAAAAGGCGATGGGCCTCGAGCCAATTGACGGCCGTGACAAGTAATTCACTGTGGCCTTGGGAAGCAAGCAAGGATGCGTGTGGACTGCATCACGTTTTACGAGGCATCTCTGGATTCTTGTTTTGCCCCCAAACAGCTATTGGAGCGTGTAGCAAGCAAGAAACTGTCTTCTACTTTGAGCACGAATTATGGACAATATTGTCAAATAGATTTGACTCTTTTGCTGCAAAAGTTGAATAAGTGGTCAAAGAATTAACTGTTGGGCCACCAGAGTCAGGCGGTGTGCCGTATTGGGATGTGGGGCCCAAATGAATTTGGAGTCGCAGCGTAAACTGCGGGCGACGGCAGAAAAAAAGTTCTGGGCCGAGAGGAGAGAACCTTGGATTCGTGCACTTCTGCCACCACCACGACGCACGGCACGTCCCATTTGAGCTACATTCTCTGCGCAATGTCAGCTGAGATGGAGTCAGACCACGAACAGAAGCGCCATAAGAAGTCGAAGCGCAAGCACCGACACGACGACGAGGAGGAGGCGGCGGCGGCGACAGCTGCGGATAAGATGGATGTTGACGAGGCCCCCAAGGTGACTACGTCGCCCAAGAAGGAGAAGAAGGAAAAGAAGAAGCACAAGGAAAAGAAGCGCAAAGACAGAACAGAGGAAGTCGAGCCCGCGGCCGCAGATGCACACGCAGACGCCGCACCATCCGGGTCGCCAGAGAAGAAACACAAGCGACAGAAGAGCGAAGATTCCAAAGAGAAGAAGCACAAGAAACAGCATCACCACCACCACCACCACCACCACCACAAGCGCGCCTCTTCACCCCTCGAAGCGGCGGCCACCGCCGGGTCCCACCAGGCTGCCGTTCCCGACGACAAGCAGTACCCCTTCTTCACGCAGACCTTCTCGCAGCGCATCCCCATCTGGCCCGCCGCCTTCGACGAGCCCCTCACCAAGACGGCCCGCGAGTACCTCGACCCGATGCTGAACCGGTATTCGCCCAAGTTCCGGGGCGTGCTGCTCGCGTACAAGAACGTCAACCTGTCGCACCGCCCGCGGCGCGCGGACCCGGCGGACCCGGCGACGGACGACACCCCCGTCGTGCTGGAGTCGTTTGAGTGCTACGCGCCGCCGTTCGCGTGGCTGACGGCCGACCTGCACCTGTTTGTCCCGTCGAGGGGCGCCTGGATGGAGGGGGAGATCAACCTGCAGAGCGAGGGCCACATCGGCGTGGTGTGCTTTGGCAAGTTCAACGCGAGCATCTCGAGGAGGAGCCTGCCGAAGGCGTGGCAGTGGGTGGAAAAGGAGGAGGAGGAGGAGGAGGAAGAAGGAGAAGAAGGGGATGAAGCTGCTGCTGCTGCTGCTGCTGCCGAGGAGCAAGATCCTTTTGGGGCGGAAGAGGGGGAGGGAAACAAGGAAGTGAAGGGAGGGGGTGATGGTGAAGGAGAGGATGGCGAGAAGCTGAAGAACCCACCGGCGTCCCGCCTGCGCAGCACGGGCTACTGGGTGGACGAGAACGGGGGCAAGGTCGGTGGGAAGATCTACTTCCGCATCAAGAACTTCTCGAGCGGGTCCACGGGTGACTACACCTACCTCAGCCTGCAGGGCACGATGCTGGACGACGAGGCCGAGAAGAAGATTGCTGCCGAGGAGCGCGAGGCCGAGAGGATCAGGCGCGCGAGGCAGAACCCTAACGGGCTGCTGTACCCGGCCATGAGGCTGCCCGAGTCTAGCATGACGAAGCTGAAGGATATTATGATATGAGCCGTCGAGAGAGGGGGGCGGGGGGGGGGGGGGACGGGGGGAACAGATTTATCATAAACAACAGAGTGTGAGAGAAAATGGCAGAGTGTTTGGGGTGGGGCTTGTTAGCGGGGGAGTTACTTTTTCCGTT
>JACWQW010000172.1:12133-60178 GCA_014849355.1 Cryphonectria radicalis
GTGCGCTCGCCGTGCGCGTCCTCGCGTTTCTCCTGGCATCGCGGCGGCGCCGGGGGCGCGGCGGCGCCGCCCCCCCCCCCCCCCCGGCGGGAACAGATGTATCATCAAGAACAGAGAGAGAGAGAAGATGCCAGAGATGATGGGCTGGAGCTTGTGAGCGGTGCAGTTACTTTGTCCTTTTTACTTTGGCACTCTCAGTGTCAGCGGCGTTATCAAAGGCTTGTTGTGAAGCCTGTATCAGAATTTAAAATAGACAAGAGAGAAGACGAGTATTTTTGTCACTGCGGCCCCCCCCCCCAAAAAAAAAAAAAAAAACACAACAACACCAGGCTGCAAGTCGAAAGTAACTGTGTTGAAAACATGCAGGATGTTCTTCATGAGATCATGTCGCGCTCAAGCAGAACGCCAACGAACAACGTAAATCCGACCACTGGTCTGTTGAGGACAGTGGATTCCATACAGCATAGCTAGCACATTGGCCTGGGCACTGTCATGATCCCTGTCAGTGCACTTTGCTGTTGGAAGTGCCTCGGCTCTCCGCATTACAGAGTACTTACTTGGTGGGTCTGTGGGGGGGGGGGTTTGTTCCTTACCCCAGAGTCTCTCCCGAACTCAACATCCTCACTTTCTAACTTTCCAATTCCCACCTTGTATTGGTGTGCCGTTCTTGTCTCTTTATTTCTTCTTCTCTTTTCTTTTCTCCTTAGCAGCCATATGTGATTCTCTAGGTCTATCTCATTTCCAAGTCATATATAGAAAGAAATCAATCCTTGTCAAGATGAGGGGAATACAGGTCACCCAATATGTCAAGGTCAGTCAGTGGCTTGTCCAAATGTTGAGCCGAGTCTGGATGAGATGTCGACACGCACACGCGCACACGATATACTCATTTACTAAACTCTTGGTGCCCACATACAGAAACTTGACGACCTCAAGGTGACCGACCTGGAGGACCCGGCGCCAGGCCCAGACCAGTACCTCATCTCGGTCCACGCAGCAGCCACCAACTTCTTCGACATCCTGCAGGTCCAGGGCAAGTACCAGCACCAGCCCCCCTTCCCCTGGGTGTCGGGCATGGAGTTTGCAGGCGTCGTCCTGTCGACGCCCTCGGGGAACCCGAACCCCAAGTACCCCGTCGGCACGCGCGTGTTCGGCGCGAGCCAGGGCGCCTACGCCACGAGGGTGTGCGCCGTCGAGGCCAGCCTGTTCCCCCAGCCCAGGGGCTGGTCGTCGACCGACGCCGCGGGGCTGTTCGTCACGGCGCCCACGAGCTATGCCGCGCTGGTGGTCAGGGCGGGCGTCAGGGCGGGCGACTGGGTGCTGGTGCACGCCGCGGCGGGGGGCGTGGGGCTGGCGGCCGTGCAGGTCGCCAAGGCGTTCGGGGCGACGGTGATCGCGACGGCGGGCACCAAGAGGAAGCTGGAGGTGGCGCGGCAGTTCGGGGCGGACCACGTCGTCGACTACCGCGACGAGAGGTGGCCGGAGGCGGTCAAGAAGCTCACCCCGGGGGCCAGGGGCGTGGATATCGTCTACGACCCGGTGGGCATGGTGGACAAGAGCACCAAGTGCGTCGCCTGGAATGGGAGGATCCTGGTGGTGGGCTTCGCTGCGGGGACGATCGAGAAGCTGGCGCTGAACAAGGTGCTGCTCAAGAACATCAGCATCGTGGGCATCCACTGGGGCATGTATGCCAGGATGGAGACCGACACCGAGAGGAGGGTCTGGGCGGAGATCCTGGAGCTGGTCGAGGCGGGCAGGTTCAGGCCTACCGTCTTCACGGAGAAGGAGTTTGTTGGGCTCGAGAGCATCCCGGATGCCCTCAAGGCGCTGGGGAGTAGGGAGACCTGGGGCAAGGTCGTCGTCAAGGTTCCTCAGGACGAGCAGGCAAAATTATGAGGCCGGGTCGCTATCTTGGAAAAAAAAAAAGACATTATTAGTCCTGTATGGCGTACTTGGGGGCCATCACGTAGAACCCGAACTCGGCCCCGGTGCGCGATATGACCGAGGCTGCTGTCCGTTGCAATCCCAGGGATCAAAATTGCGGTCGGTGTTTCTCCTGTTACAGTAATATTATACGGATCAACTCTTGGCCCGTGCCAAGCATCGCAACGGACAGTGGTTAGACTCAAAAGAGAAAATCGCCGATGTCAACCATAGTGTGCACTTTTTGCATTAGTAAAACAACATGATTATTAGAGGTGCAGAGAATGTTCCCTGGATGACCAAACAAGTAGTATAGGCAATAGATCTGCCCACATGCTTCCCATTTAGGTATATTACCGACGTCGGCACGATGCTCTCTCTCTGTCTCTATAGCAGAGCAGTCCCTTTTTTCTATAAAACTGTCAGGTCATTCTCATCCAGATAGACTTAGCTGAAGGCAGTCAACCTCTCAGCATCCAATACAGACTCCCCGAATATTATCATTATCATCTTGTACTTCTTCTTCTCTTCTGTAGTAAGCTGTTCTCAGAAATGTCTCAGACAATGAAAGCCCTCGTCCTCATCACGGCAGACAAGACGGCTGTCGTCAAGAATGTTCCAGTCCCCGTCCCAGCGGCCAACGAGATCCTTGTCAAAGTCCACGCCGTGGCGCTCAACCCGGTGGATGCTGCCTGGGTCTTGTCGCCCGTCGCGGCCCAGCCAGAGAGAATTGTCGGCCTTGACTTCGCCGGCGAGGTCGTAGAGGTACCAGAGGGCCTGCGGGGGACCTCTTCTGACCCAAGGCTGAAAGTAGGAGCTAGAGTTGCTGGTTTTGTCCAGGGAGGTAAGTCCAACGAGGGTTCTTACACAAGAGAGAGAGAGAGAGAACATGTGGCACTAGATCCTGCTAGTCGACTTTGTGTGTTTTATTTTTATGCTGACGCCCAGCCAGCCTGTTCGGCCAACGACCGCCCCGGCGCATTTGCAGAGTATGCCCACCCGGAGTGGGACCTCGTCTGGCTCGTGCCGGACTCCATGTCCTACGAGGAAGCCTCCACCGTCACTGCCTGTGGCCTGACAGCAGCCCAGTGCCTCCAATACCATCTCGGCCTGCCCTCGCCCTTCTGGACCCCGACCAGCAGCGCCGCGGGAGACGGTCCCTTCACCGTCTTCCTCTATGGCGCGTCGACGTCGTTGGGCCTGTTCGCTGCGCAGCTGGTCCACCTCGCCGCCAGCACGTCCGGCCGGGCTGTCAAGCTGGTCGGCACGGCCAGCAGGGCCAGACACGAGATGCTCAAGAAGGCGCCGTACAGCTACGACGCGCTGGTTGACTACCACGACGCGGACTGGCCCGAGCAGGTCCGCCAGCTGACCGGCGGCGGCGTCGATTTCGCCGTCGACTGCGTCACCGACCCCGAGACGGTCATCAAGACGGAGTCGGTCTTAAAGAGGACGGGCCAGTTTGTCATCGTCCGGTCGCCCTCCATGATAGGCCTCTCGATGGACGACGTCGAGATCAAGCCCATCTACAACACCGTCTTTGAGTGTCTGGGCCATGCGCTACAGTTTGGGAGTAAGTAAATTCTTTCTTCTTCCCCACCGCGATAACCGCCCTTTTCACCTGCAAACAAGAACCTGCCTTTGGACAGAAGCGCTCACAAGATGATGATGGTGTTGCAGGTTTCCAGATCCCCGCGAACCCGGTTGCTCGCAAGTTTGCTGCCCAACTTTACAGCTACTGGACGCAGGAAGCCGTTGCGGGCAAGACGCCCATCGAGCCTAACCCGGTGAGACTCATGCCTGGTGGCCTTGAGCGGATCGTGCCTGATGCGTTCCCCCTCCTCAGTTCTGGAGTCATGGCCACGTCTTTTCCGGATGGGAAGGCCAAGCAAGGGGGCGAGAGGACGAAGGAGCATATGAAACCTATCAGTGGTGAGAAGCTGGTTTATAGGATCTCCTAGAGAGAGAGGGGAAACAAAAAACTGTGGTGCTGCTGGGGACAATGACCAAGGTCTGGTGTAAAGTTGTGATCACAAATTGTTTTTCTTTTATTAAATACAACTTGACCTTTATATGTGTGTGTAAAGGAGAAGGAAAGCTTGCTGGAGGAGTGCGATTGATGTAAGAAGGCAAGTCTGCTGCTTGTGAAGTTTGGGGGTCAAACGTCCCTCTAAACCCCCTGTAGCAAGGACACTACTTACCGTATGTACTATAGCTGGGGCCTGAAAGGCTTGTTGTAGGGGTCAGAGCAGAGCCCAGCCCTCGCCCCCCGTGTTTTGTTTTTGTTTTGCCCAATAGAGAGTTCAAGACAATTTTCTTATTTGTGATACTTGAGGCATATGAGTAAGTCATTAAAAGAATAATTTGAAGCAAGGCATTGTGCTGGGGACTGACTGACTGTATAAGTACTTGGGTACATAAAGTGAATCACTCAGTACCTTCCAGGTACAGTACAGTACAAACACCGCCTACAGCTCCCCCCCCGGCCCCCCCACTAGAACATAGTAGCTGCTGGGTGAACAGGGGAGGGGTTCTTGATTTCCCTTTCTACCCCTCCATGGAAACTTAAGACTTTCCACCGTTGTCGCGTTTCCAAGCCGCGTCCCCCCCTGACGACATTTCAGACTGTGGTGATCACCATAACGCCCGCTGCCGTTCATGCCGCTGTGGTCCTCACTCGCCCAACCACCACCTTCCCCACCGATACCATGAGCTTCGCCATTGAGGTGCCCGGGGCGGCGAGCCCCCTGAGCCTGCAGGAGCTCTGCAAGGCCCTCGAAGCCGCCACGTCCATGGACAGCATCCAGAGACAAGCGGCAGGAAAGCAGCTCAACACGTGGGAGACGCAGCAGGGCTACTTTCCCTCGCTGCAGGTAGGTCTCTCGGCCCTGTTGTGACAATATCCCCTCTGCCGTGTCTCAAAGGCTGACTAGCAGCTGCTTCAACCGTGCAGTCCGTCTTCCTCGACAGGTCCATCCCGAGAGAGATACGATTCCTGGCCATATTGCAGTTGAAGAACGGCATCGACAAGTACTGGCGCCTCAGCGCAAAGAATACCATCAACCCCAACGACAAGGCCCTGCTCAGATCAAGGCTGTTTGAGGGCACCATCGGCGAGGAGGACAGGGCCTTTGCTCTGCACAACGCCCTCGCGACCGCCAAGGTCCTGCGCATAGACTATCCCGACTACTGGCCCGAAGCCCTTCCCAGCCTGGTCGATCTGCTGAGGCAATACAAGAATGGCGACCAGCAGCTCCTGGGCGGTGCCCTTGTCCTTCTGCTGCGTATTGTCAAGGAGCTGGGGGCCGCTCGGCTGCGTAAGTCGCAGACCGCGCTGCAGGCCGTCACGCCTGAGCTGGTCTACCTCCTGGGGGAGATATACTCAGAGCGGACGAGCCTGTGGACCACTTGGCTGTCTTCTGGGCAGGGAGATGAGGACCTGGCGAATGTGGCCATGCAGAACAGCCTCTCGGCCGCAAAGATCTTGCGTCGACTATTGATCCTGGGCTATGAGAATCCCGCCAAGGACAAGGTTGTCGTCGAGTTCTGGTCGCTCACGCAGAATCATTTTGGTCAATTCCTCAGCTACGTCGGCCACGACTCCAACATCCCGGCGCCCCATCAGGACGTGATCGGGAAGCACCTCCTGCAGTTTACGAAACTCCACCTTGAGATGTCCGAGGGTCATCCTGCGAGCTTTCCCATCCTCCCCAACTCTGTTGCCCTGGTGCTCGCATACTGGGATCTCGTGGCAAATTTTGCCCAAGTCTTCAACGAATCCGGCGGCCTGAGGCAGACCACAACTCCGGGCGGCACCGGCTCCAAATCCAAAGTCGAAGGACCGTTATTTGAGAGGTTGGCCCTCAAGGGGCTTCTTCTGGTCAAGAGTTGCGTGGCGATCGTTTGGAAACCGGTCCAGACCTTCAAATACATCAGCAAAGAATTCGTGCAGCAAAAGGACGCAGCTGTTCAGGTCCTCCGAACCGAACTACTCAAAGATGATCTCGTCATGCAGATCGTTAATGTTATAATCACTAAACTATTGATCTTTCGGAAAGCAGACCTGGAGGCCTGGGAGGCAGATCCGGAGGACTTTGAGGCAACAGAGCAATACCTTGGGGATGCTTGGCAGTTCAGCGTCAGGCCTTGCGCTGAAAGAGTCTTCTTGGATCTGTTGGTCTACTACAAAGACCTCTTGACACCCCCATTGCTGTCATACTTCCACCAGGCCACCATCTCAGACGCGGATGTCATTACCAAGGACGCCATTTACACCGCCATGGGTGCTTCTGCGCCCAACATCTCCCAGGCTTTCGACTTTGACCATTTCCTGTCAACGACCTTGGTACAAGACGCGCAGTCCACGGGGCCCCTCGCCAAGGTCCTCCGTCGCAGAATAGCCATCTTGATCAGCACTTGGGTGCCGGTCAAGGTTGCCAACACAAGCCGGCCCCTCATCTTCGACATCTACCGCCATATCCTGAACGACAAAGACGAAAACAACGACGAGGTGGTCCGCCTCACTGCAGCCCGGCAGCTGAAGGACATCGCGGACGACTTTGAGTTCCCTGGGGAGTTGTTCGCCACCTACGCCCCAGACATTCTGCCCCAGATCATCAACCTGCTTCCGGATGTGGTTGTAGAGGACACAAAGCAGGCGCTTTTCGAGACGTTGAGAGTTTGCATACAGCGAATGGAAGAGCACGTCCTACCATTCGCGGGCCCTATCATGTCAGCACTTCCGACCCTCTGGGATGCTGCCGGCGACGCACACATGATCAAAGCAGCCATAATAGCAGTCCTCGTGGCACTCGTCACCTCCATCGGCACTGAGTCACGACGCTATCAGTCAGCGATGCTCCCGATCGTCGCCCAGTGCATGAACGATCCTTCGAACGAGGCCTTCCTGGAAGACGTTGTTGATCTCTGGAGGTCCCTCATTGTTCCAAGCGCGGCTCCGTTATCCACAGACATGATCAGTCTGCAGCCTCTCGTCCTCCCTCTCATCGAGAACGAGCCTCAACTTGCCGAGGCTGCTTTCGAGATCCTCAAAGCTTATATCATCTTGGCGCCTGATGCCATTCTATCTGACGGCCTGCGACGAAACACCTTACAAGCCCTATCCAGCCCCCTTCAATCTCAAACCCGCGGCCGCAGCGCGGATGTCTTGACGAGCGACCGCACAATGGAACTCATATTCCTCGCCGCCTCCCACCTCGGCGGCACCAATGGCGTGTCCACCATTGTGCAAGAACTTGGCTCCCTCGGGCTCTTGCACACCATGTTGCAACGCATTCACGAGGATTGGGAACACACACAACTGACTGGCCCCAATGCTGCAAAGAAGGAAGCCCTGGAGTGGTCTCACAAGCTGGCCTACTTTAGCATCCTGGCACGCATTGCCGTTGCTGACCCGGTCCTTCTCGTCTCCGCTCTCACCTCCCTCGGTGCCGGCGACATCACGCAGATCTGGCCCTGGTTCTCAACCCAGTGGTTCTCTGCGCTGACGTCTATGGCCGACGTGGAGAGGCAAAAGCTGTCGTGCCTCGCGCTCACGCGCCTTGCCGAGCTATCCCGTCCCGTCCAGGACCTCGTCTGCTCATCGCTGCAGGACTACTTCACCATGTGGACGACCATCGTTCTGGAGGTGCACGACGGCAACGCGTTAGGCGAGGACGGCCTCCTCTGGGAGGCACCGCCCATCAGCGAGGAAGGCACACCGCTCGAGAATGGCGAGTGCGTCGTCATGGCCAATGACCCTGTGCATACGATACGGACCTACGGGTTCATCACGGAACGGCTCCAAGGCCTCGTGGCAAGGGCTGGCGGGGAGGCAGCATTCAGGGACGACTGGGTTGTGAATGTAGACAAGGACGTTCTCGCCGGCTTCGAGAGACTGGCGAATGGGCCTGCATCGTCGTCGTCGTTGTCGTCGTCGTAGTAGTAGTAGTAGGTCCTCACCGACTAGGCTGAGGAATTGTGAGAAGAATCGGATCAAGGTGGAGAGAGATGAAGGGGGGTGTCTTGTGGCGGGAATGGCATTAAAAGAAGTAGAAGAAGAAGAAGAAGCCCGCGAAAGAAACCCTGGAATTCAGACTGTAAATGAGTTCAGCTCCTGAGGGGGGGCAGAGATACCAATAGAGATGAAATAATGAGCTCAAGAATGATGAGGAAGGCGTGTAGTAGACATTTTATGAGGAGAAGGTGGCGGCCTTGTGTCCTTCCTAAGTAATTGTGACAGGTCAAGTCTACAGTACGTCTCTCATTCTCTATCAATGATTTTTGTCAAATGCATATGATGTAACAATCAAAAACTCCCTACCCTTTTCTTCTTTTTTTTGGTGTCTCTGTTATCGGGCCTTTTTATTCATAACCCCCCCCCCCCCTCTCTCTCTCTCCCCCTCTCGCCCTTGCATTCTCAAAAAACCGCCCTCAGCCCACCCACTTTCTCGCGTTCCTGAACATCTTCAACCACGGCCCAAACATGCCCCAACTATCAACATCCTCGCGCGGCGCCCAGCTGGCCACGTCCGCCATGATGGTCCTCTCCGGGTGCGGCATCATGGCCAACACGCGACCGTCCTTGCTCCGCACACCCGCGATACCCTCTGGGCTGCCGTTGGGGTTGAATGGATACGTCTCGGTTACCTGGCCGTAGTTATCCGTGTACCGCAGCGGGATCAGGCCGTCCTCGTTGCAGGCGTGCAGGGCGCCGCCCACGGGGCCGGAGAACTCGGCGCGCCCTTCACCGTGCGACACGACGATGGGGAGCAGCGAGCCGGACATGCCTGAGAAGAAGATGGACTTCTCGTCGGCGTCGTTGATGGCCACCATGCTGTAGCGGCCCTCAAACTGCTGGCTTGTGTTCTCGACGAAGGCGGGCCAGTGCTCCGCGCCGGGGATGAGCTCCTTGAGGCGCGAGAGCATCTGGCAGCCGTTGCACACGCCCAGGGTGAACGTGTCGGGCCGCTGGAAGAAGGTCTCAAAGGTGCGCCGGGCATTCTCGTGCATCAGGATCGACTTGGCCCAGCCCTGGCCGGCGCCGAGGACGTCACCGTACGAGAAGCCTCCGCACGCGGCGAGACCACGGAAGCCATCGAGCGAGAAGCCGGAGAGGATGTCGGTCATGTGAATATCTACAGCCTCGAAGCCGGCAGCCCGGAAGGCGAAGGCCATCTCGGCGTAGCCGTTGACGCCTTGCTCGCGGAGGATGGCGACGCGAGGACGTTGGGTGACAAGGGACTTGAGTGCAGTGAACGCGGTCGTGCCAGTCTCTGCCGGGTCGAATTTGAGCCGGTAGGAGAGACCTGGGTCCTTCGAGTCGAGTATGGACGCGAACTCGGAGTCGGCACATGATGGGTTGTCTCGGAGCTTCTGCATTTCGTAGGAGGTGGCGGACCACCATTGCTGCATCTGAGCGCGGTCCAGGTCCACAAGAGTCGTGGCGCCGTGCCGGACAAGAAGTGACTCCTTTGACGTCGCACGCACGTAGCCGATCTTCTTGAGCAGACCTGGCGGTGGGCCACAGGTAGCAAAGCAACGGCGGAATCTCCTCTCGTCTGACTTGCGAATCTGGAACACGGCACCAAGCTCCTCGTTGAACAACGCCTCCAGGGCGTCAGAGGCCGTGAAGTTCTTGGCAAGCTCATCGATGGAGATGTCTACGGCGCAGCGACCAGCGAACATCATCTCCGCAATGGTGGTGAGCAGACCGCCATCGGAGCGGTCATGATAAGCAAGAACGATGTCCTCCTCATGCAGTTGGGACAGAGCATCAAAGTAGTCGACGGTGAGCCTGGTATCGCGGACATCTGGGGCCTCGTGGCCAAGCTGTCCCAGCACTTGTGCCAGGGCGGAACCACCCATGGCCTTGTAGCCCCGTGCAAGGTCGACGAAGATCAAGATGGATTCACCCACCTCCTCGACACGTCGGAGCTGTGGTGTCCATGTGCTTCGGACGTCCTCGACCGGAGTAAAGGCCGAGATGACAACGGAAACGGGAGCAGTCACACTCTTCGACTCTCCGCTCTCGTCCTGCCATGAGGCTTTCATGGAGGTGGAATCCTTGCCGACCGGTATGGAGACCTTCAACTCCGGGCAAAGGTCCATGCCGATGGCCTTGACTGCTTCGAACAGGGCGGCACCCTCACCAGGGTGGTTGACCGCGGCCATCCAGTTGGCAGAGAGCTTGACTCGTCTCAGGTCACCCCGTACGTCAGCAGCTCCCTTGATGTGAGCAGCGCCGAGGTTCATCAGGCTCTCGACAACAGCCATCCGTGCTGAAGCTCCGGGTGAGATCAAGGCCAGAGTTGGCTTCTCACCCATGGCCATAGCCTCACCGTGGCGGGTCTTCTCGTCAACACTGAAGGATCCCAGTGTGACGGCAACATCTGCCACAGGTGTCTGCCAGGGGCCGACGAGCTGGTCTTGCACCGTTAAGCCACCAACAGTCTGCAGGTATATCAGCCATCGACATTCTCCAGCCTGCACGGAGTATCATTACTCACCCGATCGGCGATCGTGATCAGGAACATCTTTGACCCAACGGATGGAAGGGAGAACACGAGTTCGGTAGCCTTAGCAATCATCTCTTTCCTGTCCGACAAGCCGTATTTCTCTGTAAGACTAGCCGCTGCGTCAAAAGGCGCCAACGACTTCTTAACAGTCTCAACCACCCGTTCTTGACGACGCCCTGGGGGGAACAAGGCATCCATGGGCAGATCGATTGGTACGGGGTATTCTTTGGATTCCCGGTCGGTCAAGATCAATCTCGCAGTGCCGTTGTCATCTTTCGTGACAACATTACCGACGTTGGAGAACCCGCATCGCTCGCGTTCTGGTGTCGATTGTCAGCTAAGCAGGGACGGATGATGGATGCAGGGGATCCCCAGAACCTTCACATACCACAGATACTTTGGAATCGGTTGATGCTGTCCCTGTTGACCAGTAATACATATCGCTCTTGCGCCTCGTTGCACCATACCTGTAGAGGGCTCATGCTGTCGTCGGCGCTCTCAACCTGCCGCAGCTCGAATCTGCCGCCAAAGCCCGCATCCTTCACAAGCTCCGGCAGCGCATTCGAAAGTCCTCCGGCGCCTACGTCGTGGATCATGGCGATAGGGTTATTTGGGCCCAATGCGACACAAGTGTTGATGACCATCTGGGCACGGCGCTCCATCTCCGGGTTGCCGCGCTGCACAGAGTCAAAGTCAAGGTCCGCATTGCCGCCTCCGACAGCGCTCGATGCCGCACCACCTCCGAGACCAATCAACATGGCAGGTCCTCCGAGGACAATGACATAAGCGCCGTCGTGGACGTCAGACTCGTTCTTGAGAGCATGTTGCGGTCGTACCGAGCCGAGACCGCCAGCGATCATGATGGGTTTGTGGTAGCCTCTCCAGTCAGGGTTAGCCTCCTCACCGCTGCCGTCCGTAAGCAGGGTTCTAAAGGTGCCGGTCAGACACGGCCGACCAAATTCGTTGTTGAACCGCGCAGAGCCGATCGGTGCCTCCAGCATGATGTCCAAACTGCTGGCGTAGTGACCAGGTCTGCCAATATCGACCTCCCATGGGTCTCGCTTGCCCGGGATGAGCAGGTCCGAGACCCAGAAGCCACACAGGCCAGCCTTTGGTATTGAGCCTCGGCCAACAGCTCCTTCGTCCTAAAGGCGAAGCAGTCAGTGGCTTACACTCACGAGTATAACAGATTATTCCGAGAAAGGAGCAGAATAAGGCCAGCGAAACACTTGTTTCAGTCAGGCCTTTTCGAACCAGTCCAGCAGGTAACAACAGCATATCAGTAGTACAGGAAATAATGGGCAAAGGAAAAGAGAGGCTGCGTACTCTAATCTCGCCACCAGAACCTGTCGCAGCACCCGGGAAGGGAGAGATAGCCGTGGGATGGTTATGTGTCTCCACCTTGATGAGGGGATGAAGCACCTCGCTGGTGAGTTTCCAAGTGCCGGTGGAGTAATCCGGAGCCCAGAAATTGGAAACATCTCCCTGGAGGACGGCCGCGTTGTCGCTGTAGGCAGAGACGGTGTAGTCTGGGGTCTTCTTGTGGGTGTTCTTGATCATCTCAAAAAGACTCTTGCCCATGGGCTTGCCGTCGATTGTCCAAGCCGCATTGAAGACCTTGTGGCGACAATGCCTGCAGGAGACAAAGAGTCAGAGAAAAGAAGGTTTCTTTTGATAAGAAAAACAATGCAGAGACAATCAGTCGCAGTAGCAGGGGAATAGACACTTGTCCACCGTTTTTTCTTCCTCCCCTCCTCCTCCCCCTCTCTCTCCTCAGTCGTATGAAGAAGAAGAGAAAGAAGAAAAGAAAAAAAGGGAAGCACAGCAGCCGTGTGGGAGACATACTCCGAGTTGACCTGAGCAAACATGAACAGCTCCACATCATGGGGTGGCCTGCCGAGCTTGGTGTAGACGTCCACCAGGTATTGCATCTCCTCAGGGCTCAGGGCCAATCCCATCTTCTGGTTGTATTCCTGCAGCACAGACAGAGGCTCTCCACCGTCGGCGAAGATGTCGACAACAACGAGCGGGGCTCGGTCCCCTTCGAGGAACATGGCGTCTAGCGAGGGCTGCTCGGTGGTGATGGTCTCGGTCATACGATCATGGATGATATCGCGGAAGGACAGGTCGTCTAGTCCATCATGGGGATCCTCAAACTGAATGGTGATCACTCGACCCCGTTCGACGCGGTGGACCTGCTCCTTCAGGCCGCAGACGTGGGCGATGCTGGTCGCCTTGGAGCTCCATGGCGATATGTTGCGGGGGGAGATGTAGAGGGTGACGCCGTTCTCGGCAGCAAAGGTCAGCCTGGAGGCATCAGAGACCTGGAGCAGCTGCTGGACCTTGTCGAGCCCGGCCTGGCCCTGCTTCAGGTCGATGTAGTACAGCCAGTTCCCATGGATGGACTGGGCCTTGACACCGGCCTGCTTGTTGATGCGGTTCAGAAGCTTTTGGGCTTCTGAGGCCGTGTAGCACGAGCCCCCGATCAGAGTCTCGTGCGGCATATCGAAAGGTGAGGGACAGAGGTCACAAGGGGGGGGAGGGGGGGCGGTGAAGTGATGTCGACCAGAGGGCGTCGCCAACCAGAGAGGCTGGTTGTAGAGAAGGAAATCCCCAAAAATCTTCGAGGGGCTACTGCACGATAAGATTTCTCTCTATCGGCAAGCTCTACCAGATCGCGGGGCACTAAGACACCCCTGCCAGCAACTGCTTGGAGGGGCACCGTGTCAGGGTCCTCAGGGTCTCTCTCACACCAGGGGCGTAAGTGTAAGTACGCAGCAGCACCTGGGTATCAGAAAGGGTTAGGGTATTGGCAGTGGCAGGGGCAGGGTTGGGACCCTGAGACACATCAACCCCGCTGTAGATGAGCTCATTGAGACTATTATGACATCTGTTTCTCTCTCTTTCTTCCTCTCGGCAATGAGACATGCTCTTCTCCCTGAGGCCACTTGGATATCTACCTCGTCCCCTCCTCGCGGCATTGAACAGGACACACTTGACTCTCTTCACAGCCTCCCACACCTTCTCATACTCGCAACCACAAAAGAGACCAACCTCCAGTGAGTGAGCTCCCCCGCAGGCAAGCACACAGCCCTCTCTAAACCAAGTAAAAACAACTGGCAGCAATGGCGCTCCCTCCCAAGTTCAAGGGCCACCGCCTGCTCTTCTTCAGCGACGACCCCTCGGCCCCAGCCCCGACCGAGACCGCCGCCTCGGAGCCGCTGCACACGATTGAGGTGTTCCTGGACTACGTGTGCCCCTTCTCGGCCAAGGCGTTCAGGACCATTGTCACCTCGGTGGCGCCCCGCATCCGCGCCGACCCGCGGCTGGCCGGCAAGGTGCAGGTCCTCCTGCGGCAGCAGATCCAACCCTGGCACCCCTCGTCGACGCTCGTGCACGAGGCCGCCCTCGCTGTGGAGAGGCTGGCCCCGGACAAGTTCTGGCAGTTCAGCGCGGCGCTGTTCGATGCCCAGGAGGCCTACTTCGACGTCAATGTCGTCAACGAGACGCGCAACAACACGTACAGGCGGCTGGCGAAGCTGGGCGCGGAGAGCGCGGGCGTCAGCGAGGAGGAGCTGTACAGCCTGCTCGCCATCCCGGAGAAGGCGGCCGAGGGCGGCAGCCTGAACATCGGCAACCAGGTCACCAACGACCTGAAGGTTGTCATCAAGATGGCCAGGCTGGTGGGTGTGCACGTCAGCCCAACGGTCATTTTTGACGGGGTTGTGAACAATGACATTAGCTCAAGCTGGTCCGCGGACCAGTGGCTGGAGTGGCTAGGAAAGAATGTCGCCTAGCTTTCTCGTCTGCGAGGGGCGGACGGGGGGGCTTGTATGCCGATATGACTACTACAAAATTACAAGTATTTGTTTGTGTGGTGATTTTACAATTATACTGTCTGCACACAAGAGAGGCATGTCTTGGTAGAGCCACCCCCCCACAAAGCGCTAGGGGTGTAAGTACTGTAAAATCGACCACAAAAAAAAAAAAGCTCGGACCCCCTTACTTGCCTCATTTCATCGACCTCACATCAAATTGTCGGTCGCCCTCTGACCCAAACAATGGTAAACCCCCCTTCAACTCAAACATGATAACCTCAGTATGGATACGTCAAGCCCGACTGTCATCACCGGCGGGTCGAAGCATCCTGCAGGCCAGGATCTCTGCGACAAGATGTCCCTCGACGGCACTATGCTCCCATGAGCTCTCATCGCAGCTCATGAGGAGGGCCGCCTCGTCAGCGTCAAAGTCGAAACCTAAACCTGACCCAACACCGAAAAGCAAAGCATTCCATGGTATGCCATGTTATTTTGATTTTTATTTTCTATTTCTGATAGGCTCCTCCCAAGATGTAGTGCTGCACAGGCGCTTTTGACTGACCGTTTCGACGACAGCCCCGAGGCTCATCATCTACCACGCCGGTACGCCGAGGATCTTTGTGCTGGGCGCGCTCAAGATCTCAGCCATCTTCGTCCTTGGCTTCTTCGCTGTCGTGACCATCCCGAGCTATGTGCAGGCTGGCGCCCCATGGTGGCAGACAGCAGGGCGTAAGTCAACTATGCAATCATCTTTTTTCTTTCTTTTCTTTCTTTCCTTCTTTTCCCCCTGGTTCCTTTCAAGTAAAGGGTCCTCCCCAGCTCACCAGCGCTCTCTCTCTCTCTCCTCTCCAAGTCATCGCCGCCGGCACCGTCCCTTTCCTAGCCATCTGGTATCTCACCTCGCCCATGGTGATGTGGGTCCACCTGCAGGTCCCCAAGGGCTTCCAGCACCATCAGTTGGCTGTCGAGAGGTTCGTCAAGCACGTCCCCGCCGACACGGAGGTTGCCATCACCACCATGGGCACCATAGGGAAGCCCCGCGTCAGCCAGGTACGCCTTCAGGATCTGCGCTACGAGAGGCGCCGGCTGGGGTTGGTCAACTACGTCCGGGATGTGAGCCGGGAGAATGCGGTGAGGAAGTGGTATCAGTCCGGGGCGGTGGGCGAGTTCAAGATCGAGGACGGGGCGCTTGCGGACAAGAAGTCTCGGCGGCCATGGATGTGGTATAGTATCATGCAGGGTCTGAGGGAGAGGGAGAGGCGGGAGCTGGGAAGACAGCAGGCGGCGACAAGAGGGAGGGGATTGTGATGAGCCTCGACCACGCGCAGTTTCATGCACAAGCACACAAAAACGCTTGGGAAAAAACATCCTGGAAGGAGGCCCGCCTCAAACTAGGAGACGGCGATGAATCTGCTGAGCTCCGGTCATCTATTGAAGATTCGGCGCCTCGTAAGACTACGGCCCTCAGTCATCATCCTGTCTTCTGGGCTTTTCAGCTACTTGACAAGCAAGATTTCGAGAACACTTGGCTCTGAATGACACCTAATTTGCGGTATAAAACTGCTTTGGAGCACGTCAGTTGCTCTGTTCATTGACTGCTTCACTGCTTGCTCGCTTTTACTCGTCACATCTCCTTGGAGATTTACTCTTCCTCTTTGATGGCTTACTCTAGCCAAAACAACCACCACAACCTCCAGCCCGGCTAATGATTAAACGATTAGTCTAGGACAATTTCATTGCTTACAAATGTTCCCAATCCCCCCCCCCCCCCCTTTTTTCATACAGCATGCAATCAGAGGCCGTGCCCAAGGTCCTGCCCCCAACTTTACATGTAGTCACGCGACTAGCTATTAATCATACATAAGGGCCTGGCTATACAAGCCCCAGGCTGTTTACAAATAATTCCCACCCGCCTTGCACTTTGCTCCGCATCTTCAGCAGTTGCCTTTGTCCTTCGGTGGATATTTTCAGACGGTGGTTTATCAAATGGTCTCACTACTGCTCGGCAGGCTGCAGGCCAAGATCTGGCCAGAGCCTCTCCCCCCTCCGGGAGCCTTCGAGGGCCAAACAGTTCTCGTCACAGGGGCAACTGCCGGTCTCGGTCTGGCTGCGGCAGTGCACTTTGCCAGGCTGGGGGCACGTGTGGTCCTGACGTCCCGCACCGCAGCTCGAGGCGATTCTGCCAGACAGCACGTCGAGGACGCTGCTGGGATCACTGGTCAAGGCAAGGTCCATGTCCTAGAATTGGATATGACGCGGTACGACTCGTGTCTGTCGTTCTTGGACAGGCTGAAGCAGAGCGACGCAGCAATGTCCGGCCTGGACGTGGCTGTTCTGAATGCAGGGGTCATCAATGCCGACTATATTCGCAGTCCTGAAGGCTGGTGTGTTATTCCCCCCCCCCGGCCCCCCACCTGATCTCCTTGCCTGCTGTGGGGTAAAAAAAATGAAAGAGAAACAAAAAAAACTTTCATCAGGGTCTTTCATTTGCTCATGCCATGTTGTTCTAGGGAGGAGGCGATCCAAGTGAATACTCTCAGCACTACCCTCCTTGGACTTTTGCTGTTGCCATGGATGAAACAGACGAGTCTGGATCGAGAGAGGGTACCTCATCTGGTTTTTGTCACTTCTCGTGATCACCTGGATCCGGATATCACAGCATGGGCGGAGTGGCCCCAAGGGGCCCACAGCGGGATCTTGAGACATCTCAGCGACCCGGAGAACTGGCCCTCTGATGATTTACAGCCAAACTACGCTGCCAGCAAGCTGATGCTTACCTACGCCGTGGAGGAGATATGCAAACGAGCCGCTGGAGAAGATGGAACGTAAGCAACAACATCTCAGTCACCCTACTGTCCCCTTTTGTTGATCATAGCTTTAGCCTTTCGAGCTGATTTTCTTTGTGTAAGCAGGGTGCAAGTCATTGTAAATAGCGTTTGTCCAGGCTTGGTGTCCACCGATCTTCCACGTTCTTTAGTGCAAAGATCGTGGAGGATGAGGGCCTTGGTGTCTTTCTATCTAGGCTGCCTGGGTAAATCAGCAGACTATGGTGCCAGGCTCTACGTCAGGGCAGCGCTCACACCAAGAGAAGACCATGTGAGTTTCGATAAAATTATGGATAATTAGATGAAGATTTCATAAGAATCCGATGTAAGTTAGCTTCCACTGACTGTTATACCATCGCATATAGGGCAAGTACATACAATCACTGTTTTCAGACGAAGAATACAGCAGGTAAGGTCAAGGCTATATATACCCCATCCACAAATTTGAGTTCGAACCTGACTGATAACCCCGATTGGACTTAAGAGTGGCGATTCCGAATCTGAAAGGCCCAACTGCCATAAAGGTCAAGGCTCAGGTATGGAACGAGATCATGGGAGAACTACAACAGAAGCAGAGCGATCTACGACAAGGGTAAGCACGAGTGAGCCAGGTCTGAAAAGCTGGGTATGCACTGTAACCACACGTTCATTGTTCATATCTCTGCTTCAAAGATTATTGTCAGATTTTAAAACTGGGTCTCATTACGAGCGAAGAGTGGGTAAATTGGTGTGATCATGGTTTTGCTACATAATGTTTCCTTCTGGTAGCAAGAGCTCAAAATGACTGGCACCCCAACATCTTAATGTACAACAAGGGCTGAAATGCTCGAAACCTGTTAACAGAACCCTTGTATTGTTTGCCTAGAATCGCCTGAAAGCGCTTCCCACACGTATGAGCCAGTGGCCCTCAACCCGATAAACGGCCCTGCTCGTCATATTTCTTGTCCTGTATGTGATCAACTGGCATGTGATGAGAGAAATGAGGAGGAGGAGGCGGAAGGGGAGAGAGATGTGTGAGGGGCCAGGGAGTTACATACAGTAACTAGGGCAAGATCTCGGTTAGTGGTTGGGCCTCCACAGCTCAGCGAGAGCCTTGATGAACTCGGCACTTTCAGGCGACAAAGCTTTGGACAGGGCCATCAACAAGATGACAGCGAGAGCGATGATGAGAGCGCCGATGATGAGCAGGGTGATGATGAGAGATGTTACTCTGATGCTGGAGTTTGTCTGGCCATTCTGCCCTGCCCCCTGTGCAAGATCCCGGGCGAGCTGGCGATGGTGGTCGGATGCTTCTTTGTGCAAGTTGATCTCGAAGGAGCCGCTCGGATTCAAGACGCGCATGGATGTATGGTTCGGGATGATGCGAAGAGGCTCGGTAGCCTGGGGCTGGGGGTGGGGCTGAGGGGGATACCAAGCGGCATTCAAAGCAGCAACCAAGGATTGCGCCATCCTGTCATAATCAAATGAAGAACGTCCCTCGTCCTGGGGGGAGTTCTGGGGTTCATAGTCAGGGTTGTTTCGGGGCTCATCGTAGTGTTCAGACTCATACCTGATGACCCGTAGCAGAAAGGCCCGCCAGGTGGTGTTGCGCGTGGTGTTGCGGTTGCGGTTGGTGTTGTTAAGATCAACTGCAGACTGGCGTCCAGCAGGTCGGAGAGACGCCATTATGTACTGTTGCAAAGCCTGTGAATGTGTGAATGCAGCAGCAGGATCTCCAGTTGATAGGTAATGGATAGCATTGGAAAATGGGAAACTCTGAAGAGCCAAGTAGTAAGAAATATTATGCATATATAGTAACTGAGCAAACACTTAGCTGTTTTGCAACAATGCTATAAGTGAATGACTTTATTGTTGTTAAGTCACCTTTCTAACCTTCATTTCTTTCTTGTCACTTTTGATTTTTTTTCCTTCTTTGTGTTACTTTCCATCTTGACAGCTGTACTGTTTCATTACAATTTTAAATGATGAAGTTGTAGTAAAAGCTTTGGGGGTCCCATTTACACCTCTGACTAACTGACAGCCAGTGAGTCAATAGCAAAAAGTGTAATTAATCTTTCTTTTTTCCTCCTACCATTTGTGAATACTCTACAGCGCCTTCTATAGGGACTATACTTGAAGATATCATATTTTTAAGAGCAAGCGATAATTGAAAACTTCACCTATTTTTTGAGTTCTCATTGCCTGTTCTTCAGCAGCAGAAGAGGATATTGTAATGTTGCAGTAGCCAGTGTGGCCAGTGTGGTAGTCTTGGGAATAAAGAGTGAAGTGGGTCCTAGACTTTGGTATAACTGGAAGAAAAACAATAAACATTTTGCCCTTTTTCCCCATTAATTATAAATCACTTGAAGCAAATTTAAAGCAGATTATTCACTCTAATATTATGCCTTACTAGCCCTTTTTTGCTATCGTTCTTCTAATTCAAGCATGTTTGTGTCAACGGGGCCTTTGCTCATTGCTCGCCTGTTCGTGTGACAGCGCTCGACTTCTCGACTTCTGGTAATTAAGTAGTGTCCTGTTCATCGTGGCGCTTGGAGCTTTGGGCTTGGGTGCCTTGATTGCATGGCTGGCCCTACATCTGCAGTTCAACTATGCTGTCTATAAGTCTTCTTTTTTTTCTTCTTTCTTTTCTTCTCAAAAGGTCCATCTTGGCCCCCCCCCCCCCCTCTAAATTTCTCGACCTCTGCAGCGCAAGTGCTAACACTGGTTGTATATGCTGGCTAGGTATTCGCAATCCTACCAAGCCCAAGGCTGCATACTTGCCTCTCTTTTTCCCCCAAAAAAGTCTGTCCTGTTCCTCTTTAATCTCTCTCAAACCTCTCTGCCCAGGCAGCAGTGCTGACATGATACATAGTTTTTTTTCTGTGGGGGGACAACGGGTTCCCCCCGTTCCCCCCGGCCTCGCCAAAACTTTCTCAGCTTCGCTTCACCTTTCTTGCGCCGACAGATCCTAAGAGTTACTGACAAGTTTGCAGTAAAACAGAAGTTCACCAGGGAAAGTTTTGGCCTGGGCTGGCAATCTGGGAGCAATGTAATTAATTACTATAAGAGGACTGTATTATCAGATCATTTGTATTTGACAAAGTAGAGAATAAGAACTATTCAGAGACTTGCAACACCCGACACATTGATCATCACAAACCCAGCATCTAAACCCGGCTCTGCCGACGCTCATGGCCTCGTTGCGGACAGGATAGAGTGCTCTCCTGGGTACGGCCGCCCTTGCTCGTTCATATAACAGATGAGATAGACCTCAAAAACACGTCTTCATCATACTAAGTTGGAAATAACCTCACCATCCGCCATCTCCATCTTCGAGTAGATGCATATAGTCCATCACATCGATCATATGATGACCACCTCCTGATCTTGCACAGCATCAAAGCCCCACGCAACACGAAGCTGCCTATTAACCATCCCAGAATACGCCTTGGCCAGCTTATCGCGCCTCCGCGGCCCGAAACCCTTAATAAACCATTTGAAATCCGTTTCAGAACATTCTATGTCATCTAATGTGATGAGCCCGACACGGCGGAACGTGTTGGGCGCTTCCGCTTCCGCCGTCGCGACAGACTCAAGGGCGAGCGCAGTCCCCCATATCGATCTCCAACCCTTTGCGACGTGCACGAGTAAGGCAAAAGTCGGCCGGCGGCGAGGCAATATTTTACCCTGAGCCCTGCCATAGCCTCGGATCCCGTCGCGATCAAGGGGAACCGGGGTCGATGAGGCCAGGTCCCAGCTCCGGCTTTCGTCAGGTTGTATGTCTCCTTGCTGCTTGCCGGAAGCCACCATGCAGACGCGCGATCCGTCTTGGGCCACAGAGATCTCGAGCAACCTCCCGCGCAGGCGCAAGATCCCACCCTTAACCCTTCCGAAACGATCCCTCCCAGCAAGCGAGGTTGACCCGTGGACGAGGCGGGCCACAAAGTGAGACTCTTTCCACAAGATGCTGTTTCTTCGGGGTTGCCATTCCACCTTGCAGGGCAAAGAAGCCCAAGACCACGACGGTGCATTTGATGCATACCGCAATCGCAACTCGTAATCCGGCGGAACGGGACTGACTGCAAACCACAGCAAGGCTCGTGGCAAATCCTGCTGCCATAATCCCGCTAGGTAGATATCAGACGGAGGTCCATAAGCGGTTGCTATCCCTGACAAGGCAGGAAGACGATCCTCAATATTTGTGAAATCGCAGGCGGAATATTCTGGGATCAGGTCATCTAACCACCAGTCATAAAAGTTTGAAGGCCATCGAAAATGCAGCCTCTTATCGGAAGACTCGCTAAGATTGCGTCTTTCTTCGTGATAAACCATCTCAGATAAATCCCCTTCGCAACAATGGAAGTATATCAAGTCCATTCCAAAGTAGAGTGTCCTTGGGGATAGCAGCTTCTCCTGGACGATCCACCCACGCCTGTCAAGTACAGACTCGTTTACTGTCAAAGGAGTTATTTGCTCGCCCGCAGGTCCGCATCCCGGGTACCACACTCTAATACTGGCAGACTCTGGACGGCCTTCCTCGTCCCTGTACTGAAGGCCGCCCGTTTGGTATTCGTCAACGTAATCGGTGCTCCACACCCTCTCGTTCAACAATCCACTATAAGCATCCGGGGAGGCTGCTGCGCCGATAGTCAGGACGGACCTGCCGTAGACGGATGCCATTTTTGGACATTCGCGTTCCCAGTCCGCTCGATCGTCCTGAATAATACACATGGAATCAATCCAGATGTATTCATATCCCAGTGCCGCTGAGACCTTCACAGAGTCTCTGAAGGTCGCCGGAAGTGTGCCAGTCTCGATGCCTCTCTCCTCACGTTCTCGGATATTCTCCGTGGTCGTGACGGGGGGGTCTCGTGTGCCCCAGCGGTGTGAGAGTGTAACATATTTGTAGTTGCCGGTGGACCGGGTCATGATGATCCGGATCCTCTGACCGCCTGCCTCGATCTTCAGGAGGCGGGTAGGCATGCCTCCTGCGGTTTTCGGAAGGCTGGCGCAACTCTTGTGGTCATCAATGCAGCGCTGCACCCAATGCTTCGCAAGGTTTAAATCGGGAGACCTTGTGATTCTTTGTCCATCAAAAAAACCGGCGTAGAAAAACGGGCGCACTATACCCAGTAATAGTCTTAGCCTCGGATGAACAACAAGTCTCACATGACTTCAAAGGCAGGATGATCAATTAACATAAAGATACATACGAGAATAACAACCGACTCGAAAAAATGTCGACGAGCGGCTTTCTTCATTGCAAAGTTCCACCCAGGAGTTTCCGAAAACCCTGTCCGCTGTCTGACTATGTAATACAAGCTGATATGATGCAATACAGCCACGCAGGCGCTTATCTGCATCCTCTCGGTTCAGGCGAAATTGGCGTTGATAGTGTAGGAGAAATCCGTTTCTGAGCGTTCTGCACAAGTTACAGCCGCTCTCGGCAGAGGCGTCGAGATCGGTCCAGCTCTCATGATGGGCAAACGTAACTCTGGGCGGGGGTTTCCCGAGCCAACGTAGAGGTGTAAAGCAGTTCTCCTCGAATTCCAGACAGACGCTGCATAATGGGACAGTAGTTGATCTGGGAAGGCCCTTTGGAATGGATGTATAGCGATTTAGGTGCTTGTCATACGAGCTGTCGTCGTTGGCGTCCGAGCCTGCCATCTTGGGCTTTACTGTTAGTCGTGCGCGGGTTTCTAATAAACGGTCATCCAAGTCGAGAGCGGGAGTCTCGCTCATACGAGGGTCGACCAGCCACCATATATTATATAGAGCCCGTCGGTGCTGAGATCATGAGGAGGTGCAGCAGAACGCCCTTCTTCCGTGAATGACGCTTACACCAGAGTGGAGACGTGGCGATGATGGATGGTTGGTTGGAGGTGGAGCAGGATGGGAAGTCTTGATTGGCCAGGCATAAGGTTCTGATATGTTCGATTTTACAAAACCCAACCAACCTCACATCCCACATCTAGTGTGGGGTTAGGGTTAGCCATGTTGGGCTATACCAATAGTTTTTTGCCTCTTCACAGCGTAACAGAAATCATTACCCTCCTGCAAGCTGTGGGCCATGATAATGCACAGCTACAGTCAGACTTTAAAAGTACTCCGCCAAAGCAGATGCTACTTACCGGGGCTATAATTGTTGTAGAGCAGGGGCATGTTGTCCTCATAGACGACTAGAGGCTTATTCATCCTAAGCCATTCCGGATCATCATCAATAGTATTATGCCCAGGTTGTGCTAGATCAATTCTATTCCGGATCATCGGGTCATCAGGTGATTGGGTCGACATAGCGACTAGCAACACAAAATCCCGAATACTGCATATTTACAATCTGTGCGACTTTATGGGGACCCGAAGTCTCCATCCGAGATGCCGGAGACAGCCCAGTAGACTGATGATGTGAGGCGAGAATAGACGTTGACATGGCAGGCTCTGTTAATACGGAGCTGCATTAATAAGAAGACTACAAGGGAAAAAACACTAGAAGGCGGAGGATGAAGAAAGGAGGATGCTGATCATGTGGTGACAGTTAATACTACTTATGTACCAGACATTATTTGCAGAGTCAGAAAGTCAACAGAAGGTCCTGCTATAAGTGACCAGAAATCACAGTGAGTTTATAGGTTGTTAATGTAGTCTACTCTGATAGCTATCAAGGATCTGTGAGCCTTCTGTGTCACTCTCCCTCCCAAGGTAGGTGAAGTAGCCTAGCCACTTTGACATGACCCTGCGGATGCCACTACAAAGATATAGGCAGGCCAATCATACAGGTATACCAGCTCGGTAAGTATTACTACTAAACTATATATGAGAGACCACTTGAGTTGCAGCAGCGTAATGCCTTCTGGCGATTCCGAGATTGTCATATTCCTCACCTCTCGCCTTACGTGCGACGAATTCAACGTTTCACCCTCTCCCAAGACAAGGTAACTGACCGCGGTCCTCCTACAGTAACATCTTGCAAAACGACTCTGACAAGGTGCCGGGTCTGTCATTTGGATAACGCTTGCTGCGTCATTCATTGTCCATCTCGTCTTGTAGCAGCACGATCGGCCACGGAGGTGCAAAATTTTGTACAACGTTGACGAATAGTTTCCCCTTTTCCGAATTTTCAGACGGAAGGTAACGGATCTCGAGCCGATATCCAGGTCAGACTATAACGGTCATATTCACGAGAGCCATAGCAAGGGCAAGATACTCCTCGCATCTTTTGGTGAATACCTAGAGACATGCCTTAGCGATGGTCCGAAACAAACGTAACCGGGAAAAGGTAATGCGCTTAGTATTGTCTTGCTCAAGACAAGTATAAATATGGGCTGGCAGTCTAGCGGAATGTCAGTCCATTCACTCCACAACAACCAAGCCCATCTCTTCAAGCACTGCATCGAAGTTAGAAACCAAGACCAACCTTTTACCAACCCGCCATTCCGATCAAGATGAAGCTGTATGCCATCGTCTCCGCGTTCCTCTTTGCCAGCATGGCTACCGCCTGTTCACCCGTGGGCCATCCCTGCGACCCGCAAAACAATATCCATTGCTGCAAAAACCACCACTGTGATAAGACAACACACATTTGCGTCAAGAACAACTAGTACGACCGCAAGCCTGCCATCTCCCTACAGGTCTTACTGCTTTGCTGACTCATGCGTATGGTACATGGTGAGGACCAGCCAGACAAAGGCTGATGGAGGAATCGGGAACCCTGGCCGTTGTATGGAGTTCCCTCCAGAGCTGCTGCTGGAGGGTTTAAGCTCGGCCGGCCGAGGGTGGACTAGATAGTGCTTGTCTCGAAGAAATATAAGCAGACCAGACGCTCTTTACCATCCTTACACTTGCTTCTTGGCCCTCGATGCAAAACTGAGATGAAAATCCCAAACCAAATTGAACTAATTACTTACTAAGCCATTTAATCACCCAGAAAGTTGCTACGGTTTTGTCACGATATAGGATGGCCTGAGGTATCATGAATATCAAACTGACCCGTGCACAACTCTTATTAATTTAGGCTAGCTACACATTCCCCCCCCCCCCCCCCAATATATTTAGCTCCCCTGAATACTAATAGCTAGTAGGGTATCTGCGGGTGGAGGATGTTGGCCTGCAAGGTATCGATAGGGTGGTAGAGTTTCACTGCTGTTCGTTGCATTCTTGGGCTCCGATTCAGCTTGAACCCGCTTGGCACGAATTACCTAGGTGTAAATTTCCGTTCAGTTGGGTATGCTAGTATATAATGTTGTAGTGGCGAGGGCTGTTAACCATGATTCATGAGGTTTGTGGCTCCGAAGCACTGATTTGAAATGTGCTGCTAGAATGGAGTAAGGATAGGTACTCCTGTCGATGGTTTGATTGAAAAGGCATCCCAGCTAAATTTGTCAAACAATCCATCGGTATAGATGCCTGCGGAATGAATGATCACCTCGAAGTTCCGGTGGCAGTTGGCAGTGCGAGGCAGCAGGGTCCGGACTACAGAAACCGAATAATGTCCCGGTGTTGCCTGGGTCTGACGTTCTTTTCCCTCTGGACGGAGGATAAGCAATACGCCCCGAGTTCTTCTCTTTCTTGTTCTTATCGAAGTCAGGGCACCATCCCATCCCCTGAAGTGCGAATTAAATATATTTGCTCTGGTTCTTATCAGATCAAAACGTTCTAGAGAAACCGAACGTAACAAATCCACGAAGCATGGAAAATTGTACCCTTTGGCCATTATATCCGTCACAGCTTTCAATGGTCGAGCTTCCTCGATATAAAGACGATGGATATGCGGCTTCATAACCTCCCATTACGCCGATGTTGGTCCCTGTTTCACCTTGACAGGCATATTGGAGTTGTAAGTCTAATGTTAGCTTACATGATGCTTTGATAGATGCCTGAACTTCAGTCCGACTTTGGATCGATTATATAATGATATGGGCGCAAGTTACTCAGCTCAGCAAGCTAGCTATGCATATGACCGGAAGAGGGAATTATCTGACAGGCAGCATAATCTCTTCAGCTTAGCTGAATCATGGTCGTCTGATGCCATGGAATTAAAGTGTCACAAGCAATCAGGACGAGCTTCCTATTCAGAAACTCAAGGCTTACCACCCTGGATTCCGGCACATGAACCTCAGCAAGCACTAAAGACTCGATATATAAGTCTTCAGCTCATCTCTGAATACAAATGAACGCAAAACGACTGTATACAGACACACCTGGAGGAGTCACACCGACCACGAAGCCCGCATCAAGCTCTATTCTCGAGTCATTTCGAGAATACAAGTCCAGAGTCTCCATAAAGCTGGGCCGATTACGGTCTCGATTCTCCGGGTCCATGTCTGCCAGACAGGAAGCCCTCACCGCTTTGGAGGCCTGGGCCAACGCTTGGGTATACGTTGCCACCGAGCCAGGCCCAGGTCCTCTTCGTACAGGCCGTCTCGACGCTTTCTATACGTATTCTCCCCAGTGGACAGCTGTTTGGGAGCGGTGCTGGGCGGACTACGATCGTGTCGAAAATGTCCGCCGCGCCCTTGCAGTACCTCGTCTTCCATGGCAGGATAAGAGCGAGAAAATTCGCAAAGAATGGAATGATGCCCGGGAGAGGCAGTCCCGCTCGATGGATGACAACCCAAAGTTGTGGAAATACGCACCACTGTCGGTCCATCTAGACAGATACCGAAGAACCAACACGCAAGACCGGGTACTATCTTGGAACGCGACCCTGGACAACTGGCAAACATTCCGCGGATGGTCCAACGACGCTGGTTTACTTGCCAGCCTGTCGTCGGCCCAAGTGTCGTCCATGCAAGTCCTGCAAGCATGGTGGGATTCCTCCGAAGAATCCTTGAAGCCTTTGGTGAAGACTGTGAAGACTCACCTAGAATCTCTCAGAGGCCATCCATATAGAATCAATCCGACTGAGGAGGAACATCTGCTTGATATTGCCGAGAAGATAGGGACTGAGACGTCTTTTCACCACGCCGCATGTTACAAACTCTTCTGCTTCGAATTTCACCCGAGAGCATGGGAGCCGTTCGAGAGTTCCGTACTGAGGGACTTGCAGGATACCCGGCAAAGGGCGGTGGGATATTGGACCTGTTACCTCTTCTCGCACGTCATAAATCAGAACAGAGAAGTCGCTCCGCCATCATACCCGATTCCAGTCCGTAACGACAACGGCTGGTACGACAAGTTCGTGTTCAAGGAAGACCCTTTCTATCTCTGGGATACCTGTGCGCAGGAAATAGTGCTGGTTGAGGACCTCGTCCGCACATCAGTCCAGCAACCTCCGCAATGTCCCGGCTATGTGTGTGATCTACCCGCTATGCTGGACAAGGTCGGCTGCAGATATATCTGGTTTGATCTGTTCTGTATCCCCCAGAGCGGGGATGACGCCAGGAAGGACATGGAGATCTCTCGTCAGGCGGCTATCTTCAGGAAATGCGTGCGATGTATTGCTTGGGTAAATCATTGCGATACGTGGGATGGCTGCCAAGACGCTTTGAGGTGGCTGGGCTTGCGATATCTGAAGTCGACGTATAGGTCCCCCCCTGCATGGATTGACCTCGAATTAGAGCGTGTTACAGCTTTGGCACGTAGACCAGTGGAGTTGATTCAACTCCACGAGGGAATTTATCAGGCTGTGGGCTGGTTCTCTTCCCTGTGGACCCTCCAAGAGGCAGTCTTGTGTCCCGAGTTGGAGGTCTATTCGAGGCATTGGGACAGGCTGGCGGCCCCGGCTACACTGACCACGTTGATGGTCTTCCTGGAAGACGCGCCGTACTTATGCTGGACTCCTGATCCGCATCCCTTCTCTTTTGCCGACCCTCCTGAGTATGAAGAGAAGCTCGAAATGGTCAGGCCGCAGACAAGCTTCACTGAGCTATTTCCATATGGCTCCGCGTCCCTCGTAGGGATCGCACTCCACAGCGGGCTGCCCCGTATTCTCCAGACTCTTGCGCCAATGAAAATCTTCTCCGAAGTCGGATTCCGTGAGTATACAGATGTGTGTGCTCCCGCTATCATGTCGGCCCTCGGTGTCACGGACTGGTATACCAACCAAGAACAGTCCGCCCGGCAACTCGTCCTCGGCGAGTACCCTCTAGCGTTTCTCCAAGAGGCTGCGCGCAAGATTGGAACGCCCTTCTTTGACACTTATCCTCGGGCGGACAAGATGGTCGTTGTTTCTGGGGTGACGGGCCCAAAGGACCTCACGGCCATCGGGTCAATGTTGCCCATCAATCCCAGCTCATTGAAGTTCACTCGAACTAACATATTCGATGACTTCAACGCCGAGCGGTGTGACCACGAAAGCGTTGCTGGATGGGTCCTGAACGCGGACGGTAGCGTCCGAGTCAGCGCCGCTGCGATAGTTGCGCACTCGAGAATGGAAATAAGAGCAACACCGTCGGAGAGAGGGGCCCTGTCGTTGCAGTGTTTATCTCACGGCGTGCCGTCTGGGGCTGCGGTGCTCGGAGATGTGTTGGATGCATCACAGGCTGGAATCGCGGCGGCTAATGGATTAGTCGAATACTTGGAGGGCATTTACATCTTGTCCGTCGATGATCTCGAGTATGAACACGGCCTAGTCAACACACTTGTCCACTTGTCGGATGGCTGCATGATGTATGCCGTGGTCTTGTCTTGTGACGGCGATTCGCAGCAGGGCGTGATACTCGTCGAGACAGTACAGCAGAACCAGGCTGGGCCGAAAAGGCTTGTCAAGGTCGGATCTTATATGGTAGAAGACTTTCCCTCAGATATAGCTCGCCTCCCGAGCAGTAGTACTGTCGACTGGCTAGTGCTTTAGAGTATGATACTTGCTATCTGAAGTATACTGTGGAAATGGAAGTCGAAGGACAGCTTTGGCACGATAGCACTATCTATACTATCCAGATATGGAATCTGAATTCACAATGTGAAAACGCACCTTACAATGAAAAGATTCAGTTACGAGCCCAGACATGGCCCTACTGTACTGTGATATTGACATATACTTAGCCAAATATGCCACTAACCTCTTCCCACTCATCTCCCTAGCTATTCAATATTATTGACTGAAAACTAAGCATGCCTGTGAAAACGACGACAGGTAACATAGGGCCACCAGGGCACGAGAACAGGGTGAAAAGCCTGCCTTAGACCTGTCCAAGGGGTTTAAAACGAGAATAACGAAGGGAAGATATCCTATTGTTCGTGTCTATCTGAAAAAACCGAGGGGAGGTATTACCCTTATAGCTGTACGAAAACCCGGGACTCACTACACTCCATGTCCCAAGGGTCACCACACTGGCCACCACAACATCGTGTTAGTCAAAGGCTGGTTCGTCTGGTTCTCCCGTTTCCCGCCTCCCGATTCCATCTCCTATTATTCGCTGTCCAACATGCAGTAACCGGGGATCCCCAGCAATATGAAAGCAATAGCATTTTTAATCTTCTTCAATAAGAAAAGAGTACATCAAATGCTGCGGTCTAGCTTGGCTTTCAAACCTAGAAAGACACTTGTTTCCAAAATTAAGTATATAGTGTGCGCTTAAGAGCCTATCATAAATCACATGCAGCTATGTTTTATTTATCATTTGCTCTATCATTATAACAAGGATGAAAGACGGAGCAGCTGTTTCACGAGTCAAGTGACTGTATCCGGTGGATAGATGCGTCTGCTGCAGAAGGGGCGGTATGTTATTGTTTTCGTTGTGAGACTTGGCGTGTGGAAGTGGGAAGGTTGTGCTGTGCTGTTGGGGTTGCTTACTTAAACCCAGTTAATTATAGGCCCAAACCCGCTGAGTAAGTATTTCTGCATGTATGGGAATCTTGTCAAAAGTTTGGCACCATTGACCTGATAATTGACTAACCAATGGAATTACGAGGAAAATTCACCATGAGTTCCTGGTGGGCGATGCTGGTACATTAATGATGAACCAGAACTCGGGCGGCTTCCTACGAAAAGAACGGATTTTAGGCAATAAGCAAGGACTTTCACAAACTGAGCATGCCTGTGTAAAGAACAACTGCGAATGAATGCTATAAGATAAAGGGAATGTCTTAGTACTGTTACCGTCTCAAATCATCGGAAGGGAATAATGCTTTTGTCACTGTACAAAACTTAGACTCCACTTCAGTTACATACCAGGAACCACTGTTCTAATTACACTCTTGTCTAAATGGCTATCTGAACTGGAATAAAGTTAATCATCTATAATATTGTTACAAAAGAGCTCGCTTGAGAGCATACAATTCATTGAATTTGTATCTTATCATAAAGATAAGATAGATCTGGACATAAGTATATATACGAGCTGTGCCAAAACCTAGGATCTGGCTCTCGAATTTGCTTTTCACCACCTGGCTCACTAGGCTCCCGTTTTCTATCACCAGGGTCTCTCTTCTCTCAAAGCTAGTATCATCAAAAAGCATTGCTTTTGGTTTCACACCTCATTCCCTGCATTCACAAGCATCGCCTTAGTACAAAATGGCATCTCCCCTAGCTACTGGAAATGCAACAAGTTCTGCAATCCATCCCCACAACACACAGGTTGGCCAATATCTCAGCAACCATTACATCCGCAACCGCCTCATCCACAACCACCCCATCAACAACCACCTCGTCAACAACCACCTCATCAACAACCACTCCATCAACAACCACCCCATCAACAACCACCTCGTCAACGACCACCTCGTCAACGACCACCCCGTCAACGACCACCCCGTCAACGACCACCTCGTCACCGACCACCTCGTCACCGACCACCTTGTCAATGACCACCGTCAAAACCTCAACGCTTACACATACAACCGGAGAGCCCTTCTGCTAGGATTCAGATACGAGGCTGAACACCATGACCAGCCTGATGACCATAAGCCTGACCATGAGGCCCAGAACGAGTCCCCTAATTCCTCGTTCACAAACAAGATGGCGAAGTGCATTATTGCTGCAATGAACCTCCTCAAGGTCATTGTCCAGCTTTTTCATCAACCTCTGCCTTCCGAGCCTCTTGCTATGAGCCCGAGCCATACGTCCATCCGCATTCGTCATACTCACGGCGGTTCCGACCATGAGATTCACATGCACAATGAGGCTCTTGGCGACTCTGGCCAAGCCATCAATGCTCTAGCAGAGATTGTGCGGCACACTGCTCAGATGGAAACCTTACGGTCTTCCCGCCTCTCTAGCACCATTACCCTCCTCGCTATCTGCATCACAATCCTCGGCCTCGGCTTCTTCATCTTGGTCGGCTTCTTGGCTACCAATTGGTCTCGAGGCCTATCGTCCGAGGTCATTGAGGTCGTTGAGGTCATCAAGGCCCTGGCCGACCTGTGGAGGCCCAACCATTGACCGACATCATTCATGCCTTGGATGCTGTATGTAATCTTCAGCCCTAGACCAACCCCAGCCTTCATGATAAAGATGACATATATTCTCATTATTTTCGCTAACTTATGAGTAACCATTCTGACCAGTAGCAACCAGCTGAGAATAGAACCCGCTTGATCTATTCTTCTGTCCTCTCTCTCATCTTATCTAGATGAGGTATTACCTGGGGGGTTTCCTCCCTTTCATCACCATATGAAGTGCAGCCTTGTCAGCCTTATCAAGCATTGACTAGTTCAGATTGGGAAACAGCGAACCAGCTACAGAGGGAGGTTGGGGGGGGGGGGTTATAGCAGAGGGTTGGGGCATACCTTAGACTGTCAGATGTTATTGCTTTGTCAGAATAGCTATCTTTTGGAATAAAAATCTTTGTTTATAACCATTATTGCCTAATATTTTGTAGCCTGGCAAGCGCTAATTTTGCAAAAGCTAAAAAAAGTGACCACTCCCACCTGGCTGGAAATAGCTAAGGCTTATCTAGCAGTTGGACTCATATACTAATTATCGGTTATATCAATTAATGAAACAATTTTCTTTTCTTCAAGAAGCTGATTATTTGAAAGCATTTCTCTTGGCGATGCTGCTAATTCAGAGTTAATTACCTGAGTAAACCTTCCTGAAACACAAATGATTATTCTTCGTCTTTCGCAATATTCATCTCCTGCTCCTTATTATCCGAAAAAGGATCCAAAGGTTGATGGACTGACACTCTGGATCGGACCATTTCCCCCCTCGCAGGCCTTTCTTGCATTGCTTATTTATGGGGTACAACTTTTGCAATTATGAAGCTTGTCGTTGCTAGGGCTGTAGCAGTTGACATATGCATCGGCGTTCCTTTGGATCACGGCGTACGAGAAGGCCACGTCGTCAGTGGCTCGTGAGAATTCAGGCCGGGTTCACCTAGTCGAGAAGCCACCTCATGAAGGTGACATGATGAGCGCCGGCACTGACCAGCTGGTCTTCGACCGCATATAACTGCAGCCCTTTGCCTCCGACTTGACCTCCTCAAGGCATGCGGGTGGGGCTATAAGGGACAAGGGGCGCACGGCACGTAACTCTCGCAAATGCTCTGAATGGGGCAAACTGTCAATTTGGGGAGGTATACGTAAATGTGCAAGGAGGTACCAAGAGGCGTGAAAATAAACCTTTCGCGGCTTACGCAATCTCGTGCTCCTTGGGGCCCTATTAGGGGCATTGATAGCGGTTGCGCTCTAGAATAATCAGCCGCAATGAGCTTCTCGGTTCCCCAGTCAGAATCCTCGACTGACAGAAATCCGATATGATGCTTTATCTTGAACTCTAGGTGAGCTTGAATGAAGTCATATTATTATAGGGCAGGTGTAGTGAGCACTGCAGTAATCCGAAGATTCCTAAGTACACAAAGGGTTTATTATGCTAACAAGAGCGGTGCTAAGTACAGGCCTTGAATAAGGAAACAACTGAGTATTCGAGTGCAAGTGTTCACTGCTTTTGGGGCTATCAGAGTATATATAAACTGATACTTAGAATGACGACTGAAGAGTTATATATATAGCCCGCTTTTCAATATGAGTCGCCAGAGTCGCTGGCCGACTCCATCGACTGTCCCTCTTTGATAACCCTAACCCTTGATTATGTAATCATGACTCGTGTCTGTGGGCAAGTGTTGGCGGGTGGCTCTGGTGCTGTGCCGTGCCGCTTCCTGTGTGGGAAAAAGAGAGAGAAGAAAGAAGGTGCACAGCGCCCGCCATGTAAAAGGAGTAGGAAAAGAAGAAAAAATAAAGAAATGGTCCCGGAGAGGATCGAACTCGCGACCTTCGCATCACAGATATTTCCTCACCTGAGGAAGTATTAGTACGACGCTCTAACCAGCTGAGCTACGGGACCAGCTCTGGCTGTTGGTTGTTGAAAATTTGAGATGGAGATGCAATCTATGTTTGCAAGATTCGCAGGATATCCCGGAGCTAAGGAGTGGCCCTGGTGTGGAGCCTCTTTTTGTCTGTGGGCCGTAGGGGGGAGGGGTCGAGTCGAGAATGGATACTTGGAAAGTCAGTTCCTCTCTAGCTAACTGTAATGTATTATAGTGCTATGATATGAACTCTACTATAACAGTAGAATTTTATATAGAACCAAAAAAAATAAAATATGGATTGCAGCATATCGTTAGATGATTCAAATCTTAGTTTTTTCCAAAGTACAAAATTCAACAACCCTTTGGCATATCCGACTCAAAGCGAGGACGAAGGGGAAGCAAGCCGAGTGTCGCGCGGCTCCGGCCGTGATCCGAGATAACCGTGCCTACGTAGTATATATAAATATAGAAATTATCACATGGGAAAAGAAAGGAGGGAAAAAAAAAAAAGGATGAATAAATTTAGATAAAGACAAAAATGCTTGAACAGATAGAATGTCCAGGGTCCAAGTTCCCCCACCCTCCCCTCCTTCTTCCAAGGACCATGACTCGCAATATGACAGATACGGAGGGAGGGGAGGGGAGGGGAGGGGGAGGTGGGAGGTGGGGGGGGAGGGGACATAAGTCACATAACCCCAACCAGGTTGTTTATATAGTTACGAATAACCAGGAATCAGCCGATCAATCCCTCCTCAGGACGAACGCCGCTCGTATTTGTACAAAATACGATGTGATATATAACATATGCATATATAGTCAATAGTTTCCTGTCGGTGCAATGAAGATCTGCCAAATTCCTCCCGCTTGCGTTCTTTTTTTTCTTTCTTTTTTTCTTTCTTCCTCTATATTATCTCGGCAGAAGTGGGGTTTTGTTTAGTAGTGCCCATTAGGACCCTTTGTTGGTACTTGGTACCTAGACATGCCTGGGTACCACACCACTGGAGCCTCTCTCTTTCCAAGGAATGATGTTGGTGGCGGTTGTGAATAATTTTTTCTTTGGTTTTTGCTTTTTGCTTCCTTCTTCTTTGTCTATTTGCCGCACGCCATCGAATCTTGGAAGGATGCCAGGATTCCGGGATCTCGCACTCGCTTCTCAGGGTGCTGGGAACACGCCGAATACGAAAGGGGAGATTCTCCTCCCCCGTGGAACTGGGTGGGAAGATGATCGACGTGGAACCTGCGGGGAGGAAGAACGGACTGCCGGTATATTGCAAGTCCTAGTAACTAAAACAGGAATCTATGCTACATCAACGACCGATGAGAAAGCCCTCGATGGGGGAAGAGAAAAGATGCATGCAAAGACGAGCCAAGGCTTAAGGGCAGCCTACAAGAGAGAGAGAGAGGATAATTGCACTTTTGCCATTATGGATAAGAAGCACGCGACCGTTTTGTTCTAACTATTGTTTGTCCCTGCCCGAGGTTTTTTCTTTCTTTTTTCTTCTCTTCTTTTCCCCAAATCCCCGGCTGTCGCGACGTGCTCAAGAATTCTCCGGACCGCCGAATTTTGTTCCGAGATCGTGTGTGGTCCGCTGTCTGGATGCACCCGCCTCCCCCCCCCCCCCAACGACCAATAGTCGAGATATAGGGTTCGGGAAGGTGGAAAGAAAGAAAGGACGGGGGGGGGGTGGCAAGGTCGATCATACTACGTAGTATCAAGCCGAGGTGTGAGATGCGATGGAAGAGAGGGGGGGAGGGGTTTGCGATAACGTCAACAACGTGGGAAGGCGGGGGGTGTCATTCAATCTGCCGTCTGCATGTAGCAGTACTCCATCAAAAGTGCCGTGTTCCTCACTGATACGAATGAGAAGAGAAAAAAAAAAGAAAGGCAACCCAACGATTTCTCTTCCCCTTCCTCGCCCCCCCCCCCCGGGCCCCCCACCCCCGGGCCCCCCAAACACACACACACAAACGCATATGTACATATAATTTCTTCCCCGCCACCCAAGGATCTAGGATTCGCGGACAAAGTTCGAGTACGCGAGATTGGCGAGTGGATGTTCCATGAGGGTTCAATATTCAATGATCCACACAGGGTTCCCTACAATCGATGGCGAATAAGGTTGTAGGTACCGGCGGGATCGCGGGTGATCACATTTCGGAGAGAGAGAAAGGGGGGGGGGTTAAGTGTCGTAGCTGACATGGAGCCGGCCGAGCAATTGATTCTGTGTGCACGTATAGTACATAGAATGTACTTCCAGATCGCTAAAAGATCCGGATTGGGAGACACGGACCCTCTCTCTCGACCAAAAAGAAGAAAAGAAAGAAAGGAAAAAAAACAGGAGTATGCGAGTTCCTGACTCTGACCCTGGCAATAGCAAGGCTTGCTATAAGACCAACATAAGACCAACAAAATGGCAGGGCCCTTACAGGGGGGTGGGGAGGGGAAAGTTTTGCTCTCGCAGTGTGCAGGTTCACTTTACGTCCCGCATTAGTTCATTCCCCAACGGTGAGGCGCCCAAGGGGTCATTTACTATGTATAGTACATCCCAGGTGGGAGGTACACAAGCCTTATTGAGTGATCAGAAATTCGTACTCGTTCTGGGACATACGAGTTCGCGAGAGCACAGACGGTAGGTACCATAGTAGAGCATGAGGTCTCCTCCTTTCGGTTGCCCCCTCCCTCAAAAGAAAACCAACAAAGAAAACCTTGTTTGCCAAAGGTACATGCATGTACTATAGTAGCGAGACGCCTACAACGGCCTTGTCCAAGATATCCACAGATGCGTACCGTGTGGACTTGACTTTGATCGACAGGAACGTCTTGGCTAGCAAGTAACCTGCAAGCCGGTCGAAGATCATCGCGGTTGTTGGAACTGGAGTTAGTAGTAGCCTGTCAAAGGGACCGAGTAGGGCCAGCAGCAGTCATGAAGGGAAGAGAAAATGGTCGCAGTTGTACAGCGGTGCGCATTCTTGAGATTCTTTTAACTCAAACTGGTTCACCCGCCCCCCCCTTCCCCCTCCTTTTCTGAATGTGGATAGCCTCAACCAATTTTGAGGCCGTTGACATCTTTGCGTCTCCTGTAATGCGATATATATATATATATATATATATATATAATACATGGTGAAGCAGATCAGACAGATAAGACGATTAGAGAAGAGAAAAACAACAAGAGACTTGAGGGGGAAAAGAAACAAGAAATGAGTTTTGATGGTATCGCGTTTTTCAATGGATCGGATCAAACCCTCCCGTCCGAAACCATGCTCCCACATGCTCGCCCCCGGAACGTCCCAGTGAAAAGAAGAATAGAAAGGAAATAAAATGGAAAACAGACAACGAACGCCGGAGATCCCCATACACCTGCCAATTAGTCTGTATATCCTTTCTGCTCAGCTTCGTGCTCTTCGATTAGCCTTTTTTTTCTTCTTTTTTTAATATTTCTTTTTTTGAAATGGTGATGAAATCAATACCACGTAACATTACCAGACCATTGATGACAAAGGTACAAAAATTATCACGTGGTCGATATTTCTTCAGCGTTCATCAGCAGGATATGCCGTTTGCTCGTTTTCACCTCCGTGCATCGTAATCCCAACTCCTCTTGAGCCCGCCCTCGTACACACTGGCCACAGATTCTTGCCACATGGTGGGTGTAATAAAGGTCTGGATGGGAGGAGCCGAGTACTGGGTATGCGGCGAGATCTGCTGGGTCGCCGCCGCTGCGGCGACCGAGGGTACTGTAGCATGGACGTGCTGGATGTCCTGGATTGTTGGGACCTCGGCGGCACCTGGATTTGGAAGACTTAGAGAGCTGCTCGAAGGTGGAGCACCCGTAACGGGTGTTGACTGAGCAGGTGGCGTACCGAATGAAGAGTTCCATTGACTTGAGAGGTAAGGTGAAGTGTTAGCTGAGACGCGTATCTTCTTTTTGAGGGGGGGGGGGGGAAAGAAAGAAGAAGAAAAGAAGAGAAGAAAAATAGAGGCAAAAGATTTGCTTACTCAAAAATTCGTGTCGGGTTCCAGCCCGTGCTACCGTCTGTCGTCATGGACATGGACGGCTGTAGAGCCGGGGCCTGAGTGGCACTGGACTGTGTGGCAGCCGAGGTGGCCATCATCGCGAGTGACTGCGCAGCTGGAGAGTCACTCTTCAAGTCCACAGGGCCCGCTGAGATGGGCGGCGTGATTGGATGCTGGCCGGGGTAACTGACTTGGGAATGTTGGACGGCGCCCTGCGTGTCGATCGTCTGCTGCTGACGGTGATCAACAGAAGCTCGCATCGTACCCCTGCGCGCGTAGTCACCAGGGCTTGTCTGCGCCGGGCTCAGGCGTGCGGTGGTCTGAGGGCTACCGTATGGAAAAGTCGCCCTCAGGACGAAAGGCTTCCTGGTATCGGCCGAGAAGGCCTCGCGGATCGACTCGATCTGCTTCTTCATTTCGGGCATAGTCCACGTGTGCGTGCACTTCTCCAACAGCCTCATGTGCCGTGTCATATACTCGCGGGCGTCCGTGTTCAGGTCTGGATCGGGTGAGGTGAGGGCAACCTGTGATTGTTTTCTTTTGTCAGGGAGTGCGGTGTGGAGAGCAAGGAGTACCGACATACCAGATGCAGCACGATACAAGACAGGATGCAGTAGAGAGTGAAATGGAGGCCTCTCTGCATGCACTGGAGGCCGTTCAGCCCGTACTGTTGTAGGATAGCTTCCTGCAGACGGCACAAGTTCTTTGCGGCATTATAGCACAACAGCATATGGTGTTTCCACTGTCCGTCCATGCTGGACGGGTTGAACTGTTGCAGCTGTGGCCGATGCAGCAGGATAACGCTGAGATAGTAATAACTGTGCATATTTCCGAGGAAGGCAGAGGGCAGCCATGGGGGCGAGCCGTCGGGCGGGTAGTTCACAGCCAGGTCGTTCGGGAGGTCGGTCATCCAGGCCGTGACCTCGGGGTTCAGCGACGCCAGCTCCGGGTCGCCAGTCCAGTCCTTGTGTTTGTGGATGCGTGAATATACCCTGTTCATCCTTGCGATGTTGCGGACAAGCCGAACCATGTAGGTGAAGTTTCGAGTAACTTGGTAGTCTGTATCATCGCTCGTCGCAAATGGTCGCTGGACATTAAAATCAACCGTGTCCAAGTCTACTGACAGATCTGTCCGGCCTATCTGAATGTCAGTTATGAAAGACCGCAGATCTCGTCTCAGTAAGTCTGCACATACCTTGCGCAGAACCGATCATCGTCTCACAGAGGAATACGGTTTGCCAAATTCTGGTTTTCAGAGCGCAGTCCACCGGAGACGAGTTGCAGGATCGCCCGGCCTTGTGGTCTTCGTAGTGGTCATCCAGCCCCAGCTCCTTGCCCATCTGGACACACTGTACGATGCTCATCCAGGAACGGTAGAAGTAGCCACGCCGCGGGGCAGCTTCTCTCGCCTTGAGCATCAGCAGAAGCGCCTGCAAGGTGCTCAACCGAGGTACGTCGAGGAAAGAATCGGCGTGTCCTGACCACAGTGTTAGCATGTCTCAAAAGTTACATATATTAAATAAATTAAAAAAATATAGGAAGAGGAAAAAGAAAAGGATTTCAGGTCAGACGCACTCGTCGCCAGAGCTAGCCACTGCTGTCCCTCCCCAGGCTCGTCCATGATCCTCCCTGCCAGCGCAAACATGGCCTCGAGAACCAATGGCGATATTGATTCCCGATCAGTCTGCCACTGCCGGTAGAAGGTGCTCCTGTCTAGCACGGGAATATATGGGTGAACATGGGTGAAGAATGCATCGAAATAGTGTAGCGAGGTCTCCTCGTCCGGCATCAGCTCTGGTGGTATGCGGACCTTGTGACCAGGGCCAGAAACGAGAGCAGGCAGCGAGGTTTTGTACTCGTCGTCTTCGGGAAGCAACGGCTCCTCCTCGCCTTGCGTTCTGATTCTTAACTTGTTGTTGAGATATGGTGCTTCAAGAGAGAGAGAGAGCGTCAGAGCCTTGCCGGTCGAGCGAAGAGAAAGGGAGGTCAGCCTCGGCAAACTTACCTGTGCCTGCATCGTTCAGCTTCAGGGTGCCGAGGATCTCGGAGAGGTCCTGCGGTCCATAGGTCTCTGAAGTGTACGTCTCTGGGGGCGAATCTGGACGGTTGCCCTGCTGTACGTGCGCATGAGGGAACAAAGAGGGTTGCCCTTGCGGCTGCGATTGTGATGCCGCGAAAGAATTGTCGACGACACCAACAGGGGGTGGTATGGTGGTGTAGTGCATCCCAGTGGCCACCGGAGAGTGGTCTGCATACTGCATGGGCTGATAGAGACCAGACGGTCCCGAATAACTCGCTGCTTTTGGCGCATACATGGAAGCAGCATCGGGGGTTCCAGCCAGCATATGTGGCGGCGGCATGTTCAGAGGCGGGCGGAAATCGTGAACGCCTACGCTCTCATACTCGGGACGGGTGGGCTCGAAGACCTGGGGCTCAGCCGCGCCGTCGTAGCCATTAGGGCGGACGCAGTGAAGCTTAAGGCGGATGCATGCAGAGCATGGCCAGGTGTTGGTGGTGGCAGCATCACACTTGATCTTCCTCCGTCGGCATCCCTCACATGCTCTCATTACTACAACGCGTCAGTTAGTCTCATGCGCAGGATAGAGGAAGGGGGGCGGGGGGGCTTCCCAAGAAGCTCGGGGTTCGGATGCAGTGCGCGCGCATACCCTTGAGCCTCTTATGACGGTTGTGTTCGTCGACAAAGACATAATCTGCAGGAAAATTTTCGAAGCCAGTCAGGATTTCATTTTATTGTAACCCGAGGAAAGAGGAAGAAGGAGGGGGGGGGGGGGGAGAGGGCGCACTCTTCTGAGTTTCCCTCGGCTGGTGGTAGGGTTGGGGCGCAAAGCTGAAGTTGGTCATCTGCGAGCTCTGTGGGAGCAGCCGGCGGACCGACGGGTCGTTGGACATGGTGATAGACGCGCGAGCGATGTGTCTAGAAGGTCGAGATGTCCCAAGGGCGTCTGAACAAGGCGGGTGTCGCGTATGGTTTTCATGCGGCACGGTGGGATAGAAAAGGTGAGATCGGGGGCGGAGGAGGCGAGAGCCTCAATCGAGCACAGCCGCGGCACACAGGAAGTTTGCTATATCTCCAAGCACCGCACTTCAGCTCGGCTCGTCCTCTGGCCTGGTTGCGCCGAACCAGACTCTCGTGCTACAGCAGAACTGAGTCCCAATTCCTTCTTCTCTTTGTCTCTCTCTCTCTCTCTCTCTCTGTCTGTCTGTGTCTCCCTCTTGGGTACTGTGCCGCGATATTGGTTGTTCGAGGCGAGCTCGGTCCGGGTTGTGGTGGATGACGACGAGATGTTTTTTCTTTTGTTTTTTTCTTTCTTTGAGACTGCTCAGTTTCTGGCGGTGAGGTGTCCGGAACCCGCAGTCCTGGTAGTGGACAGTAGAAAGCTATGTGCGGCAGAGACAGGACGGGCCCTAAATGTATAGGACTCTCTATGTCAGGGGTGGCGGCTGTGGAAGCGTGTGCGCAATGTGTGTGTGTGTGTGTGTGTGTGTGTGTCTTAAAGGTAGGTAGGTGTGTGCGAGCGAGCGAGCGAGTGAGAGAGAGAGTGTGTGTGGGCAGGCTAGGTGTAGAATAAAATCCGGCAGAAGGTGGTCATGTAAGTAGTATTCTGGAATACATGTAGTGGCCCCAAGTTTCGCGTTCCACGGCACTGGGCAGCGCAGGGCTCCCGGCAAGGCATGGAGGGGAAGACAAGGCGGGTTGAGTAGAGAGTTCCAGGGGGCGGGGGGTGGGTTGGTGGTGATGGTGGGTGGTGGTGCGTGGGCCAGGGGTGGGCAACATAACACAAAGCTGTGGGCGGGCGAGCGAGAGCCATAGTCAGGACCAGCCGCAGTGGATGCCACTGACTGGGGAGGGATAGGGATCAGGGGTCCTTGGGGCATGGTGTACACCAGCGCTCCAGGGGCGTCCTCGTGGGTAGGCTTGGCCTGGGGCACTAGACTGGGAAGGCCAGGGATTTCGCTGATAGCTTGAGGAGCAGGGGTGGTTGGGCCCTTGGGGGGGAGGAGGGGGGGGGGTTGGTGGTGGTTTTTGGTGGGTGAGTGTGGCCTGGCGTGTCTGGTACCGTAGTACCTAGACTGACCACCAAGACGTGCCGTGGTTCTGCTGTTGGCACGATGTACTGCTACTACCAGCCGCCCTTGCACCGACGCGAGCCTCACACCAGATTTTCTCATTAGTTTGGTGGTTTTTTTTTTGGTTTTTTTTTCTTTCTCTTCCTTCCTCCTTCTTCTCCTGCTTTTTGCTTTTCCTTTCCTTTCTTGTGATGACGGCTACCCGGATCTAGTCAGGAGAACATTTCAAGGCTCGGGCGGTCCGGTGCGTGCGGCTGGAGACGGCGTCAGGCATGGGATGCACGCGAAGGGCTGAGCATGAATGAACTGGTCCCAAGGAGAGGGGACGCATTAAGACGACAGACAGAAATAGACTGTTTCGCCCTATGTACCTAGGGATAATGAGCTCCTGGGCGGTGACGACGGGCGGTGGCGCGGGAGGGTGGTGGCACCCGTCCCAATCCATCAATAATAGCAATACATGGCATCATGGAGGGAGGTCTTGGACGGCTCCAGCCCAGCCCAGCCCAGGCCTGGTGGCAGCATCTCGCTGATGAAGGGGCGCGTTTGGAGAAGACAAGAAACACTCGAAGGAGGGAAGAAAAATGGAGGAGCGCATCAAGCCCACCGGTCGGTCCACCCTTGCAAGGCCCTGTCGATGTGATGAGCGGAGCTGGGGTGGGGGCAAAGATTGAATGAGAGTGTTGAGGGGACACTCCGGTGGGCCGCCTGTTGGGCTAGCAGATACCGACCGTTGCAGACGTATGGAGTATGTACCTGTAGTGACCCCCCTGGGCTGCACTCGACCACTCACTCTCGTACATACATCATGGTACATAACTATAGTACCATAGCACAGTCGCATCTTCCTACCACCCATCCCCCCTTCCCCTCCCCCCGGTGGCCCTTTTCTCCAAATTCCTTCCCTCCCCACTGCTCTCTCTGCTGTACTATGTATGTACACTCCTCTCCCAATTGCGCGGGCCGGGCAAGGGAGGATAATAATGTGACACGAGGCTTTCGAAAAGGCACCCACTGACCAGGAGCACAAGACGTACCAGGGTTCGAACGAGAAACGCAACCGGAGCTTTCATATTTATAAAAATTATTAATCATTCAAAAATTAAAATTAAAATATAAAAAAATAAAAACACGGGAACTGAGCCGTGGCATGCATCCCAAACCATGGCTGGCAGCAGTCTTTCCAACCCCCCCCTCTCCCCCTCCCCCCAAAAAAAGACCTAAAGGAGTGTCCGTAGCCCGGGTCTCGCCCGAGGGTGCGCGCTAATCGGCCGAGATTCTAGAGTCATTGGATTATATACTATGTAGTAGTAGTATGTACATAGGGTACAGTCGATGTAGCCGTGCGCCTCTCTGGTACGATATCTGGGGCACTTCGCACAGGTCAAGGCCGTTCTAGCCCTTCTAAGGCCGGTATTTGGAACGCGCCTATTCCACATTCAAAAGGGCCTTGAGACGTTGGCACTAGCGGTGCCGGATGGGCGGTCGTGCTGCTACTGCTGTGGTCGCTGTGGTAGGCCCAAAGAAATGCGAGAGTCAAGAGGGCCTTGGCCTTGGGGTACTATAGTAGTAGCAGTGCATGGTATACTGTTAGTAAAATTCTTGACAGTCACGCTCGGTACTAGCCTTATGGGGCCACTGTCAAGTCAAGTCCCTCACCTTCTTTTTCCTTTTTTTCTCTCTTTCCTTTTGGTACCGTATCCCCCTTGTCAGGTACGCAGCCTCGGTTATCTGTCTAGCAAACCCCTGCCAGACAACCCTCAGGCAGTATTGCCATGGGTCCTTACGTAGTAGATCTGTGCTGCATAATACTGTATATGCGGCATGTCCACACGAGGACTCCTGAGAGGAGAGTTGGAAGAAAGAGAGGGAGAGAGAAGAAGAAGGGGGGGGGGGGAACCTGCACAGGCGATCAGGCTGGAGAATGGAGATCATAACTGGAACCCCCTGGCATTCCTCATTTCAACTTTAAACTACAGTATGTCATGACCGGCACCGAGCTGACGCATCCCCCGGCTTGTTGGACAGAGAGAAGGTGTGTGGGTGAGAGAGAGATGGATGGAAATGAGTTTGTAGGCAAAGTTTTTCCCAACAGCAGAAGAAGCCAGTAATCATATGTCATGAACCACGAGGACGGTACCGCTGGCCCATGCTAGGTCAGGCTTGCCGCTTGCAACGCCGACGAAGAACAAGAAGAAGAAACTGGGCAAGTCGAGACGGCTGTGTACTTATTGTGGCGTACCCCAAGTGTCCCGCCCCCCATCAGTCGACGACAAGTAAAGGCTTTTTGTCTAAAGCGGCCCGGCTTGGTGCAACGCAAGAAGAAAAACAAAAAAAAAAATAATTTAATTTTGGCATGCACAACATGTGCTCATTCTTTTGCTCCTTGCATCACGACTAGCCCATAACACGGGAGCTATAGGGGATGGGACGTACGCGGCTCGCAAGTTTTATGGATGTGGCTGGAGCCTCGGTGCTTTCCCTCCCTCCTCGTGCTCCTTGCTCCCCTCACATCACCAACCGCCCATCTCTCTCCCCTTCCCCTGCGCCGAGATGCCATCACGGACCAACCACTCAGCCAAAGGGCCCATGATGAGACGATGAGCGATACCACCTAACCTATAATGTAGCATTCAGATGAAGGCCGAGATCAGTCCAGCCGGGCGCCAGGGTCAAGGCTTGGGTGACACACCTAATGCGCTATAACCCCACAGAGGGCTACCCTAGGGATAGGATCATGGTCTCTTGTTCTCCTCTTGCTGGCATTCAAACCCAGACATGGGACAAATGTCTGTCTCCCTCTATGTGACCTCACAACCACTCGCATGATTGGCACTATCTGCGACAAAACACGCGCGCCCAGCCGTCTTGTCACTTTTGTCCTGTGAGCAACCTAAAACAGAAAAGTTGGCCAGCCGACAGCAGAAGCAAATTTGCCTCCGCCCAAGGCCCATGTTGGTTTTTTCTTTTTTCTTTTTCTTATAACCAGAGGCGGTGTGAACTATAACATAACTACAGGGGGGAGGAGGAGAAGAAGAAGAAGAAGAAGAAGAAGAAGGAAGGCAAAAAAAGTAAAATAGAGAAAGGAAAAAAAAAGCAGGTGAGCCCAGGTCTAGTCCAGAACATAGACGTTAGATCGGTCCAGCGCAGGTCCCACCTACAGCAGACCTTCGTGGGGGATGTGCTTGCATGTGAGCGGTGGGTCCACACACATGAGTACTCCCTTCTCTCCCTCCTCCCTTCTAGTTCGGATAAGAGAGAGGGAGGGGGGAGGGGAGGGGGGAGACACACACACAGGACCTATGTCTAGCTGCAGGATATTACGTGCTGGCCCTGCAGAAGAAGCAGCTAGGTTTTGCCAGGAGCAGAAGTAGTTGGTCACACCACAGGTGATGCGCCAAGGTTTGTCCCGTCTAGAGATGCAAGTACTTAACCGAGGGTTGTATAGTACGTATGCTGGTAGACCACACGGGTGGTGGGCGGATGGGATGTACTGTACTTTGAGGTGGACTGGGATGGCTTGGGCGTCATACCCTGTGCTGATGTTGGGTGCCATTTTGGTGACCGAGTGTTGGTGCTGCAGGGAGACATATGTATATCCGTCACATTAGGCTGTGCTGTTGGCCAGTCAGCGCCGCGTGCTACTGCAGTTGTCATTCTGATCCTAACGCCGCGACAGTAACTGCGGACCATAGTGCGCGATAGTGTACGTTTTACTTCTTCCTCCCAGAGCCTATTGCATTTGTTTCTTTTTTTCTTCTTTTCTTTCCTCTTCAAAGCTAATAATTTTAGTTCAGGTCAAGTGAATGCTCAACTTAGCAGAGGGGGGCTGACTCGGGAAGACAAAAAAAAATTAAGAATATAAAAAATAAAAAATGAACTGATCAATCTGTTGTTGCAACAGAGTAAATGTAGATGACGTTATGCCATCGACCCATTCCGTACAGAGTTTTTGTGCAAACTTCCCACCGCATTCGCGTAGGCATGCATGGGGCAAATGCAGTGCAGGTGCAGGTGCAGGTGCAGGTGCAGGTGCAGGTTGGAGGCTGGGGTGCTGCAGGCTAGGGCTCCCACTGCACTACTGCAGCCGCTGCTGCTTCCAAGCCCAATGAAATTTCAGGTCACTGTAGAAGGAGGTGGTGTGTGGCAGCTGGAGCAGGGTGGTGTGCGGTACGTACCCCCCCCCCCTCTCCCCTCCTTCCCTGAGGATGCTTTGGCGCCCCTAATGAACCTGCATTCCCTTTTTATTCCTCTCTTTTCTTTGGTCCTTCTTTCTTTCTCCTTCCCCTCTCCGTACCTTCTCGGGGGATCACCACCCAATATGGTCAGCACTTCATTCAAAGAAGATCACAGCCCAAGAATCTCGTAATATTTCAACTTCGGCGGCCCGAGACACGCCATGTGCTCCCTACACCCGAGCTGCAGGGGCGGGCGGGGGGGGGGGCCGTCTTCTTTACAGTATTTCCCTGCCAACAGAGATACTGCGAGGAGATCTTCGTGGTACGAGCGAATATGGTTTGACACTGTCGTATTTTCTCAAACTCCCTGGCTCGGACAAAACTATGGCAGATGATGAGAGCGAGCTTTGCTGCGCTCGACAGTATGACAGTACATGGTACAACAGGTAGAACAAACAACCACACCAGCACCAGCGGAAAGCAAGGGGAAGGGGGGGGGTGTGGTTAAACGCTATGCCGCCTGTCCTTGTCTTTCGACAGCCCGAATGGCTGTATCGAGCTCTACTATAGTAGAATGGATTCCTTCTTCCGAGCTCGCTACCAGAATTGCCTGCCCTTTGCTGACTCTACTCTCAGATTAGTTGATGAGAGAAAAAGGAAGAAGAAAAGAAGCGAAAAGAAAGAAAAGAAGAAAAAAAAAAAGGAAGAAAACAAGGGGCGAAAAAAGTCGACGACGACAGCCCAAAAATCAAAAATCAAGACACAAAAAAAAAAAAAAACCCAGAAGAAGAAGAAGAAATATGTCCTTATCCACCCGTGGAAGCGCACATGATCCAAGTCGAGTTGCAGCGGTCAGTGAGGTTTTCCCTGACATCATCAAATCTACAGGGTCCGTAACAGTCAGTCAGGGGTGTTGATGACTGCTACTGACTGCTTATGGTACATAGCGACAGCGTTACTTGTTCGGACCGACAGCCCACCCCTACTATGTACAGTACATACCTGTCTATCGAGCGGATCCTGCGTGGGGTTGTCGATGAGAACACAGATCGTGCATCCGGCTCCCACCCTAAGCTGGTGCTCGTCCCGGTGTGTCGTGCATCACGCTTTACCTCCCTCAACCTCATTCGACCGACAGCATCCGGGGCCTTTTTGGTCTTTGTTGACTGAGCGAGGCAGAGTGAGCGAGCTCGCGAGGACCTGCGTGGTACTTGGGAGATTTGCGCGACCGACGCACTGACCGGCGTGTGGCCTTGGAACTATACGGAGCTTGAGAGCACTGCGACACGACCCAGCTATAGGACCAGTCAGCTATAGGCCCTCTCCTGATATGTACAGTAGTGGCGTCAAACATAGTGTTTCGTACTACTAGCGAGCTGTACATGGCCCAGAAAATCAACTCGGCAGCATCTCTCTAGGCCTCGCGGACGGCGGCGGTAAGACGCCTCCGCATGGGATCTTCAAAACCCCTCCGCGACGAAAGATTCCTCTGGAGGCAGGCAGGCAGGCCTGCGCCGCCACGTCAAGGTACGGGTTGGACCGTGACGGTTGCTTGCCTCTCTACTGGATGGCCCTCTGGGTCTCCAAACCGGATCCCCGTCTGCCATGCAAAGCCCAATTATGCATGCTTTGGGCGGGGCAGTCGACGGGACACTTTCCGGCAAATCAGGGCGAGACTGGTGGATAAATTCTGGGGGATCTTCGTCGAGGACCGTTTAGCCGAGATGATCCTTCGACACCACCTCTATAGGCCTCGATAATCAGCCAGCCAGCTTGGCCTCCCGAGGCTGCCCGGGTGTGCTACCGCCCGGAACTGCCCGGCGCGCTGTCACAGGACCACACACCTGCTGGCAACGCATACTGCGCCGTGCTGGGGACTGTGGCTTTTTTTCTTCTTTTTTCTTTCTTTCTTTTATTTACGCCACAGCCCTGGCTGCTGTCCGCAAGTCTAGACCACTTGTGCAGCATGATAACACTTTTCCAGACTGGCTTTAGGTGGACCAGGCTGGCGCGCCTGCTATGCCCTCTCTCTCTCTCTCTCTCTCCCTCACCCCACATGCACTGCGCGCTTGGTGGATGGTGCGCCTCTAACATTTCGTCATCGTGTCAAGGCCTAGATCGCTGACCGAGGGACGAATTGGGGGGCTTCAGGGGCTTGACACACTATGCTCAAACCTACTCAGCTCGCCAACCCGACAAGCTTAGGCCCAGTTGGCGTTAGCATGAGCCTCAGCAATTTCGCTTTCCGTTGTGCCTTGCAGTTCAGGCTTTTCGGTCGAGACCATAGGGCATAGGGCATAGTCAGCTTCGACGCCGCGCGCGTACTTCCACCATCATCATCGTCATCGTCTTTTATCAGCACTGGAATTTGCGCCACGACGTGGAGGTGTCAATGTGTGGGGGGGGGGGGGGGGGGCGGTTGGGGGGGGGGGGATTTTGTATCCTGGCATAGGCGCTTCCGTTGGGGTTGTGGTGGTAGATACGAGCGCAGCCCCCCGCACGCAGCAGCGGC
>JACWQW010000173.1:0-31141 GCA_014849355.1 Cryphonectria radicalis
CCCCCCCCCCCCCCCCCCCCCCCCCCCCCCCCCCCCCCCCCCCCCCCCCCCCCCCCCCCCCCCCCACGACGGGGCGGTCATGCGCAAGGAGGAGAGGCTGAGGCAGTAACAGCGGTGCCAGAGCTTGGAGCTGTGCAATGACATGAGCATATGAAGCTGTCCAACTTACCCTCAGGAGTAGCAGTGGTAGCCATATTTTCCAGGTATAGAGTGACAGTGGGATATGGGAGCTTGGATGGAGGAGTGCGACGATCAATCAATTCAGTTTGTGTTGAGGTCACAGCTGCAGGTGAGGTTGGCGGAAGTTTTGAGGTGGGGGCTTGTCCAGTAAATGGCTGCTGACCTGAGGCAGGGCTCGGTCAGTCAAGAGGAAATGAGCTTCCAGGTGACAAAACGCGGGGTAGTCGATAGACGGTTCAAATCGCAAGGACGGGAAGTGTTTTCGAGTCCAGCAGCACGCAACGAAGCTGCTAGTAGTTTCTCAATAAAGTAGACAGATCAGTCTGGAAGGGGAGGGGGTATCTCAAGACAGTTTTCAAAGGAATAGTTTAGAAGGAAAGGGAGGTAGGTTTGCAAGGGAAAAAGAAGGCGGGAATCATCAGCACTTGGTGGCAGTGATGCACGCATGGAACTTTGAGGAAGCTCACAGATGCAATGGCCTCTTCCCAGCGTGTGCCGGGGTACCCTGAACCCTGCACCTAGCATTGTATGTACCTGTAGCCTCCCTGTCCAGAGGATTTGGTGGAAAGCTGAACGTACTAAAAAGTCCTTAGCCGAGCCCAAGCCCAGCTACAGCCACAATTCTGTGCAGGCAGAGGAGGGTTTCCCCCCCCCCCCCATCTTTACAGCCGTGTTCATTGTAGCATGTTATACAACATGAATAGCAGGGCAAGGGTCCTAATGAGGATGTCGCCCCCAGTAGTGATGATGACAGAGCCGTCTTTGCATCACATGGTGCAAGTTTTCCATAGGTTAAACTACAGCAACATTATATGTGACTCTGGATATACTGACGAGGATGGAGGGCCAGAATGAACTATTCCCCGAAATCATGGTTGACTTTTGAAAGTACATTGTGTTGGGGCATTCGCAACAAGGGAATGAGGCTCATGCCTAGGGCTACAGGCGTACCCACAGGCCCATAGACCCGAACTGCACAGGGCCAGGCCACAGAGCCGCGAGCCGTCTACTGGGCGGTGTCGGGCCTGCAGTACCTTGGCCATGCCAGCCTTGACCCACCCGCTGGCAACAGGCGTTACGTCAACCCTTCCATCCTGCCCATCCCCATTCATCCCGCGCGTCTTCGTCGAGGCACACCGACACGCCGCGCATCGCCGCCACCTTTCCAATTGTGTTGAGTTGCCAATCATTCCCAACCGCGGGGCACTTCTGTCTGGACAGCCGTCTGGAGTGGACTGCCCAAGATGGAGTCCCTCAAGGCTCTCTTCGTGAAGCCGGACCCGGCAGCACAAGTAAGCCCCTTCCTTTCAGAGGCATATTATCACTCCATCCCAACGGTCGGAAAGGGCTGCCTCGCTGAGGGCACTATATAGGGGGGGAGGGAAAAAAGACTGACATCCTCTTTCTTTCCCAGCTCCGAAAATGCAACATGATGCTGCGCCAGAACATGCGCAGGCTCGACCGCGACATCGCCTCGGTGAAACAAGCCGAGACCAAGACCAAGAACCTCATCCTCGCCGCCGACAAGCGTGCACAAAAGGACCCCTCCCGCGCGAGGCAGGCCCAGAAAGAAGCCCGGGAGTTCGCGAGAGAGCTGATCCGGCAGCGCAAGACCTCGGCACGTCTCGTCACCGCCAAGGCGCAGCTCAACTCGGTCCAGATGCAGGTCAACGAGGCGTTCGCGGTGCGCAAGATCGAGGGGAGCATCCGCGCGAGCGTCGGCATCATGAAGGACGTGAATACCCTGATACGGCTCCCCGAGCTGGCGGGCACGATGCAGGAGCTGAGCAAGGAGCTGATGAAGGCCGGGGTCATCGAGGAGATGGTGGACGAGACCCTGCCGCAGGATGATGTCCTGCTAGAGGAGGACGAGGAGGCCGAGGGCGAGGTGGACAAGGTGCTGGGCGAGATATTGAAGGGCAAGATGGAAAAGACGGGCACGATGCCCGCGGCGCCGCCACAGCAGGTCGAGGAGCCGCAGCCCGTGGAGGAGGAGGACGAGGAGGACATGGAGGCGACGATGGACCAGATGAGGAACAGGCTGGAGGCTTTGAGGAGTTAAGACGTCTTGAGAAGGTGTCGCTTTCTTACCGCTTGAGGAGAGATGCGATTTCTGTATCGCCGGGTTCATCTTCATTCATATGCAAGGAGTCTGGAGTTGCTGGGCCGTTCCTCTTTTGGAATCAGATCTGTCAATCTACACCGACATCAGAATTTTGGATCAAGGTATTGGGGGAGCAAACGGAGCCCGGATGAAGAGCGTCGTCCAAGAAGGAAGTTTTTCTTTTTCCAGTATAAGAGAACCATCTGGCTACAGTTGGATTGCTGTCCTGGTGCTTCTTGGACACGGTCTGCCGGTAAACACTTTTTACATCGCACATCTGCTACCTAGAAAACGTCCCATCCCAGCGCCTACTCTACCAACTCCACTCTGGTGGACGGGAGTAATGTGATTAAATCACCAACAAAATGTGCCAACAAGATCGAGAAATTCATAGCGTCACTTGTCGCGGGCACCCACTCACCCATGTGGGAAGGAACGAGCGCACCTTGCGTTGCGAGATGGCTACCTAAAGCACCTGCCCTTTCTTTGCCCGTTTCACATCCATTTGGCAACGTCGACTCTCGAGCCGCTGTTGTGCCTTCCGTTGCAATCCCTCGAGTTCTCTTACTAGACATTCAGATCTCGGCTTCTCCTCGATGTTTCTAACATTGAAGAAGAGGACATCGGTATACCGCCACGCCATGATCATGACCACTCCATCTCTGCCTCATCCAGGCTGGTCTGTTAAGCACGAAAGAGAAAAGTCCCATCCTGGACGCCCTTCTCACGACAAATCGCCGAGTCCCAGAGGCTTGTGTGTCCTCCTTCACGCGAGGCGCTCTGTTCACAGGAACGTTCCCATCGAGCCTCACCAACCACTGGACCCGGTTGTCGTACTGGATGTCACGAGATGTTCGGGCGATGCAACATTCCCTTCGCGCTTGTCCCGGCACGCGAGGCTGCGAGTTCTGCGAGAGAGAGAGAGAGAGAGGGAGGGAGGGAGGGAGGGAGAGAGAAAATTCTGACAGTCTGGCCATGGCCTCTCTGCCCGACGACCATCAGATCAGGCCCGCTCTGCTAGACCTTGCTCTCATCTGTCACCACCAGCCGCCGACTTTGGGTGGGTGGAGTCACGGCCCAGCTTGATGAACTTTGGCACGAATCAAATATGTTGCTGCCCCTCGCGTGACCCTTTCTTTCTCAAGCGACGTTTCGAGACAGCTGGCATTTGCCCAATGGTCGAGGTAGGTACTATGTACCATGGGCCACAAGCTCACATATCTGTCAATCAGATGTTTGTGTTGGATCCTCGTACGCAGCGACGCCCGAGGAGGTTTCTGTCGAATTGTTGAAACGGAGCGGTTGGCGACGGCGTGCACAGCCGGGGTCCTCAGAACACCCAAGCAGGCCCAACGGTTGACCGGGCCGCAATTCGATATGGCCAAACCCAATCACTGGCTGGGTCTTCGGTGTACAGCCACACACCACGCAGGCGAGGTGTACATACCTTTCTACGAGACGACCAAGTACGTCGGGCACCCGTGCAGCGCATACACGCATGTGACACAGCCCAAACTATGAAACGCGTAATATGCCGACACCTGTACACTTGTTCTTCCCAAGAACCACCACCACGCTCTGAAGCCTTACAATACCGAAATCGTAGGCATCAGCTGGCAAGTCACAGGGTCGACACTCGAGGTGGTCCTGGTGGTTGTCGTGGGGGTCAGGTGGGCACATCCCACGACCACGATAAAAACTCGCGGAGGTGTACCGAGCGCGGGGTCTGTCTGACAAAGAGATAGAGGCTACGGGGCGCAAGCGCCTATCTCACAAGGTCCGGATCCTGTTCTGACATGTGAGAACCCTCTCTGCCTATAGTGTGGGGGGGGGGGGTAGTTTTCCAGGATAGGCAGGATCCTCTCCGGTATCTGGCCGGCTCCGGGTTCAATTCGCAATCAAGCCGGTCGCCGATGCACCCATCATTCTTCAGGTCGAGACAGCTAGGTACTGGGGATGAGGATACCATGACCATCTCGTGCGTGCTCGGACAGTCATCCCCTCGTGGGAAGGCAGCATCGACACACCCTCCGGCGGTCCCACGAGAGGAAATGCCACAGAGGTCCTCATCTCCCAAATCTGACGCGCCGGAGCGCTCTGACAACCACTCAAATTACTCCGGTCTGTGACTCCATACCCCCCCCCCCCCACGCCTGTGGGATTTGACACAGACCCCAAGCAACTGCATAGCACTATGCATGGAAATTTTGCTTCAGCCAAAGGAACACGTCAAAATGCGATCCAAATTGGGCACCTGGGGTGACACAGTCCACGGGATTTCTCCCCCCCCTGTGGCTTCGTCCGCAGAGAAGACTTCTGCAGCTTTGCAATCTCGGGAGTGACGGTTTCGCGCCCCTGCAGAGCAACCCGACCCGTGCAGCAGACCTTTTCCCACGGCTTCTAGAAACATTTCCGTCCGACAGGATTTTCATCCCATGCAGGGTGCCGACGGGCAGGATCCTGCCACAGAGGCGTGTGCGCGTCTGAGCGGCCTTGAATCTTGTCGGCATGTTTTGAGTAAGGACGTGTGTCGGCGTTGACTCGTTTACGGCTTCTGGTCGCAAAAGCAAAGTCTTCCTGGAAAAGCACTCTTCCACGGCAGGCAGATTATCCCTTCTATGGAATTTGGAACCGAACACGGATCGGGTCTGAGTCAATCGCCACATTGCTCGGATCGAGTCGAGCTCACACGGGAGAATGGGCAGGCAAGTGGTAGTGCATGACGTCGATAGAGTGTTTTGCTTCCCAGGAATGCGATGATTGCTTCTCGGGATGTTTGCAAACTTTTGCTTTTCTCTACTCGTACGGGGAGGGGGGGCCGGAAGAGGGGGATGGCTGCAGGCTTGACTCTCGAAAATTTCACAAGCCGACGGCAGAATCCAAGGACTGACTAACGTCTTGATATGAATTATTCATTCTGACGCAGATGTGTCGAGCAGTGCATTCTCAGGGTCCTTCTCTCTGACAGGACGCTGACTGGCCTCTCCTCGGGAGCTTCTCGGTGGGAAACAGCACCGATACCAATAGCACCACCGGAGCATCACCGCTCAAGCAGAAAGTGTCGCGGGGTAGCTCCCACGATCCGAGGGCTAGAGCTTCGCAGTTATGCGTCGAACACTGCACAGAAGATGCAATGGTCTCGGCGCCTCAGGATTCGAAAGGGATCTGGGTCAATCTAGATCCAGGCCCATCTGCAGGTGGGGCTTTGCTTGATTATGCCCTGCGTGGGGATGTTGGACCCTGATCCGCAGGCAGTGTGGGCCTGGTTGATGGGCGCAGGACCTGCTAATCTTGGTCATGCCATCCCTGGTCAGAAGGCTCTTTTCAGCAGGCCAGCGCGGGGAGGGCGGTTGATCTGTATTGCTCTCCCGCAGTCGGTCCGCGGCAGCGGGGGCTACGGGGCTGTCTTGAGAGGTGGGAGAATCTTTTTTGTGTGATGCGCCCGGCCGTCGGATATCCACAGGTCATCATCCGGCGTGGGAGAGAAGGGCTCACGAGTGGACCAAAATGTCCAGAGCATGAAACAGGAACCTCAAACGCCAGCAAATGCTGCAGTACATCCACACCGTCAAGATGTGTCCTGTCTGAGAAAAAAGTCGCACCATCCTGTCGAACGCTGGATCGAGGAATGTGTTTTTGCATTGCCGCAAAGAAAAGAAAAAGAAAAAGAAAAGAAGCGCTGCTCCCAGAGTGGCTGGTTCTCTGGTGTTTGGGAATTTCTGCGAGATAAAAACCAAGTACCCGACGAGGAACTTTGGCCCGGGGGGGGAAGGGGGGGTCTGCGATCATCCATGCCCGGGTACTTTGGTACTTTGGTCCTATGCATTCCAGCGGACCCCCGCAACCAGCAGAAGGACCGACACGATGAACACTAGCGAATGCAGAGTCGGCGAGATCTGAGGTTACAGGCGAGTGAGAAGAAGCATGCTTCCAGCGCCGTGCAACCATCCAGTATCCTCAATCCCGGGACCGCACCTCTGCGAAATACCTTTTCTTGGAACGCAAGTTGCGAAAACGCCAAAGGTCACATCTCGTTCCGCATTTCCCCTCCAGGCCGCCTCGCACTCTGGCGTGGACAGACACACACACACACACACACACAACACGAAGGCCGGGAAATAGTATGCGAGGCGGGTTGCCATCCATCATTTTATTATTAGTAATGCTCGGTTTTGCTGAATGAGCTTGCCATATCGCCACGGTCGATGACTGCATATCACCTCTCGTAGAGCGCGACACGAGGTGTCATCCCCGTCCTTTTCTTACGGCCCGCGACACACGCGCATATAGTCGGTGAGGTTCTTGCTCACCAATACCACCACCATATGCAAGACGATCTGACTCACCTGCTTGGCTGCCCTACCACCACCTCCTTACGCTACGTTTTGTGTGGTAGCACAAGACGACCAAGCCTCCTCCGCCTCTGGAGAAAAACTTTGGATTACTGATGACAATGATGAAATCGCGGAGAAGACCAGGACACTTTGTAAGCTTCCTGATTGCAACAAAGGCCGGCGGGGAAAGGGAGAATATGACCGCCCAGCTGTGTGCAGTCGGCGGGGTAGACTTCACTTGGGGGCTACCCCGACTTATTCCGTAGGACCAGCGAGGACATCCCAGAAGAAGTTATTACCACCACGCTGCGACCACATGCTTGACAGTGCTACCTGCCTGGTCTGAGTCACCGTGTGCGAAGAGAGGGGGGGGGGGGTTTGGTTTCTCTGAGGGTGCTGGATCTGGGGATTGAGGGTTGCTACCTGCGAGGGGCAGGTGGTTTAGGCGACTCAGCGCTCGGAACTCTCGCCTCGAGGACCACAGCACGCACGGGTCTCATCTCATTTAGGCAATGTGACAAGGCGAGTTGGCTACAACCTATCCAGAAAGTCCGTGAGGACGGCGACGTGGACATTCGTGACTCTTTACCGCCGGCTTGTCCTAGCCAGCTGGGTGCGACGGTGCGACGGTGCGACACGACACGACACGACACACACACACACACCATCATCCAGACAAAACCAATATCAAGGTTTCGACCCGAGCACGCCGCCAATTTTCAAGGCTGCTCCGTATACGTAATGATACGTACCTGATGTAGGGAGGACGCCGAAAGAATGTGTGCGGCGCTGATTCGGTCTGCAACCAACCAAACAGTGCACCGTATCACCTCTGACTGGTCTGGTTGGTTCTTGGGCGCTGGAGCAAGTGTGTGATCTGGGCCCAATGAGTCTTGGTTGGCACCAGATTCCTTCCGGGTCTTCGGACCAAGGATTATTAGGCTGAGGAGGAGGGCAGAAAAAGATGAAGAAGAGAGAGAAGGGGGGGGGGGGAGAGGGAGGGAAAAAACAAGTTACGACAGCAAACCAGCGGACAGAGAGATTCGATGACGCTCAGAACTATGGCCACTACTTGATTTTTCCTTTTTCCTTTTCAGCCACAAGTTGCGCGAATGTACCCTCCCGAAATGAAGGAGGGTGGGGGGGTGTGTTTCTTTTCTGCCTTGGTTGATTAGAAAAGAAGAAAAAAGTTCATTATGCAACCATCCCTTATCCCGGATCTGCATAGTACAGGCGGCGGTGAGGATGCCTCTATGGTAACTACTTGGGGGAAGACGGGAAAAGCGGTCGCGACGCTGCATCCCGAGGAGCTGGGACGCGAGAGTTTCCGACGTATGAAGAAGATCTGCGTTCGGAGAGCGATTCAGGATGTGTTCGAGGCCAATGACAGGGCTGGGCTCGAGTAATTTCTACCGAAAGGGGAAAACCAGACGAGGAGGGGAAGGGAGGAGTTGGTGTATGTGCGTTGTATGAGTGCGTGGTGTGTGTTACCAGAGAGGAATGCTGCTGAGAGAGGGATGCTTTCGTGAGCAGAGGAGACCCCCCCCCTCCCCATCGCTCCCTAACCTGTACTATGGTAAGGTTGCAGCCTGGGCGGTAGGGCGGTCAGACGCTGCAGACGGATTACTCGCACCTCTCGACCGCTACTTTTGCAGGGAGGGCGACGTTACACTCATATCGAAACAACGGAAAACGAGACCGCTTTACTTCTGCGTCCGGACCCCCCCCGGTCCCCAGCCCTCTCTGGTGTCTCTGGTGTGTGTGGGGGGGCACGACGAGTTCCCGCTGGGCTGGGCTGGCGGACGGATTCAGTTGGGTTTTGGTTGTTCTGGTTCTCGCGTCTGAGCCCCCCCCTTCCCTCCCTCTTCCCGAAAGCCGTGGTGGGAATGTTCTTGTTTCTAGACCGCACACCCCCCCCCCTCTCTCTCTCTCTCTCGCTGTCTCTTCCCTACGTCGCCCTGTCATCTGTATCCCTGCCCAAGCTTCGGTCTGAGTCGGGCACGATCCCTGCCCACCCCCTTGTGCCTTGTCAAATGTTCAGCCTGTTGTTGCCTCCCTCGCACGCGCAGTATCCGGATGATTCATATATCTCCCTGAGGCTCCCTCCAGGTGACCAGGCTTGCCTGAACGCATTTTCCAGAATACTTTTTGATCATCATCATCATCTGGACATTTCTCCTTGACAAGACTTGTCTACGAAAGTCAAACACATCAGCCCTCTCTGTTCTTTGCTGTGGACAACTACCATACACACATACACAAACAAGATCCCAAGTCTTGTTACCAACCTACCACCACTTATTAGCCGGAAAACACGCCTGCAAGCACTTAGACGCACGGCAAACGCGACACGCCAGCCTTTTAAGAGTTATATACTCTGCACGCACGCACACACATCACCATCATCAACAACAATTAACAACAACAACACAACAGCCAAAATGTACGGCTCATACGGTTCGTACAGTTCGACACCGGCGATGGAGATGCCATCAAGAAGCAACACATACCGCTCGTCGGCCTCCCTCGACGCCAGCTGCGCATTCCCCAGCTGGCCGCGGCGAGACTCGCTCGGCGACGACCACCACACCCCCCGCGCGAGCTCATACATCTCGGACGAGGACCTCGCCTTCCTCTCAGAGCCCGTGTTTGCGGATGAGGACGCACACTCAGTGTCCAGCTACGGGTCCCAGACGCCATCGCCCCAGCTGGCACCGGTCCGGCACATCACCGACGAGGAGATCGAGGAGATGCGACGCGAGCAGGCCATGCGCCAGCGCGAGTACATCGCCGTCGTCATGCGCGAGAAGGAGCAGCGAAGACGGGCCAAGGCAGCAAAGCAGGCCAAGAAGAGCTCTTCCTCTTCGTCTTCGTCTTCGTCGTCGTCCTCGTCCTCCTCCAGGAAGGGGGCCAGCCCCCAGCCCAAGAGCAAGCTGTCTGCCATGACGCCTATCGCCGAATAATAGGCCGGCCAGACCTGGGCCCCCGCCCAACCAACCAACGAGAGAAGGTTAGAGGGGGGGCCAACAAAGCCTACGCTGCTGCTGGACCCGTGGCGAGGCTTACGCGGTGGCTGCACCAAACAATGTACGTATCAGCTTACACCCATTCTTTGGTTCTTATTTTTTTTTTAAAAAAAAAATCACGCCTTGTCTTGTCTCGCCCTTCGCGCTGCCACCTGCGTACCGATCCCACGTTGCGTGGAGGAGGACGAGGAGGAGAAGGAATGGATCCTTGTGTGTATGCAACCGCACACTCGGCATCCTGCGTTCCTCTATCCGACAAGGAGGACAAGAAGAAAAAGAAGGAATCATTGCTGACCGCGTCGTCCAGCTTTCATTTTTAGTCATCCTCCTTCTTCTCTTTCTTTTTTTAATTATTCCTCTGACCACCACGGAACATTCATGATACCCCCCCCCCACCTTCTTCCCTCCTCGCCCTCGCCCTTGAAAGACAACATCCACCACCAAACCGGCAAAAGACAAAGTCGAGGCTTACACAGACTCTTCTTCCTCACGGAATACACGGCGCCGCCCTGCACCACACACACACTCACAGTCACACTCACACACAGTCACCCACCTTTTATGGTTTTGGTCAAATCCTGTTTTCCCCCCCCCCCCCCGTCTCACACAACACCCCCCAACAACAAACCACCAAAGGCCATGCATGCGCTGGACGCACACCGCCGGCTGCCGAGACTTACTATCGGCTTATTCCTCGCATCATTATCAATTTCCTCCCTCGATCTGGAGAATCCCTCGGATCACAACCCATCCATGCGACCGTGTCAGCCTGTTTGCGCTTACACGAATTCTCTTCGGACTGAGACGGATCGGCGGTGCGGAAGTTGATCAATGATTGCTCTCGCCCCCCCCCCCCATCTTCCCTTTTTTTTCTTGCCCTCTCAACTCTTTTCGGAGAATACGGGCTGGCAAACTCCATTCAGCCGAGTTCACCTTCAACGGGTCTCCCCCCCCATCGGAAATCATTTCCCGACGACGCTTGTACGCGTCCCTCTTTGTTTTTTTTTTTTTTTGCCGACAAGCCAGGACAGACGCGGACAACCAACCTCGGGATTGAATTCCACATACTACTATGGATGAACTACCTCGCTCATCTTTTTCTCCCTCTCTCTCTACATCATCGCATTCGGCAGATGGAGATGATGATGCAATACACACACACACAAGACACACAACTCGCCCACATGAATAAACCGCTCTATTCATTTATCCATCCATCCATCCATCCATTTTGACTAGGGGGTTGTCGCACAGCCGAACGCAAAGCAGCACATCAACCTACTTAGGGCCTCCCGACCCGTTTTCCCCCAGCGTGTCGTCCCGGAGTCTCGGGACCCCGGGTGGCCATCAAGAACCGGGCCCGGTCGCTATGATGGGGGCCCACCAACCTGGTCTCGGGAATGTCTTGTGTGGATACTACCACTTTACTCCTACGATTACTACGTGGAGAGGGAGGAGACTTTTTTAGGAGGAAGAGGGAGAGGAAGAGGAAGAAGAGGCGTCACAAGGAAGACTGGTCATCACTTGGGCGTTTTCTACCAGCTGGGAGTGTTTTTTTTCTTTCTTTTTCTTTCTGGTCACAATCATCAGCGAGCGATTTCAACTTTTATGATTTCTTGTTTCTTTTCTTTTGCTTTATGCTTTTTGTGGATCTTCCAATATTGGAAGAATGGATATGGACATCATCATCATCAGCAAGTCCGGAGTTTTTTCTTTAATTCTCCAGAGAACGGCGCAACACAGGACAAAGAAAGAGATGGAATTCCTTTTTTGAAGATTCTTTTATCTCTTCATCATCTCAGGTAGTTACTTTTTTAGCATTAGTCGGTAGATACCCCCCAACCCTCCTCGGTCACCTCGAGTGAGTCGAAGCATGTTTTGCTTTTTGTTTTGTTTTTTTATCTTTTTGGATAATTTGAATACACAATGAATGGCATTCTAGCCATCTCTACACACACACACACACACATATCAGTTTGACCCGGTATCCCTTTTTGGATGCTTGAACTTTGGTGACATATCTTTGCCTCTTGTCGATCAATCAATAACCCCGAGCGAGCCAGAAAAGAAAAAAAGAAAAAAAAAAAGAGAGAGAGCTAAAGGGCACCGTTGGGAAGGATGAAGGTGAACTATACGGAGTATCTTCTGCCCCGAGTGAGCAAGTCGAAAGGGCACACAGTTGGGCAGATGAATGTCAATTATACAGAATAATCTTGTGCCCTGAGCTTTTTTTTTTTCTTTTTTTTTTTTGTTTCCTTGCTAACCTCTTCGTTCTTCTCTCTCTCTCTATATCTCTACATGTCACTACTTTCCTCTTAGATCTATAGTGGCAAGGTCATATGTTTACTATGAACATCAATACTTCCTTGCCACTCCATCATCCATCCTCTAACAACTCATCCATCCTTACCCACACCCCCCCCCCGGCTCCCTTTCTCGTCCTTTGCCATCCTGGAGCTGTGCGGTGCGGAGGGTGTCGATGACAAAGTTGTGCTGCGCAGCTGGCTCTCATTATCATCATCACCATACCTATTGATAGCCCCGGGAGGTGGAGGCCCGCGGAGGGGGGGGGGGGTTGCGCCGGGCTCTTCTTTAGGGGGTGTGTATGTATTACTCCGGGATCCTGGCTTGCACTTCATAAAGAAGGAAGAAGAGGGGGGAGGGGAGGGGAATTACACTCTCAGTTGACAGTGAGTCTGCCAGACTGGCGGTGTTGGTTAGGGACGGGGGTGCTGGAGGCATGTCTACCTGGACTGGGCCTTAGACCTGTGTGTGTGTGGGGGGGGGAGGGGAGGGAGGGAGGAGTCGAACGTTGAGAGCCAGGTAGGTCAAACGGAGGGGCGGAAGGGCATAAAAGGGTGAGCTTGAAGGGAGAGAAGGAAGGGAGGGCTAGCCTCAATTCTCTCTCTCTCTCTCTCTCTCTCTCTCTCTCATGTGTTGGACTAGGTTTGAAGAAAGATATCTACACAATAATGAGCATCACGAGAAGAAGATAGAGAAACAGAAAAGAGATAGGAGACAGGAGGGTGCTTCACATCGACAACAACCCTCCCTCCCCTCCCCCCTCTTCTCCCTCTCTCTTCCTCATAGAAAACAAAACACCCTTCAACATCGTCAGTAACAGCAACAGTGATAGCAACCCACGAGAAAGGAAGACAAGCCTCCTCACAAACCAACGGAGGCCGCCGAACACACCCCCTCCCGGAGCTCGCCTCTTTTTTTTCTTCTAGACTCTTTCTACCTGCAAGGATACACACAACCGAACAACACCAACGCCGGAGAAGCGTTCAGAAAGTAAAAAAGAGAAAGAAGAAGGGGAAAAGGGACAAGGACATGGCATGTAGACCATAAACTATGCCCACGACGAGGCTGGCCACAGGGCGCGCAGACGCATCTACCCGCCCTGCTTCCCGATCAGATATCTTCCTGCGGCCTTCGTACGCCTGCCGATCCCCACGGTGAGCTGCAGCTGCTGCAGCAGCAGCATCCATCCCCTTCGCCTAAAAGAGAGAAAAATCGTCGTGCTAGCAACACCGGGAGTTCCTGGTGGTCAAAATTGCCATTCCCTTCTTCTCTCCCTCCCCCCCCCCCCTTCTCTCTTTCTTCCCTTTTCGGGAGCAGACATATGTGTGTGTTCCCTTGATGGGTTCGGAAGAGGAAAGGCAAAAGCAAAGCTAAACTATGACACGATGGAGTCGTTGAGGTTAGAGAGGGGACAGTGATGGCGTAGACGGTACACTCTTCCTTCTCCTCCTACCCACCCCCCCCCGGGCTATATTCCCTCTGGCAACGGCGACTGCTGCCTTGCTACGACGTTGTTGATGATGACGATAAAATTCTCTTGCCTGTTACTGATCAGATCATCATTCGACGGCGATGCTCGTGACAGCCCCCCCTCCCCCAACAGTCCGTACTGGTCAGTCGTTGACCGTCAGCATAGTCTCGCCGCGGCCGGCGTAGGCAAAGTAAATTAGTATTTTCCCTTTTCGTCTTTCAAAAACAGTGTATATATACTATTTATGTGTACGTTTGATTAGAGATGAGGGTGTGTCCCAAGTGGTGAGAACATCATTTCGTAGATTGACTATCTGGGAGAATGAGCGAGCACAAGCAGTTCTGCTACTCCCTTATGGACAGACAGACAGAGCCAAGTTGTGGTGATGGACACAAACTCCCAAGAGCCTCGCCAAATAGGCGAGGTATTCATACAAGGCAGCTTGCCTTGGAATGTAGTCCACCGAAGATGGCCTGGGATGCAGAAGAGCCCTCCCCCCACACCGACAGTACAGTAAAGTACAGTGTCGTTCACTTGGCACCCCTCTCTGTCTCTCCCACTCTCTCCCTCTCTCTCTCTCTCTCACACACACACACACACTCACACACACTCATATCCTCATGCGATCTTGTCCCATCTTAGAAGCCCCGATCCTGCAGGGCGGCAGCCTCCGGGGGGGGGGGGGCGGCGTCAGTGTGGCTGTCGAGACCTCGAACTGTGACGACAGAATTGTGACGACCTCCTTTAATCACGCACGAGATATTGGTCATGTGCAAAGCCAACAAAACAGCCCACTCCACAGCCACATCTCTCGGGTGGGTGCTTGAAGGGTAATTTAAAATGGTCGACGCACACACACACACACACACACACACACACCCACCCACCTTGGGCCTCGCCTCCACCCTTCTGGGACGACATGCAAGACCAATCACGGCGCCAAAACCCATTCCGGCGATCCTATTCGCTCCCGAGAAAGGGGGGAGGGGGCGCCGCGGGAAAAGAATAAAGGAAGGAGAGGAAACCAAAAAATAAAAATAAAAATAAAAAATAACTGCAACAAGCGCTTGCTAGGGGAAAGGTATCACAATCTCATATGAGGAATAATGAATGCAGATCCAACTTGCGTACAGTGGTTCTGACCTCATTTCATACAGCGGCCTGTGACAACTTTGTGTGTGTGTGTGTGTGTGTGTGAGTGTGTGGCTCAGATACTGTGCCGTTGCTGTATCAGCGCGCCTCGCGATCGTCGATACAATTGTAACAGGGTAAGGATGCGTGGAAGGGGGGTTCTGATGTGCCCCTTGGTTAGAGGGAACTCTTGTGCTTTAGCTGAGATTTGTGCTTGTGTGTCTTGCAATGCGAGAGAGGGAATAGGATGTGTCCAAGTATCGTTGAAAAAAATTAAGTGAAAAAAAGAAAAAAAGGGCCGAGCTGAAGCAAGACGAGAGGGAAACACAAAACGCCTCTTGAGATCACGGGACATAGGAGAGCGAGCAGGATTATGACGTGAGCATGAGAAGGAAGAGGGCCATGGAACGAGATCGTTGCTTCGAACTGTGTGTCTTTGGGAGTTCAGTGCCACTTTTTTTTCTTCTTCCTTCCCAAGGCAACCTTCCTCGAAGAACCAAAGATCTTTTGCTTTTCGCACACATACTATTCGTCGTGACTTGAAAGACACAACCACCACAGACACAGACACAGCATAGGCGGCCCTGCGAAGGTTGTTCTGGCGACTTTTCTAGCCCGCAGCCACGTTAGGTCGCCGGCTGAGACATTCCGCGTCTGATGCCCGATGCCACCAGTAACGTAGAGAAGAGCTCCCTCTGGATTGACACGCTAGAAAGAGGGAAAATAGGGCCTGGTCTGGACGGCCTTGTCAACCAGTGAGACATGCCATTGATACGAGGCAGCTTCCCCTCTTTCTTGTCTGCTAGCCCAAGCCCTCGAGCAAATTGGAAACCTGTGGGCGCTGTGACATTCCGAGTTCGCAGGGCGGAGCGGGACAGGCATTTTCTGGTGTGGCGTTCAATGATCAATTGTCGTCACATCATAACGGCCCAATTGTAGAGGTAGAAATATATGACCTACCACGATTCGGGTTCCCACTTGGGTCAAGCGGTGCATGCCACGAAATCTCGGTAAGGCGCACATCTCCCGGCGCCTGAACATTTTGTGTGGATGAGCCCAACGATGTGCTCAATGCACCCCCCTCCAACCCCTTCCACCCCCTCACCCCCTCACTCTCTCTTACTCTCACTCTCTCTCTCTCTCACACACCCACACAGCACCCACACATGCGACCTTTTCGTGACGTGGATCGAGACAGACGCGATGGCGACAAGCCCTGGCCTTAGGCCCAAGCATATTTACACCATGGTGGTGACCGGCGGACTGGTGGTATTCGATGAAGAGCTCCCCATCCCAGCCCCAATAGGTCGGCGCCGAGGAGCAGGAGCCGAAAAAGTGTGGTCCTACGGAATGACCCCCGGGCTGGGGGGTTGATGCATCTCGGGAAGCCTTCTGCAACCCTACGTGGGAACATTTGTCGATCGCTCAATCTCACGGATGGCCCCAGCACTTGGTTGCCTGCGATGATCAGGGGCGCCTCAAAAGTACTATCCTGTGCTCTCTCATCTCTGTTTTTGCAAATCAGGATAGATAGTAGCAAGACATGAGCGGGGGAAGAGGGGGGAGGGGGAAGAGGATGGTCCTTATCCCCCCATCACGACTTGAAGGTTGTCAGAAGCCTGGACCACAGATGTGATCGGATCACCATGTCCAAATGGGTCGACGAGACCGGCACCCTCGCTTTTACATGATGGGCCACACCCCAGCCCGCGAGGCTTGACCTTGAGGATCAGGGACCCTGTCGAATTTTCTGTACGACATGCTCTGGGCCGCATGCCCCGCTCAGATAGTTGTACGAAGGCGGGCAAGCTCGCGCAGGTGCCAACCCCGGGTCCGCACTCGAATCTGTGTGCAGCAGAAGCAACGAGAAGAAGAAGAAAAAGAAGAAGACACCAAACGGTCTTTGGCGTCCCTCTAGACCGGAACGTCGATTCCGCCGCGGGGATGGGATTGCGACAGGCAACCTATCGTCAAATCATCCGAGCGAGCACAGGAATGAGAGACTGCCACACAGTTCGCCTTTGCCCCTCTTCCACTCTCTCCACTCTCTCTTTTTTGCGGCGCATGCAGGCCTCATGCTGGGGCTGCTGCGGGTTCAATTGGAGCCGGAAAAGTAGGGCGCGAGGTCGACAATGACCGTCGTCTCTTCGAGGTCAGTCGCGATACTCCAAAAAAAAAAAAACCTCCAATGCACAGCGTCTTCAAGCGTTTGTCTGACAGCATACGAGCTGCAAGGCACAAGTGCGGTTAGTCAGTCTAGTGAGTGTGAGACACAGAATAGATGAGACGTTGGTGGTGGAAGGTCTTTCATCCTGACATTCCAGCAATGAGACATGGCCAAAGCGTGGGGTTAAGACAAGATAGAGAGTAAGATAGCTAAAAAGTCGTGCTTCGTTCTGCAATGCACCATGCAGGTCGAAATTTCTCGAAAAGGCCTGGGGTAGAATGCAGCCACCCGGCCGGACTGTATGGAGAGGCCGTCATGTAAGCACTGTAAGCCGTATCACCAACACCACCACCACCGGATGAAAATACTATGGTAGGGGAGGGTCGGAAGGGGAGGAGGATAGCATCTCGCCTGCAGGAAAATGGGGTGGGGTAGCAGAGTTTCTGCAGAATAGACTTGGCGAGCGGGCAAGGTAGCAATCAATGCATTCGAGCGAGCCCAAGGTACCAGGCGGTGGGTGAGTAAGGTCCCCCCCACTCTCTTTCCCCCCAATTTTCACCCCTGGCCTTTTTCCTTTCTTCTTTTTCACGACCCGTTCCTTGTGTGGCGTGCAGGAGAAAGCGGGACGCCATGGCAAGCAGAAAGTCTCCTCAGCAGCTGCCCCGGACGGCTAGGGTATTGATGGCAGGCAAGGGGGAGATACAGGCGAGCTAACGTCGCTTGGAAAATACTGCATTGGTGTCATGCCGGAGCTGGTCTGTGAAAGGTCAATCGGGAAGGAGATGCTGCTATGATTAGAGTGGAGAGAGCTGGGAACAAACTTTCATCAGACCATCAGGGTCGGGTTGCTGGCCCGGCACAATAGTGTCCTCCGCCGTCGAGAACGAGAACGAATCGCAACGTTCAGGTAGTGTGAGTAAGAGAGCTTTGAGCTGGAGTATGAAGGTGGCCCCCCCCTCTCCCGGGGGGGACTAAGAGAGATTTCGACGGGGCGGCGGCTCAGAGACGCCGCCTCTCCCGGAGCCATAGGAGAGAGATCTGTTGCTAGAAAGGCAGGGTGAGGAGCTCAATGGCTGGGGTGAGGGTCACTGTGATAAATCAATTCGGATCCACCACTGACCCCCCAGACGCGGTCCCGGCACCCAAGAAGCCAGGGGGGGAGACGGGGGGGGGGAACGCCTCATATCGAATGCAGCAAAGATGATGCTGCGTGCAGGTGTGGTTGCATGAGAGCAGTTGCGTGCGTGCATGTCTTATGTGTGCTTTAAAGATTGGTTCGTGGTGTTTCGATCCCTGGTCCTTTATCATTATGTTCCTTTCTCAAGCACCCAGTGAAAGACGTCGAGATTCCGGCATGCAGGAGGTACCATGATCCGCAACCTCTTGGGCCAATCCGAAGGGAGTTGTGATACGGACCCACGAACAAGGTCAGCGCCGCGGAGAGCGATGAGCCATGAGGAGGTAGTAAACACCTATGTGAAATGTCGTCCTGACCCGTGGTACGGCCGCCTCGGGGGTTTCTTAGCGACCAGTCCGATCTCAGTAGCTCTGCCCGTTATCAAGGCGGATGGTACGTTTCTCCCGTCCCTTGGTGGCCGTGAAAGCCACGCAGAAGAAACGTTTGCATGCGAAAAGAAAGCGCATCACATCGCACTATTGAAAATGTCCCCCCTCCTTTCATCTCGAGGCGATTCATGCCGTTGGTGATCGACAGACCAGAGGGCGGGACGGGAGATGTCACATCCTGCATCCTGCGTAGTCCAGGATGGTGGGGGGGGGGGGGTTTGCTGACTCTTGGTAAAGTGTGATGAACGTCCAAAAAGAGAGATAACCCTCCCTATCGCCCATTCACAGCAGCGCCTCTCAGGGTCCCACTGCCCAGCAGTGGAGACGGACGGGGACGGGTTCAGGTGTGACATCTCTTCTGTGCTGAGATCGATGCGAGGACAATGCGCCCCGGGGTCGACGTCTTCGGTAGCAGCCTGCCGAGTCCAAGGGATGCCGAGGGACGGTGTGGGTTTGACCAGGGGTCCAGAGCAGATCGATAGCTGCAGAGCCGCCGCCGCCGTCGCCCCGGGGGGGGGGGGTGGTGGTTAGAGGAGGAGGAGGAGGAAGAAGAAGAGGATCTTCGGTTGTCACTCTTCTTCACCTGGCGCCGACAACATGCAGATCAGGGACGAGGTGCCCAACTGCTCGAGCCGAGAGAGTCATCAGCAAGCCAAGAGTTTCCCGCCTGGCGGAGCTTGGGCAAGCTGGGAGGAGGAGGAAGGGGGGGGGGCGGGAAAGAGAGCACCTGACGACACGAACGGCGGGGTTTGTCAGACAGGAGACAAGTGTCAATCAATCAATCAATGGCATTAATACCGTCCCATTGACGCCGGCATGGTGGCTTTTGACCGACTGGCTGGTTTGATGATGATGATCCATGTGGCATGGGGTACACAGAACTGAATCGCCGAATACCGGAGGAAGGATGGGAAATGTCTCGGTGCCAATTCTCTGTGGTCTGACCTAGACCTGACGAGCAGCTTTAGATTGAGGGACTCCTGGCTTGCTGCCACACCTCTAGTGCATAATTGATCAACTGGGTGGTGATGGGTGGTGGTGGTGGTGGTGGTATTGGTGGACGACAAGGGGAGGCAAACCATGAGGAGGGGTGGGATATGACAATGGGCAGGGCGAGGTTTGGTTGAGGGCCAGACTTGGACAACCATAGGCGGTCGCGGGTGGAGACGTGGAGAAACAAGGATAGCGTCAGTCAACCTCAGGCACCAATCAGAATCGTGTGGCCATCACACAACAGGGGGTACCTTGCATAAGTGCTGTAGATGCACCAGATGAACCACCAATGGCGGAGCGAGCTTTAGCGCCCGATGAACGTTTTCTCAACCTCACCTCGTGGCTGCGTCGAGCCTGCTGGGGTCTGATCCCCCCCCCTTCGTTCCTGCCCCTCCTCCACTACTGATTGAATGAACCCTTCCTTCCCTTCTTCTTCTTCTGCTCCTCCTCCTCCTCCTCCTTCTCTTCTCTTACTGTAGTACTGTCTACAAGTATAGTACACCCTGTTATAGTACTGTACTCTGGTACCTCGGTACTTTACTCGAGTAAAACCCCCCCCTTCTCCTGGGTGTGAACCGCCCGCCTGATGTGGCGATGAAAGGTCTGTCGAATGGGCCCTGAAGGGGGAGTTGGGCCCCAGAATGTTCACCGTAAAAGCGGAAGAAAAAAAACAGGAAAAAAACAGAAAATCCCTTCGAGGCGGCGAGGCCCAAAGTGCAGGGCACTTTAGCTCCGCAGGGCAGGGCAGGGCAGGGCAGGGCAGGGCGCGTGGCATGATGGGGTCATAATGATGATGATGATTATGATGATGATGATGATGGCGATGGGGGTTGGGCTCTGAATCCCATGACACGACATGATATCAAGAGGCCAGTGGCATAGGACACAGCGGAGTGCAGCGGAGTGCAGCGCAGCGCGGCACGGCACGGCGGCATATCAGGCATATTCGATCGCTGCATGCCATGTACTTTTGACGAGTAATCAATCCATGTCAGGTACAATACAGACACACATGCATGCATAGTACCACCCCTCACAGGTGGCCCAAACCCCATCATCCTCAGCATCCATCGGCCCCTCATCCTCCTGTTCCCTCTCGTTCCGAGCAGCTCGCAGCTTTGACAGCTGAGTGGCGCAGGAAGCAGCAGTAACGGATATATGATCAGAGGGGACAAGGTGCCGCTCATTTATCGTAGCCCTGCAATTGGTCTCTGCGGCTCCGGTCAAATCTCGAGGGAAGCACTGTCCAGGTGACGACAATAGGCCAGCACGATACAAGCAGGAAGCGGAGGCTAATTGATGTGGGACGACGCCGGTTTTTTTTTCTTTTGGTTTTTTTTCTTTTCTTTTCTGCTTTCCAGGTACATAGTACTAGTATTATTTTTGTACTATGGTACCATAGTACCTCTGACCCAACCAGCCATAAAGGGGGGGGGGGAACTACTGCATCTCGCTCCAGAGGGGTCACCGGCTCTTGCCCTATTCCGTGTGTTCTGGGTCTGATGCCTTGCCGTCCACCACTGTTCTAGGGACCTCATAGGTCTATTACTATAGTGTCACCCTTGTCTAGGTTGCCAGGATCCTCCGTCGGCCATGCGAGTGCTGGTCCTCTCGAGGTGTGCGCCTGAGCATGAGCAAAGCCTGAGCTGGTCAGGACCCAGCAGAATAGCGATGGGATACCCGCCCTGGATTTTTTTTTTCTGGGGCCGTTTTGGTAAAAGATACATACAGTAGTACTTCTTATAGTCAGTCATAGGAGTATCAACCCTCGCCTCACAACCTTTTCTGGGCCCCTCTTCATCATCCTTGAGAGAGAGAGAGAGGAAGTGTGAAGCCTCGATTTTTTTTTATGGGCTTCTTTAGAGATCATCCATGGGCAGGCCCAGGGCCCTGTCGATTTTAGGCGCTGAAGTCGCGACTTATTGCCCTGGCCCTTGCTCTTTCCCTCCCCCCCACCTTCCCTACAACCACACCTACAACTTGCTTCCCGTCTATGTTTAATTCTCCCCTCCTCATTCACTCACCTGCTCACACCCTGCCTCCTGTCTTTCCTCATCTTGCATCTTCTCTTGCATTTTTCTTTCCTGTCAGACTCTGATGAGACAAGAGTCGTCTTACGCAACAAGAGAAGCAAACAGGAGGAGAAGCTTATACTGAGAGACAAGCGCCTGACGCCGCCTGACCGAATCCCTCGGTACTCTCATCTCTTTGACATCCAGCCGCTCCGCCCACGAGGCGGGTAACCTATCACTAGGGAATCATTGCCGCGCAACCTACATGTCTCCTGCGTCTAAAAGACGTTTCCCATCCTAGCCGTACGACTCGGGGTCCGCCGTACCTGATATTTCCTCTCACACCCCCCTTCCCATCACGGGCTCTCTTTTCCACTAGCTTTTTGTGGTTTCCTCTCGCCCTTGTCCTCCTTTCCCTCTCTTCTCTCTCTCTCTCTCCCTCCTCCCCTCTCTTCCTTCTTCTCTCCCTCCTCCTCCTCCTCCTCCTGCTGCTGCTGCTTCCGCTGCTGCTGCTGCTTCCTCTCCGCCTCCCCCCTCGTCATAACGATAACGACGACGACAAAGTAGAGGTCATAGCGCGCGCACACAACACCCAACGCAACACAGTGTATCCCCATACACGGCAGCCGCCCCTTCTTGCCCAGCTGCTCACCGCGTGTGTCATATATCGGCCTTGTTTCCGCCACAACTGAGACACCGACCGTCCAAGGAGCAAGTTTTGTCCGGGAGCGGACAGAAGGTGTGTTCCATGTGATGCCTGGACGTTTAACGGTGTAGCCCGATCGCGCGACCTTGGTCCGTTGCGACGCTTTTCGGGAGGGGGTGTTCTTTTTTTTTTATTTTTTATTTATTATTTTTTCCCCCTGGTCTTGTCCCTACCGCCTGGTATGTACCACCCTTCCCCCCCCCTTCCCCCCCCAAATGTGCTACACAATAAAGAAGAAGAAAAATTCTCGGGATTTTCGAGAAGCCCCTTCCTCGTAATCTAGAGTGGGAGAATTCCATTCATATAACCCTCCTGCGGCCATCCGGCTGACCGTCCATGGTGGTCTGCTACACAAAGATCACGAACGAAGCATATCATGTCCGCCGCGGCCACATCTTCGCGGCCGTCGATGGGTCGCTCGGCGTCAACACCCTTGTCCTCGAGGCCCGATACGACGACCTTGGAGACCTTCAAGATGTCGCCCAAGTCGATCCTCCGGTACTTCGACCCAACCGCCGCAACCGCCTCCATGTTCCTCTACGCCCAGGGCAACTCTGTCGTGTGCTGCCACCACGACACTCTGACCATCGAGAGGAGATTTACACGCCATTCTGAGGAGGTCCAGATCCTCGCTGTCGACAACCAGAGCGAGCTGGGTGCGGGAAGGCTGGTGGTGAGCTACGACGCTGGTCAGACCGCCATAGTATGGGATATAATGTCTGGCGAGGAGGTGGCCCGCTTCGCGTCTTACGAGCACCTGACCGCTGCCGCATGGATGAGAAATGGCAATGTTGCGTTTGGTAAGTCTTCAAGCCCAGGATGTACACATATGCATTTGCATCTATATATAATGTGTGTCCGTATAAACTCGTATCTAACACACGGCGCAGGCAATACACAAGGAAATATTATGCTCTTTGAGCCGACGACGTCCGAACACATATCTGCCAGAACGATTGATCAGATTGCGGTGACAGCGCTGGCACCATCAGCGGATTGCCGAACATTTGCTATTGGGTGAGTATTACTTGCGTGACCCCCAGCCCCCCCCCCTCGCCCCCCATTCCCCTCCATCCCAAAGGGCGCATGCTGATCAAAAGTCCAGATACCAAAATGGCTCTCTACTGATCGCCACTCTGCAGCCACGATTCACCATCTTGCATAATCTGACCACCTCCAGAGGCCCTTCGCCAATCGTAACATTAAGCTGGCATGCATCATCGTCCCGCCAAAAGTCGGACATGTTAGCGGTCCAGACCAACGACGGTGATTTGAGGGTCTGGAGTGTGTCCAAGGCTTATAACAGCGCAGACCCAGCCAAGGTCGTGAGAATTCTCAGAAAGTCTGAAAATTACATTGCTGGGGCCAACTGGATGTCGTGGTCCAAGAACGGAAGAATTATTCAGTTCTGCGAATCGTGAGTACCTTCTATTCTCTTCTCACACACTTTGCATCGCTACATGAACGAGGCTGACCATTGTATGAACGACAAAAATGAAAAGTGAGACCTTGTCTTGGGATGTCAGGACAAAGCATGTCACATATGATAAGATACCAACACTGGAGCACATCAAGGGGCTGGCAGTCTATGGGCCAGGAGCGAGCCTCTTCACGCTCGGTGCAAACAACACCGTGCAGCAGTTTGATCTCAACGCTCCCGCCGTGATGGTGGCCAACGTGCAGCACCCTGCCAACCTGCTACCCCCGTCGCCACCGGTATCGATCGAGGAGCAAGAAAAAGGGGCGTCCGCGGCTTCTGACTCAGAGACGGGCTCCATCCAGATCAGTGCAGATATCTCCGAGAGTGACGATGACCCGGCACCTCCTATGGCTAGGATTGCGAGGGCAGGGACGATGCACCCCCCGGATGAGGACCCGTATCGAACAGCGAGTCCGGTCTCGAGCCGGAGTGGCGCATCCGATGTGTCCTCGACCAGCTCACGGACTCCTGGGCGCTACCAGGCTTCACTTCAGTCCCGCGGCCTGACTGACAACACCTACATCTCGACCGGCTCCTCGACGCAGTCGTCCGCTGTCCAGGGCAAGGGAAAGCGGGAGAGCTCATCGTACTCGACCAGCAGCCTGAGCTCGGTCTCCATGGGCTCCTCGACCAGCCGCCCGCGACACAAGCCGTCCCGTCTGAGGAACGAGGTCCCCCGGAGTCCTGACGACGCCAAGGTGAAGGATCTGTTCAAGTTCACCCGCAGCCGTCTCAGTGACCTAGCCTACAAGCGGCCGCCCATGGTGGATAACAGCCGCCTGACAAACGACGACCTCCGCCGACAGATGCTGTGCACCATCTTTGGGTGGACCAAGGAGGCTGAAGACCTCGTGCGAGATGAGATGAGCCGACACCCACAGGGCACGCCCACTCGGATCCTCCTCGCAAAGTGGCTGGGCGACATCGATCCCGATATCATGGCCACGAGTTCCGAGAACATGACGTCCTCGGACTGGATGCTCTTGGCGCTGAGTGGTATCGGTGGCACAGCAGCACAGCACAAGCTGGGCCAGGCGTACGTACAGCGGCTCCTCGAGCAGGGCGACATCCACTCGGCGGTCACGATTATGATTGGTATGGGAGACCAGACCGACGCCATCGAGATTTACATCTCGCACAAGAGGTTCCTTGAGGCATTGATCCTGACCTGCATCTGCTTCCCTTCTGTCTGGGAGCGACAGGCTCAGATTGTCAGAAAGTGGGGAGAATGGGCCGTCCAGCACGGTCACCAACAGTTGGCCATCCGATGGTAAGTCGCAGCGGCAGTGACATGGGACAATCTCTCTCTCTTTTTATTCTTTCTTTTATTCTTTCTCTTGTTTTCCCCAATTACTGACAAGACCTTAGCTTTGCCTGCACTGAAAAGGAGTCATCTGAACCTTGGGCGTCGCCTTCAGCACAGCAGATGGCTTTCCAGAACATCAACACTGCGGTGACCGCGAGCCCCAGCATCCCCGAGATCCTGAGTCCCCCTCTGTCGCCACCTGGTCTGAACCGCGGACCTCAGCGGAGCATTGCGAAGACGTCTGCCCTCAAGCTGATCACATCCTTTGGAGAGCAGAGCTCCAAATCCAAATTCTTCTCGAACAACGACGGCGGCCAGACGCCCATTGCTGCTGGTGTCACCCCGATCGCCGAGTCTGCTGTCTCTCCCAGAGCGGAGGAGATGTCTACTGCATTCCTCAGGCCGTCCAACCGCAGTGCCTTCACCACTCCGACGACTGCACGGCCACAGGGCAACTTCAGCCGAGGACGACTCCCCTCGATTGGTGAGATGCCGAGCGACAACAACCTGCGACACACGGCAAAACTCAGCGTGAAGCCTGCCCCTGGCATTGAGACTCTCACACCGCCGCTCGATGCTTCCTCAAAGCAAGGCCATGGCCATACTCCCAAGAGATCCACTGATGATGGGAACCTCTCCAAGGGTCTGTCTCTGCAGCGTGCCGCGACTGCCAGCCCGATGATGATGAGGGATACCCCCCGCAGGAGGGAGCCAGCGCCGCCGTCCCCAGGCCCTGAGTCCCAGGCAGCTCTCATGGCAAGTGGTCGCAACAGCCGCAACGGCCCTCGTGAGCGCATGCCGAGCGGTCTCGAGCTTCAGCTTCAGTCCCTTGACGATGCCGTCTCTGGCAGCGATGTGACCTCCCCGGAGCAGTCTGTCTCGTCTGCTCGCTTCCACTGGCCATCCAGGCGCCGCGGCCCAGGCTCCATCTCGAGCGCTGCCTCTGGTGCTCCCTCGGGTATTTCCACCACCTCCAGCAACAAGCAGCGCGGCCACGGCCAGAAGACCCTGGACGACTACATCAGCAGCATCGAGGCGGCCAAGCTGCGCCAGCACAACAACTCGCGCGGTCAGAGCAGGGATGGACGGAGCAAGACCCGTGACAGCAGTCGTCCGCGCACCGCAGGCCCCCAAGAACAGACCACCGACGACCGCGGCCGCACTTCATCTCGAGGATACACCCCCAGGGGTGGCAAGCGGTCTCCCAGGTCTCCTGTTCCGATGTCCCCCGAGGATCTTCTCAACCTGAGCACACCTGGTCATGACGACCATGGTGATGAGCCGGCCACCGTCCGCAAGGCCAGCACCGTCCGGGCTTCCTCCAAGAGCCGGACCCGCCGGGACTCGAGCCGCGATGAGAAGAGAAATCTTCCTCCCATCGAGATCCCTCGTGGCCGCAGCAACGGCCGGCAAGGATCGCGGCCTCGGTCCCCAACCTCTCCGGTTCCCATGTCAGCTGGTGGCGTGCAGCATTTCCAGGGCTCTGAGGACGAGGAGGACTACAAGAGAGCCAAGGAGGAGCAGGCTCGGTTCCGCAACAAGGCTAGGTCCCGCGGCGGCAGCAAATCCCGCGAGCCCTCGCCTAACCAGGGCGGTCGCGACCACTCTGAGAGCCGTCACCGTCAAGAGCACAACGGCTCTGTTGAGCACCGAGTCAGGACCCCCGGGGTTCAGTTCGTCGCGAGCGGCCACGCTGGCGACCTGAGAGCCATGAAGGATGAGCGCCAGCTCAAGAAGGAGGCCGCAGCCCGCGAGCTCGAGGAGCGCCGCAAGTCGCTTGCCAAACGACCCCTTGCGCCCCCGATCCCTCACCCCGACGAGCTGTCTCCTGCCCTCTCCGCCGTCTCGGGCATGAGCATCCCCCGTGCGCCCACTGCGCCCAACGACTTCGAGCTCCCCAGCACCACCTTTGTAGAGCCCAAGCAGCTGCCTCCTCGTAGCCGCACCGCCGAGCCGGAGAAGCGAAGCATGTACGCACAGCAGCCCACACGTCCCGTCATCGGCCTGCCTGCCACTCCCAAGGCGTTCCGTCTGGTCATGGACACACAGAAGGCCTTGAGCCCCGAGGAGCCTGTGCCGCCGATTCCCCTGACCTTTGCACAGGCTACGTCGCCGCAGTCGCCACACGCGTCCCACCAGACCAACTCTCCCAAGAAGGACGCCTCGTCTCCAGGTGCGGGCAGTGGTGGGCTGACATTGCTGCCCTCGACGGTATACCAGCCGCCGAGCCGGCCGGCCATCCAGCGCTGCGTGTCTGCGCCGCCAGAGGAGCCCGTCCCCCCAGAGGCGCTCCAGGGCCATGGCCAGGGTGTGGGCAGGCTCGCGAGAGGCAACTCCCTGAGGAAGCTGAGCACGCCTGACGCCCACTCCAGGTTCAGGCGGGCTGTTGATGATAGCGACATGATTGTTGATCAGTCCAACAACAACAACAACCGCCCTTCACACGATGATCAGGTGCCTCCTCCGCCTCCGCCTCCGCCCGTCCTGAAGGAGCTCCAGCACCTTGCCATCCCCCCCCCGCCTCCCCCCGCCCCCCTCCCCTTCGTCCACGGAGGCAAGGCCCCCGTTGTCTATGGCGGCAAGACCTCAGGCTCGATTGAGGTCGTCATGGACAGCGAAGATCAGGCCGCCCCCGAACACAACGTCGTTCCCCTCACCGAGACAACTGTCCCTGTCATCCCGGCCCCCGCGCCGCCACCGTCCCGCGGTCACCATCGCGGCCGCAGCAGCGTGGACAACAGCATCGCGGGTCGCATCTCCCGTGCTACTGAGCGCCTGCGAAGCTCATCACGCAGCAGAAACAACTCGAGCGTCGTCAGCCGCACCAAGTCGCCCATCGAGGTCGGCACGCCTGCGCCCTACGAGAGCATTCCGATGCCTGGACACGGCAAGTCGGGAAGCATCTCGGGCCCGCCGGTCAGCTTCCACAACCGCGAGCTGAGGAGCCCGATTGACGGGCGGCCGCTCAGGGACCTCCCTACTGGGATGAATCCCGGGGACCTCATCTGAGGGCGGACACTCTCTTCTTGCTTCTTATTTTATTTTTCTTTGGATTTCTTTCTCTTTCTCTTTCTTTTTTATTATTATTATTCTGCTTCTCTGTTTTTATTGAAGTTTGCATCTGCTTGATTCGTGTGTCTTGTTTATTCTCCTTTTCGTTCGCTTCGAGCATGGCGGCTGGCGTTCTGACTTTGTTGTCTACACCGCATTCGATACCAAAATTTCTTTGATGACGACGGAAGCTCGAGGGGAACAATGGACATGTGGTCTCTTGAAATGTTGAGACTCGTGATCTTGCCACTCCCAGCAGAGTTTTGTTTGCAATTTTTTCCTGCTCTTTTTTTTTTTTGTTTTGTATTTGTTTCCCGGGCAACAAACACAGTTTGGATCTTTGTATAATTCTCAACATTCCTTTACGTATCTATATCTCTCTGTGCATGGCATATTCTTAACATTTCTGATCTCTTTTCCTTGTCTTCTCTCTATCTTTTCTTTCTCATTCTCAGAAATGGTTATTCTTCCTCGGATCGGAGGGCTTAACGAAGTGACGAAATCGGCGGCTGGAGGGGCCAGGACTGCTGTTCAGCTGTCCTGCCACCCACCCACCTCTTGCCATCCTAATGTTCCCTTTTCCAATTCATGACTTGATGACGGAAGGGAAGGCTGAAAGGGAAGGATGGAAAATGAAGACGGCAACAATGGACGGCAACAGAAACGAGAAATATACATCCCGGAGGAACACCACAAAACAACCAATCACCACCACCACCATTGAAACGACTCCTCCTCTGGCCCCCTACCCCTACCCCCCAACACAAAAAAAAATGGAACAAACAAAAACTCTCAAATCTCAACTCGGGTCTGATAAATGCTGCCTCACGGCGTCTTCTATCTTCTGGAAACCTCTTTCCCATCGTTGTGAAATCGTTTCACACGATGTTTTATTTCTCTTCAACTCTTTTTTTTCTCTTTTTTCTATTCACAAGACCAAGTAATCCTTCAGAGGAGGCAAAAGGGGACGGCAGATATTATTAGGTAGTAACTGTTAGTTTTGGGAAGCAGAATACAATGATTGATTTTTCTTATATAAAAAACACATCAATGTTTTGTAATAATGTGTTATATAAATGTGACTGACAGTGGTAATTTGATCCTGACGTGTTTTGAGGCGCAGGCGTGTTTGCAAAAAAAAAAAAAAAAAAAAAAAAAAAGAGAAAAAGGTAATAAAGGTCAACTCGAACAGGCGGCCTTTGCAAAAGTTCTGATGCCTGGTGGAGTTTCAGGGCCTCACAGGGGCTTTATCCACTATAAGGCCCTGTAGCAACCCCTAAAGCTTCAGCGCGCACACGTGCACGCGTAAACCCTGCGACATGAAGAGGAGAGGGACATCAACAAAAAATATTGAGAAGAGGAGGAGGAGGAGGAGGAGGAGGAGGAGGAGGAGGAATAGGATACTTACTACTCCTACAACAAGATGAAAAAAGAAAAAAAGAAAAAAGAGAAATGGGAGTTGACAGCTCCATCTCATAGCACTACCCCAAGCCCACGACCGTGTGATCCAACACGCCGCGCAACAGTGAAGACGCCTCTGCAGAGTGAGGCCTCCCTCAAGAATCGTCTTCGTTGCTTCAGGCCACAGAAGGACACAGCATCGCTGGTTACCCGAGCGAGTGGGTGGCCGCTGCCGCGCTCGCGCTGGGCACAGTCGGTGGGGTTCTGATGGAAATGGAATAGCGCCGATGAGAATATTGTGTGTCTTCATCCCGGTTAAGCCATTACAGCTGGTAAGTTTGGTTTTTGAAATGATTTATATAGCCAAGAACTTTTGCTTAGTCATTTCGGATCTTTGTGGGGGGGCGGCCGGGGGCTGGCATGTCTTTTGGCAGGGAAATGGAATTGAATATGATTAATTGATTGATTGTATGATATTATCTTTTCCTTTCTTTTTTTATTCATATCTTCGTGTTCTAGGATTTCCAGGTCGGTGGAGGTAAAAGCTCTGGTGTAGAAGAGACCTACCTGCTGCGTAACTCCAACTGCCCTCGCGCCCTCAGCCGACCTCAGCCTCCTCCACCAACAACAACTGCTCGTTGCTGTTAACCCTCCAACAGACACAGCAATAATGGACAGTTGATACAGGACACAGCAATTGCCACGAACAACCCCCTCTTTCCCTTTCCCCGAACGAGGCCCTCTGGCCGACCAAGTGCGGCGTTGACGATCCCAAGCCCACGACAAGAAGCCTCCTCCTCCTCCTCCTTTCATGAAACGCAAATAGACCCGACAATGCTCACGACATCACCACACCTCGAGGTCCGGCGCCCCTCTCCGACCACCGCCGAGTTCACAGTCACGACTTGTCCCCCACCGACCATCTCCAACCGCCTCCTCCTCGGCATCGTCTTCCTGTTGCGCCTGCTCCTGGCGCTCGCCGTTCTGCTCCTCCTTCACGCGACATGGACGCTCCCGCCGCCTACGGAATATACTACCACTACTGCTCCCCAACACGCGGCATTAGGCACTGTCCTCAGTGCCGGACGCAATGCCAGCACCGTCCCACAGCCCTATTACTACAACCACAACCACAATCCCCACCACCACCACCACCATGACAGCGACGCATATCATGCGACCACGACGACAGCACCAATACCACCACCATTACCGTTGCCACCCCTCCCACCCCAACCAACCGCCCTCCTCACTCCCGCCTGGCTCCCCTACGCCCTCGCCCACCTGGCACGCACCCCGCCAGGCCGCGCCCTCACCTCCCTCCCCGCCTCTGCCTCCCTACCCCCCTCCGCCCTCTACGCCCTATGCGTCGCCCTCCTCTACCTCACCACCCTCCGCGTGCACACGACCGAGTCCCTCCTGGTCCTGCGCGGCCTCGGCGTCCAGACCAGCTCGACCGGCGGCTCCTACCTGGCCAGCTGGCGCGCCGGCACCCGCTTCATCCCGACCGAGAAGATCCGCGACGTGCTGATCAACGAGGCCTTCCGCGGGTTCGGCGTGCGGTACTACCTGGTGGTCGTGGTGGACGGTGAGGACGACGTCGTCGTCGTCTTTCCGCGGCTGCTGCCGGGCCGGGGCATCGTGGAGAGGGTCTGGAGGGGGGTGAGGGGGTGTCTGTGGGAGCCGCCCGAGGGGGGGGGGAGTGGGATGGTGGTGAGGAAGGTGGTGGTGGAGGATCGGGGAGGGAGTCATGGATGATTTTATTAAAAGATTTGAAAGATGAAAGAAAAGAGAGGGGCGCGGCGGGGGGGGGGGTGTGGGGGGGGGGGGGGGGGGGGGGGGGGGGGGGGGGGGGGGGGGGGGGGGGGGGGCGTGGGGGCGGCGGGGGGGGGGGGGGGGGGGGGGGGGA
>JACWQW010000173.1:31150-61702 GCA_014849355.1 Cryphonectria radicalis
GGGTTGGTGGTGAGGATGGTGGTGGTGTTGGTTCGGGGTGGGATTCTTGGTTGATTTTATTATAAGATTTGAAAGTTCAAAGAAAAGAGAGGCCCCCCCCCCCAAAAAAAAAAAACCAAAAAAAAAAAAAGAAGATGGTCAAGAATATCTGGCGGAGGAGGGAACAAAAAAGAAAATAAGAAAAAACAAGGGTTGTAATATACTTGGAAGGGCTGACATCGCCACCTTGGATACAATTTCTTTGGGGGAAGGTTGGTCTACAAAAGGCTTGCTACACAGACAATACAATATATATATATATATATATACTCCTAGATCTTTTGATGAGGAGATGATGGTCTTGTTATCATCATTTTATATATCAGTCCTCCCCTCCGGTGTCCATCTTGCTCTTCTTCTCTGCCTTGATCACCTCCCTCCAGTTCCCCCTCGCCCTCATGTCCTCGGAGTCCTTGAACCCTTTCCTCTGCGCCCACCGGTCATTCAGCTCCTCGGGGCTCGCGATCAGGTCCTTCTTGAGCACCGGCACATACCCCCCTACGAACCGCGGGCCGTTGCCCCCCTCGTAGACCCGCGTGCTCCTCGCGCTCAGGAACCGAGCCTCCACCGAGCCTCTTTTGCTCATGTCGTCCCCCCCACCTCGGGCCACGCGGTTCATCTCCGTCTTTTGCGAGAGCAAATCCACCAGCCGGTTGGCGAGGATCTCGTCCATCTTGCGCTCCCGCCAGTAGGACCACAGATCGCTGGCCAGCCCGGAGGACCCGTGCAGGTTGAGCGGGCTGTCGCCCTCGCCGCCAACGTACAGCCAGCCCAGGTTGTCGTCGTGGTGGTCGTGGTCGTCGTCTCCTCCTGGTATGGTAGGCCCTTCCGCCGTCGCATGTGCGCTTGGAGTGCTGCCGCCGTCGTCGCGCCCAAAGATGCAGTCCCACAGCACCAGAGGCGCGTCGTCGGCCAGCACGTAGTTGGGCCGCCGCGGGTTGCGGCCCACGTCGAGGAGCGCGGCGACGGTGGTGGGCGGCTCGAGACCCTGCCCGACGAGGAAGAGGACGGCGACCATGCAGCGGATCTGGTGCCACAGGAAGGCGGAGCCGCGGACGTGGAAGTAGTAGACTTTTGGGTAGCGGTTGTTGTTGTTGTTGTTGTGGTGCCCGGGCGAGGAGGAGGAGGGGTCGCGGCGGAACTGGGGGCCGGAGAGGTAGGGGAGGGACGTGTCTACGCCGTCCACCTCGACGATGTCGGCCTTGTAGATCCGGCGGACAAAGTTGGTGATTTGCTTGGACGGGTCGACCTTGCAGAAGTTGCGGAAGTCGTGGAGGCCCTGGAACATTTTGGCCGCCTGGCGCATCGCGTTGATGTCGAGCCAGCCATCCTTGGGTTTGGAAGACGACGACGACGACGACGAGAGGCTGCCTTTTTCGGGAGCCCGAGCTTTCTCGAGGAAGTTGGGTAATGGTGAGAAGGCCGGTTGTGTGAAGAAATAACGGTACTGCCTCTCGCGACAGCTGAAGCGCGCCGAGAAATCGGGCGGCGGGTCCGGACACCAGGCATAGACCTTGATATCAGGGGGCAGGATGCGGTTGAGCACCTTGCAGTACTGAATCTCTTGCTCTACGGGGAACGGTGTGTTGTCGTCGTCTTCTTCTTCCTCCTCTCCTGCCTCCTGTGGTTCTTCTTGTGGCGGCCCCTCGGCCATTGTGATGTCCTTGTTGTCACCCTCACCGCCGCCCTCACTGCCCCTCGCCGTTGACACACCACCGGCCTGCTGGCCCTCCACGACGGCGGCCTTGTTCGTCCTTCTCCTCGCAGGCTTGTTGCTCCTCACCCGCAGCGCAACCACCTGCCCAAACGCGCTCACCCCGCGGTCCGTCCGCCCACACTTGGAGTACTCGCACACGCTCCAGTCGACCTCGTGCGGCCTCTCCGGGTCAGGGAACACAAGGCACGCCCGCACGAGGGCCTTCCACAGCTCCTCCTCGATCGTCGTCAGGCTGCCTGATGACTGGTACTCGAAGCCGTTGTAGTTCTTGCCGACGTACGCGAGCTTGAGCGCTATGAAGCGCGTCGTGTACTTGGAAGGGTCCAGGGGCTTGGAAGACTTTTTGGCCTTCTTCTTGGCGGGCTGGTCTGGGTCGCCGCCGCCGCCGCTGCCGCCGCCGCCGTCATCTTGGACGAGGAGGCCTGTTCTTGTGGTGGCTGCTGCTGCTGCTGCTGCTGCTGCTGCTGTGGATCCTGGGAGGGCGTCATTGCTGGTGGGTTGGGAGGGTGCCAGCTGGGACTCGAGCTCTTTCACCCTCTTTATGAGCTCTTCCTTGGGCCACTTGTTGTAGTCGGTCATCTTGACGACTGAAGTCAGTGTCCTCCTCCTGAGAACTGAGACGGGCCAGATCAGGAGTGGGCGTGTGAAGGAGGAGGAAGAAGAGGAGAAGGAGGAGGAGGAGGAGGAGGAGGAGGAGGAATGCCACAGAGGCGAGGAGGATATACGTCTGCGGTTGTGTTGGACGGAGGTCTTGAGCTCATGCCATGCTGTGCTATGACTACTGAGTCTGTGTGATTTCATGCGGGACTCTCCTCAGCTCATCCTATAAAAAGCAATGCTGTTGTGAGGGTTTCTTCAGCTCCCCTCCAAAAAAAAAAAAAAAAAAAAAAAAAAAAGGAATTTCTGCGGCTATCGTGTGTTGGTTGGTACCATCCTAAGTACAGTAGTACTTGTACAACGTAAAGTTCTTATCGATAAGGAGCTCTCTCCCTTGGGGCATAAGTATGCTGTCCCTCTTTTCTTTCCTGCAGACGGCAGCTGCAACAGAATTACCCCGCCTTTCGACTGTACAAAACGCAAATTCCCCAGCACATCACCAGAAACAAAGCAGTATGGCCATGGAACCTTACAAGGTATCGATCCTGGTGTTGGGTGACGACAAATGTGGGAAGTCAACGTTCCTGGCGTGAGTTGTGCCTCAAGTTTCCGTCCAAGCCTGGCACTCCCTAGTATTTTAAGTAAAGTTACAGTAGGAGGACCCTTGGGTATACTGTGGGTATGCTTGGCTGACTTGGAAAGACAGCCGCGTCAAGGGGGGAAGCAACGGCACAAGAGTCACGAGGTTGAACAAGGTGCCCTGCAGAGTGAACGATAAAGAACAACCGTTCATCTATCAAGGTGTACAAGGCCCGTTCCGGTTCCAACTAGAGTTCTCCGACACTGCCAGCCCCCAGGACTGGCGAACTCTCAAGCCTCAGATCATCCTGCTCTGCTTTGATATAAGCGAGCGCAAGAGTCTCCTCAACCTCAAGGACATTGTAAGTCGTCCTTCCTGCCCCTTCCCCCCCCTCCCCTCCCCTCGCCCTTCTTCTCTCCCCCGCCCTCCAAAAAACCATCTGCTTCATCAGATTCCACTGACACATTGTGGTGTGTTTGTGTGTGTGTGTGCCCGTAGTGGATCAAGGAAGTCCGCAAGACGTTCCCGGACGAGAGCAACATCCCTATCGTCGTGGTAGGCCTCAAGCGCGACCTGAGACCCAGGGATGCCGATGACACATTTATCCAACCCAACGAGGCCTACCAGGTTGCTCAGGCGGTGAGAGCAGACCAGTTTATGGAATGTTCTGCCCTCACAGGGGACCTCCTGGACATTGCATACGAGGATCTCCTGGATGTAGTTGGTCGGACAGCTACTGAAGAGGGCGGCCAGAGCAGCGGAGGGTGTTCTGTGATGTGAAGAATGTGAATGGAATAAGGGATGGATGGATGGGTGGGTGGGTGGATGGGCCCCCTGTTTCAGCAGATGAGGAATCTGTTGTTTGTGTTGTCTGAGGGTAACTGCAGACCAGAAAGAAAAGACCTCAGGCAGCCTCTTCTCCCTCTTCTGCATGCTCCCTGGGGGGAAAAGGTCCAAGCACCTCCTCGATAATGGCCTGAATCTCCTGCTGCTGGTCCTCTGTGAACCGGGTCATGAAGTCCTCGATGCAAGCGCTCAGGATGGCCAGGTTTTCAGGGCGGACATTGAGGATCATGATCATCTCGCCCTTGGTGAGATCATAGCTGTGCAGCCTGTCAACCAGACGGTTGATGGAGAAGCCATTGTAGGTGATGGGCTGCTGGCTGAAGGGGTTGGGAGATGTCTTGAGATATTCCAGGACCTGTGTGGGTTTTCTTTTTGTTAGCTCCCATAGTGCCAACTCATTTCTATCTTCCACGATCAACAAAATGGCTATGAGAGATGCTTGCCTCCTTGACGATGGTCTGCACGTTCCGTGGAACCTTTTTCCTGCGCTCATGGTCTTTGAACTTGTACTGCTCGTTAAGTAGATGTTGGTAGACCTCAAAGTTGGTCAGGACAGCATTCTGGGACTCGAGGATCTTCATGGCGACTACTACTAGCCCTGAGAGGTGGTAGACAGGGGGATCAGAGCTGTTCTGGTCTGGTCTCCCTTCTGAAGTAGTAGTAGGTCGTGGAGGCTATTGCAGGTCGGCGGGTTCCCACGTCAGGTCCAAAACCCAGACCGGCTTCTGTCTTCTTGAGCCACAGCCGAGAGAGCTGATGAGCTATTCAGCCCTTAAAATGTGTAGTGTGTGACTAGCTGAATGGTCTGGTGGTTATGATGCGCTGCATTCAGACTGGCTTTGGTTGTCGATATTTGTGGGTAAAGCAACTTTTTGTAGTATTTTTTTTTTTAAAAAAAAAAGAAGGGGAAAAAAGGGTCTGCCACACTCTCTCCACGACCCAGTCTGGTGTGTGGAGCCTTGTCTGGGTTTTTTCTTCTTCTTCTTCTTCTTCTTCTTCAACACTGTGGACAGCAGCAGTGTCTGCAGAAAGGAGAATGAATGGCCATTGGAGGCTGGCACTGGATAAGATCCTTTGCAGAGAGGGGGCGATGGGATGGGATGAATGTCTCGAAAAGTCTAACACCAAACTCGAGGGCCCTTGGAAGGAAGGAGAGGGGCACATGAGTTTGGCTACTGTGTTGCAATCAGGGACCAATGATAGGCCAGCCCCACGATCTACCCCACCTCAAGCTGCCCAGGGTGCCCATCTCTAGGTGAGCAGATACCTGTATGCACCTTCCCCCCCCCCCCCAAGGTGTCCTCTGAGAGGGTACTGTAATTGTTGTCCCTTGGTAACAACAAGATACACATTTGTAGCATCATCTGTACCATAGTTGCCTAAAGATCAACTCTGCATTGATGGAAAGGAGATTTTGTGGTTCACTGGAAAAAGGGCCTTGACCTGGGCAAGGTACCTGCAAGTCAGCCTCCCACCGGTAAATGTGACATCTCTTGTGCAGGCCTGCTGCAGGCTGTTCCAGGTACTGTGTACGCTAAGAGGGGAACGTGTCATAGTGCTCGCTTGACAATGGAGGGGGGAGGAGCGGGGGCCCTAGACCTGGGTCCGGGGGGTGACATGACTGGCCTGTCTAGTGTAGGGGAACATTTTTCTCACTTTTGCGCCTCCGAAGACGCTTTGTGGTTTTCCTCACACCGATCCCATCTTTTACACAAATCTTTCCTCCTCTCTCTCTCTCTCTCTTGCTCACCACTTGGACGAGTTGAGAACATGATGATCATTCTGTAGAGAGACTGCTCAAGCTACTCTCTTTTGGCTTCTTTGCCCCCCCCCCCTCTTCCCCCATTTCTCTCTCCCCTCCTCCCCTTCTCTTTCTATTCTTTCTGCGCACCTTTTCTTCTCTCTGCTACCCCATCGCGTTACGGTTTCTTATCGCGTATCCTCGGCCCTCATTTCTGACGTCGGCGACCCAAGGACCTGCATTTGCGGCATAACCAGGGTATTGACGACACCGACACCGCTCAGCCTGAATTCTTTTTCTTCCTCCTCCTCCTCCTCCTCCTTCTCCTCTGAACGTGGGCCTGTTCTCTCGTCTCTCTGACAAGAGAAACTTCCGTCGCGACTATTCACCCCACCCCTCCCCCTCCCCCCTCTTCTATTTTTTTTTGCCTTCCTGGAATATCAAATCTATCCAGTATGGTGCGCAATCTGGTCGTTCTGGGGGGCAACTCCCATCCCGAGTTGGTACACAATATCTGCAATATCCTGGGCATTCCTCCCTGCAACCGTATCCTGTCCAAGTTCTCTGTGGGCGAGAGTCGATGCGAGATCCAGGAGACGGTCCGTGGGAAGGACGTCTACATCATACAGACAGCAGGAACCCAGGATACCAATGTCAAAGTCAACGACCACTTTATGGAACTCTGCATCAGTAAGATCTCTTCCCTCCTGCCTGCATCTTCACCCCCGAGAGAGAGAGAGAGAGAGAGAGAGAGAGAGAGAGGCGAGTACGCTGACCGCAAGCCTGCCCAGTGGTCTCTGCCTGCAAGACAGGCTCCGCCAAGAGAGTGACCGCCGTCCTACCGCTCTTCCCTTATTCTCGACAGCCCGACCTACCCTATAACAAGACCGGTGCGCCTCTAAACAAGGGCCCTAGCGACTCGGGCAAATATACCTTTGAGAGCGTCCCCGCCACCCCTGGGCCTGGCCTGCCCAAGAGCATCGGCCTGAACAGCGGCATCGACATCACCAAGATGCTCACACAGGTCTCACTTGCCAATGGCAACGGCTCTGCCAAGGCGCACGGCGAGGGCGCACATTCTGGCACCAACGGGGTCGGCGCCGCCCGCGATCATGCAAATTCCGTCTCCTCGGTGACTGGCAACTACACCACGCACGACTACGAGAACCCACAGATGATCAATGCCTTCCAGGCAAAACCTGGGTACAAGCAGTGGGTAGCACAGGCTGGGACCCTGGTGGCGGACCTCTTGACATGTGCCGGTGCAGACCACGTATGTGCCTCTGGGTTCTCCTGCTCACAGTTTATGCCCCTTTTGTACTAACTTCTGTTTCCTCTCTCTCTCACACACACACAGGTCATCACAATGGACTTACATGACCCTCAGTATGTTATTTCCCTTCCTTACCTCTGGGGATGCGTGATAGCCCGCAAGGTCGGGTGTTGAAATGGACGGTGCTGACATTCCATGGCCAAAAAGATACCAAGGGTTCTTTGATATTCCCGTCGATAATCTCTACGGAAAGCCACTCCTGCAGCGGTATATTGAACGACAGATCCCCGGGACCAAGGATGCGGTCATCGTCAGTCCAGATGCAGGTGGCGCCAAGCGTGCTACGGCGATTGCCGACGCCTTGGGTTTGAGCTTTGCTCTGATCCACAAGGTAGGGACATGAACCCCCGACGCCGTTGGTCATACTGACTGTTGCATGCAGGAGCGCCGCCCGACCAAGATCTCGGACCGGCAGAATGCCACTATGATGCTCGTGGGCGATGTATCAGAGCGTCCATGTATCCTGGTGGATGACCTGGCCGACACGGCCAACACCATCACAAGAGCAGCAAAGCTCTTGAAGAAGGAGGGGGCCACCACCGTCTACGCCCTCCTGACCCACGGCATCCTCAGCGGCGATGCCATCTCCCGCATCAATGCGTCTGCCATTGACAAGATTATCGTCACCAACTCGGTGCCCCAGCACAGCCACAGACAGGCTTGCCCCAAGCTTGAGGTGCTGGACGTGTCCCACATCTTTGCCGAGGCTATCCGGCGTGTGCACCACGGAGAGTCCATCAGCGCCCTGTTCCCTCACGACTGAGCTGGAGCAGGGACTGATGGGAACGAAACCCAGGACGAAAGTGGGCTTGGGTACACAGCTCCACCACACATTCATTCATGGGTCTCTTTATTTTTCTTCAATGGCGTTCAGTGAAAAGGAGGGTGGCGGGAGGATGGCCTTGACTGCCGCCCTTGGTAAGGCAACCGAAACCGCCCAGTTTTTGGGCTCTGGAGTTGGAGGCCGGTAGATTTGGTTTCCCGAGTTCTTCTTCATCATCTTCATCATCAACATCATTCAAGAAGAACCAAAAATAGCAAAGGCGAAAGAAGAAGACAAACAAAAAAAAGAGTAGTTGGCGGGCGGGAGGGTTTCCGGTCTCATGGTTCAGGGGCATCAAAGTCAAAAACCTACGGAACAATCATTGCATATTGTTCCTTCTTTCTCTCTCTCTTTCTTTCTTTCTCTCTTCCGGGAAGGAATGTTTGTCCTGGGACAACGGTCACCATTTCATCACGACAACAAGATGGATCTCTTAGACACAAGACAAATTGCTATACACATTAGAGGAAAAGCTAACAAGCCCCAAGGGTGGGAGGCGCATGAGGCGCATGCAAAGAAAGAGTGGGCCTCGGAAGAAGAGGTCCGATGATGGCATGCTCTGCACCTATTATATCTAGATTGCGCACAGAGAGATTTATTATCTGTCCAGTTATACCAAATCAAAAGAGTTGTTTGTACTACATGTTGTGATTTCAAGACAAAAAAGTGCAAGTGATTTATTATTCCAATGGGGCGTCGGAGGTTGTGCTTACATAATTCCCCATATGACCTAGCTGGGGAGCCTAAAAATGTCATTGCGGGAAGAAAAGAAAGAAAAGAAAAAAGACAACAGACCGTCGTTGCGACCTCGAAAAAAACAATCCAGTATTCAACGGTGGTGACCCAAAAAAAAAAAAAAAAAAAAAAAAAACTACTTACCATGGCCTCACACACCGTCCTGGCTAGGACCACGCGGTCCTCGACAACAAGGCTCATCAGCCACTGTCGCGCCGCCACCTTTCTCACCACCAGACCCTCCCCAACACAGCAGCAGCAGCACCAGCAGCAGCAGCAGCAGCAGCAGCAAGCCGTAAGGATCGCCACCCGCGGCTACACAGCAACACCATCACACCAGAAGAAGGGCCGTGATAACCCCTATATCGTCTGCCTGCGGTGCAAGAAGGTGGGACATATTGCTCGACAGTGTCCTGAGCCCAAGACGTGCGCGCGGTGCGGGAGTCCGGACCATTTGGCGAAGGAGGTTGGTCTCTTCTTCTTCTTCTTCTTCCCTCATTCTCACAAGACGTTACGAGAATCCCACTTTCCTTGTTTCCTCCTTCTGTCCTCCTGTCCTCATTCCAATCCCCCAAGCCCCCTTTTCCCCCAATGATCCACACCTCTCCCTAGAATACACTGCAAACCCCTCTTCTCTCTCTCCCTCTCTCTCTCTCTCACACACACACTCACACTCACTCACTCAACTTCTTTTCAAAAGTGTACCCAACCCAAAAGGTGTAACTTTTGCGGCAGCGAGGACCACATAGCCTTCCAGTGTCCCAATCGCACCGAGGGACAGTCTGGGGAAGACAGTTCGGCAAAGGAGGCGGTGGATGAAAGGCTATGAAGTAGAAAAAAAAAAGGGGGGGGGGGAGAAACCGGAGGGAGGGCTGGGTTGGGGTGTTGTATTTGATCTTACCAAGAATCGAGACGAGAAAAATCTGTATTTGTGTTACAAAAGCTGTAAGTACGGCCTGACCTGCCGAGTTCAATGAGAATGCACTTGATCAACCCAATACACACACACACACCCCCACACACAAAAGTATCTACGTAAGTTAATAATAGTTAATATGTTTCTGGTCGGGCGGTGGATGGTCTACATACAAGCGACAGGTGACAATGGTGCGAGGTCATACAGGCGCTATAATGAGTCTTATGTGGCTTACTGGTCATTCAACCTGCGCCACTGCAGCCTTGCGCAAGTGAAAAAGAGGAGAAGAAGAAAAGGTAGAAAAGATCCAGCAGCCCGAGAATGATCTTGTTTCACCATATCTGAAGAGAAGAACGACTCTTTCTCGTATCTATAGAACCCGAGCAGATCACCCCACGTCGTCTGTGGTCCTGTTCTATTTACATCGTTTCACTGAGCTGATCTCACCACAAGTACACGACCTGGAAAACATTTCCCTTCTGGGCCGACACACACACCTTATAAAAGACCTCATCTCACTTGTTATCCCTTTTTTAAGGTCCGCCAGCCCAGCTCCTCGAAAACGCAGGCCCGCCCTGCCGCGCCCGGCCCAGGAGAAATGACGAGCACCAGCCACACCACCTTCACCTCAAGCACCGTCAAACCAGACAGCCCACACGAGGGACCACACGAGACCCCAGCTACGGCGCCTGGGCAGCCACAACAGCCTGCGAGTCCCAAGCCGTCCGAGGGCAGTAACGGTGGCAGTGCCGGTAGTGGTGAGCAAAACCCCAGGGAAGGGAGTGGACCAGATTCCAGTGGCGGACATGGCGGACGAGAATCACTGCCGCCGTCGTGCTCGGTCCTCGAGTGGGAGCTGGGAGATGCTGTCGCCGGTATAGATGGCGTGGGAGGTTTAGGAGGAGGAGGAGGAGGAGGAGGAGGAGGAGAAGCATCAACTCGGCGGCGGTGGCGTTGTCAGCGCAAAGTCCTGCCGACGCCCGATACACTCCGGGATTTCCTCAACGACGCCGCTGTTACTGCTGCTCACCTTCACCACCCTCCTCCTCCTCCTGAAAACGCGCTATTCATGTCGTCAACTTCACCACCGCCATCACAGGGTGGTCTCGATAACACCACCGGCGGCGGCGGGAGGAGGAGGACGAAGAGGATGGGGGGGAGAAACCCGCTCCTCATAGTCCGCGGCCCATCAGCCGCATTCCTGCCGATCCTCCTTGCCTCTCCGCTAATCATCGACACCGCCTTTCTTGAGGCCCACGCCGGCTTCCGGCGCCATGCTTCATCATCCATACGCCATCGCCGCCGCCTCCACTCATGTCACGGGGCGGCTGCTGCCGCGGTCGCGGCAACATGGACCTACCCGGATCTGGTCTTGGGTCTCCAGGACCATCACCCATTAGACTGGCAGGGCTCGCTGCCCCTCGACGCCAAGTGGAAACCCGTAGCCAGGAGCGTGTCAGACCAGGAAAACCTGTCGGCCATCTTCTGCCGCGTCAGCGCGAGGGCTGGCGGAGAGGGCGGCGGTGCGGATGTGGTTTTGCTGGACGGTGGCCTCAGGCAGTCCTTGTCCCCCATAATGAATGGCTACATTATGCCGCCGCTGACGAGGGCGAGGAGGAAGGGTTTTGTGGTTACCGTTGCGGGGAGCCAGGGGCCGGAGGAGGAGCACGACGGTGATGACGACGACAGTGGTAGCAAGGAGGGGCAGCAGGACAAACACGACGTCATCGGGGTGGTGGAGGGAGGCGAGGACGAGGAGTTCCCCGACATCGTGGAGGAGCTGCAGGAGGGCCTGGACGCCACCCTCAGCTGGGATCCGCCAGCGGCGGCGGCGGCGGCAAGGGGCGACGATGAGGACGACGGAGACGGGCTGGAGTTGATGGAGGTCCTGGAGGAGATAGCGTACGAGCGGTGGCTCGACTTCTTCGAGGTGCTCACCCTGCGGCGGCGGACGCTACCGTTCTATAACAGCCGGACGTCCCTGGAGTGGTTGGCCCTGCAGGCCCTTGAGGGGAACCTCGACATGGCCAACGACCTTGCACAGCAGAGGAGGAGGGCAGGTCTGACGGGCAGGACGACAGACACCACCACCATCCCTCGTCCAGACTGGGCCGAGCTCATCCGCCGCCTCCAGATCCGAACCGCCCTTCTCACCGCCGCTGCTACCGAGCAAATCAGCCTCCTACCGCCATCACGGCCCTTCTACCCAATGCCGCCGCCGCCGCCATCGCCGCCACCAGCACGGCCACCAGCACACCGACTTGCTAATGACGTCGACGACGACCACCAGCGCGCCCTGGACCGCGTGTCCTACCTCGGCGGCATCCTTCTCCCCGTCACCATCGTCTCGTCCGTGCTCTCCATGAACACCGATTTCGAGCCCGGCCAGCCGCTCTTCTGGGTCTTCTGGGCCGCCGCCGTGCCGCTCACCTTGCTGACGTCCCTGGTTATCTACGCGGACAAGCTGCGCGGGATCGAGGTATGGGAGGAGGTTGCCCCAATTGAGGGCGACGGGAAAAAGAAGAAGAAGAAGAAGGGGAAGGGAAAGACAAAAAGACATGAGCAGGATCAGCAGCAACAGCAGCCATCACTGCCACCACCGCCGCCGGCGGCACCATCAGCGAGACCCTCCTCTCTAGCCGCAGTACATATGGGAGGCCTTGACGCGCGGTTCAACATACCCGGCACACGCCCGCTGAGGCGCCCCATGATGATGGCCTCTCCCCCCCCACCCCCCGGCGCCGCATTCTCGCCGAGGCCCCCGATCCGCTTCGGCGCCACTCCTCACCCTTTGCTGCACCAACAGCGGCAGGAGGAGGAGGACCAGCATACCACCACCACCGCCTCGATGTCCTCAGCAGCTTCTTCCAGTCTCTCCATGCAGCCCGAGGAGATCACCTCCACACCAGACGACGTAGTCGTCACCCTAGACGAGGATTACAGCTACCTTCAGGGGCCGGCGTATCCCTTGCCCCCCGATCATTCTGATGATGACGACGACAAGCCTCCTCGCCGCCACATATATCGAAAGAAACGATTAGGCTGGGCCGGCGCGGTCAGGTGTATCCTCACGAGGCAGAGGCCTCGCCGGGTGAAGGACGGGCCACCTGTCTAGGGCCAGTGGTGGCGTGAGCGCGAGACGAGGGGTAAGAGAAGAAGAACAGTGAGATAAGATGGACGGATGGGTGGATGGATGGATGGGTGTAGGGAAGGAGGACGTTTAGCTGGTCAGTGAAAGGTCGAAGGAGGTTGTCATGGGAGAGAGAGGAGGAGGAGGGGAAGGGAGGGGGGGTTCTAGTAACTCGCCAGAGCACCTGCCCTCTCCCAGCCTACCTCCCTAGATAGCTTCACCTGCCTAGCCTGGCAGCCCTTCTTCTCTCCGTCCTTTCTTTTCTTCTCTCCTTCTGTAGCACAGCCTCAGAACAGAGCCCTCCCGTAAGAAGTAAGATGTATTGATTTTCGGTGCAGCTACTACTATGGCAGGCTGTAGAGGAGGGGAACTGAGGATTCTTACAACAACAACAACAACCACAACAACCACAACAACAACAGTCCATCATCCGTCAAAAGTCTAGATAATCTCCTTTGTGTGAAAAGGTTGAAATGATATCGAGCACCAGGGACAGTTGCTAGATGCACCCTGTTGTATATGAATCACTGTAGTCTCTCTCTCTCTCTCTCACACACACAAGTATCGTCGGCCGTTTCCATCATCAACATGGCATCTGCTGTCTTGGTTGCATATGGCCTTCACCAGGCCTCAAACCTCCACCTCTGTTGCTGTTGCTGTTGCTGTTTGTCGTTGTTCTTCGCCATAGGGGTTCACCATCTTGGATTCATCATGTCTTCATGCCAGGCCGTTCTGGGGGGGAACGTACTGTAGGGAGGCTATACAGGGCAGCACCGAGCAGGAAGAAGGAGAAGAAGAAGAAGAAAAAAAGACAGATAGAAGGCGGCAGGACGAATCAGAAGAAAGCAGATATAGCAGGTGTGCTCAATACCATTTTGCCCCCTTATCTCTGAAAACCACGCCCCCCCTCCCAAAAACGCCGTATCCGCAAGACGCCACTGTGCCCAGTATGCAAGTCCACACCTTTCTTCTTGTGTGTTTCTCTTTCTCTGCGTGTGCTGTCTTCAATTTCTGATCCTCCCTGTTTCTCCATCGCTGGTTGCTTCTGGTTCTTTCAAAAATGAGTGTGGTAAGGAAATGTTAAAAAGAAGTGGGGAGGGGAAAAAAGCCATAGCAGGGGGCGATTGAATATCCCCAAGATTGTTCTCCTCCTGTGGTTTGTGGTCTCTTGATGCTTGATGGTACGTCAATTCGGCTGGTCGGTCGCCAGAGGCTGTCTTGTGAACTGTTCCGTTGGTCGAGGCTGCATCTGAGGTGATACAAGCGTGACCGGGCCCCTTGTATATGTGGGTCTGCCGCAAAAAAAAAAAAAAAACCAGAACAAGTCCGGACCCTCCCCTCACGTCATGTTTCGTCGGTGGTCATCATCGTCGTGCCCTAGGGCGAGAAGCTCAGTGGGGAGATGAGTCGTATCCGGCATCGGAATCGTGCTCGTCACCATCATGGTGCAGCGTCACACTGTTGAACTCCTCGAACGGGTCGACAATCTCACCACCGGGTGTGGCCAGGCCACTATCCAGCGGCACACCCTTCATGGGCCGAGACCCGCTGATATCCACGCTCTCGCTCTCCTTCACGTTGCGGAAGTTGCTCGTATCCAGGCCGCGGGCTGGATTCGGGACGATGGGTGGCTTCATGTGCCGGATCAGAGCCCACTGGGTCGTCCTGAAGAAAGGATGCACCTTGATATCAGATGCCCCCGCGCGTGCGCCCAGGCGGCGGTTCTCATCCTTGATGAGCAGCTTGCGGATCAGGGACTTGCAGAGACTGTTTTGTGATGATGATTATTATTAGCGATGAGGCGCAAGAGGGGGGGGGGGGGAAAGGCGTTCTCACTTTGATATCTGAGGGGCACCCGCGTGATCTGGGAACGGAATATCCTCCCTGAGGATATTTGCAAACGTCGCGTTCCTGTTCTTTCCCTTGAACGGGGTGGTGCCGTACAGCATCTCGTAGATCAGGATACCCAGAGTCCACCAGTCAACAGCACTCGTGTGGCCGCTTCCCTTAATGACCTCAGGTGCGATATACTCCTCGGTCCCGACGAACGAGTTGGTGCGGAAGTTGGCAATGCAAGACTTGGTGTCGATCGTGGGCAGGGAGGTCGTGCTCGCGCCATTCTTGCCGACAATCATGGTGGGCTTGCCGCCCGGGTCGGACTGCTTCGACAGGTCAAAATCTGAGAGCATGATGTGCCCAGACTGGTGAAGCAGAATATCTGCAGAGTTTTTTTGAAAGTTTCACATCAGCGAGCCATCCTCTCTCTCTTTCTCTCTCTCTCTCTTCCTCTCTCTCTCTTCCTCTCTCTCTCTTTCTCTCTCTCTCTTCCTCTCTCTCTTTCTCTCTCTCTTCCTCTCTTGTTGAGAGAGAAAAAAAAGAAGAAAGAAAGAAAAAAAAAAGGGGGGGGGGGTAAGTCCGTTTTTTTCCAGGCTAAAAGAACTTACTCTCTGGCTTCAGGTCACGATAGATGAAACCCATGAGGTGGAGGTACTCCAGGGCGGCGGTGACCTCTGCGGCGTAGAAGCGGGCATCATCTTCGGGTATACACTTGCCGGGGCGGGTCTGTAGGGCCCTGAAGAACTCCCCGCCGCTGCAGTACTCCATGCACAGGTAGAGGTAGTCCTCGGACTGGAAGGAGTGGTAGAGGGTGACGATGAAGGGGTGATTGCTGGTCGCGAGGATCTCCTGCTCGGCAAGGGCCCTCTTGATCTTGTTGCGCTTGATCATCTCCTTCTTGCTCAGAACTATTTCAAAAAAAAACAAAAATTGTCAGCCTCTCCTTGTTTCTCTCTCTTTCTCACTCTCTCTCACACTCTCTCACTCTCTCTCTCTCTCTCTCACACACACACACAATACCCAGAGTGAGGACAATATTATGAAAAATGTACCTTTCATGGCGTACAGCCGGCTACTCTTCTTCTCCTTGACGAGGTAGACCTTGCCGACGTCTCCCTTGCCGATCAGCTTGATCTTGTCGAAGCTGGAGGGGCCGACCTCGACGTTCCTGACCTTGATGGAGTTGGAGCTGTAGGTGCGCCTAAAGGCCAGGGGGGTGCGGCCGGGGGAGGGGAGAGGGGAGAGGCCGTCGGGGTCGGGGACGGCGAGGGCGTTTTGGTCGGCGGCATCGCTGCTGGAGACGAGGCCCAGGGTGCTGGCGCTCTTGTTCTCGACGAGGGGCTCCTTGCCGAGCTCAGCGGTGGCGGGCCTCTCGCCGCTGCCCTTGGCGCCCTTGGAGAAGAGGCCCTGGGCGTTGGGGGCGCTGGCAACCCTCCTGAGCTTGCGGGCGAGCTCCTCCTTGGTGGCGGCGGTGGGCTGCTCGGCGGGGCTGCCGCCGGGGCCGTCGACCTTGAGCTCGGGGGTGTCGGGCGGGGAGGGGGGCACGGAGCCCTCGTTGTGGTGGCGCAGGGCGGGCGGGCCCTGGTGGGCAAAGTAAGGGTTGGCGTGGGCGGTCGGGCTGAGGGCCTCGTCGAGCGGGTGGCCCTCGCTGGCGGTGGTGGTGCTCCGGAGGCGGCCGACGGTGGCGAAGAACCTGGACTGGCGGAACGAGTTCTTGTCGGTCTTGCCGGAGCCGTTGGTGCCGACGAGGTGAGAGTGGGAGTCGCCCGCGGCGCCGGACGAGGAGATGGAGAGACCCTTCTCGTTGTTGAAGCTGGAGATGCGGAAGAAGTTCTTCAGCTTCTGGGGGAAATGGCTATTGCCGTTGGGCTGCTTGGACGACGACGACGAGGAGGGCATCTTGGAGATGGTGATGGTGGTGGTGGCGGCAGCGGCAGCGGCAGCAGTAGCGGTAGAGGCAGAGAGGGTATCATGAGAGGAGGGGGTGCGAGAGGGACGACGATGCCATCGTGAGGTGTGGAAGTTGTTTGGGGTGGTGAGCATTTGCGCGGTTGCAGTGCAGAGCAGTTGCAGTTGCAGTTGCAGTTGCAGAGGTCATGTACTCTCTGTTCGGTCTGGGCTGGGCCTGGTTAGGCTGCTGGCGGCAGCCGAGATTTAGGGGAATGCTGGTAGGGACGAGTCAAACAGCGAGGCAGCGAGGCAGTTGCAGGCTTTTGGGGGGGGGGGATTGGGGGGTTTCGGGGTCTGGGCTGGGCCGGGGCCAGGGCCTTGGCTGACAAACCGGCAGCAAGGCGCAGGGCCCCGTCCCCGTTCTACCCGTACATAGTACAACATACCACCATACGTATCACTGACCCAAGGCGAGAGAGAAGGAGGAGAGAGAGAGAGAGGGGAGTGGGGTGGGGTCACTCCTCTGTATCTCCCAATTGGAGAAGAGAGAGGGGCTTACAGGGGGTTCGAGTTAGGCGGGTGGCCCCTGTACTAGGAACCCCGTTCTGCCTGTAAAAGAGTCACAGAAGAAGAGCAATGACAGGGCGTTTCTGGATCCCGTTTTCTACTCTTCTTCTTTTCTTCTTTTTCGTTCTCCTCTCATGTATCTAGAGGAGGAGATAGATGGTAGGAAGATAAAATGATGATAATGAAGAAGAAGGGGGGAACGGGGGGGGGGAGAACTCGGCAGCGTTCTTTGTAGAAGAATCTAGGCGCTGTAGCAAGATTACATTCCAGAACCCGAAAGGGGCGAAAGGATCCAACGGCAGCCTCACCCCAAAGGTCCCCAGGGTTGGGAATGGGGTGTCCAAAGTCAGGTGTTCAGAATGCTGGGGTGTGAGTGTGTGTGTATTATTATTATCATCATCATCGTATTCATGGTACTATCATAAGCATTGGATAGCATGAAGGAAGACCCAGGCCAGGCGTCCTCCCCTCGTCCCTCCAAGCCCAATTACCTTGTCCCCGTGCCGTTCCTGTTTGGGGGGGGGGGGGTGGGCGCCCAGTCCACAGTACATGTACCCCCTAGCCAATGCCACCCACTCCTCCAGCATACTTTACGCAGCATCCTTACGTCTCCATGGTACTGTCTATCTATGGATATCGAGTCTTGACATCTTCTTGGTGCCCTTGTGTCAATTGCCATGGTCTCCCACGCCAATGGCTTCCGAATACTTCTCATCAGAGGATGAACCAGATGATGGGATCGATGGGGCTTGACGGGGTTTATTTCCTGGTGCGCGAGCCTAGCGACGGGGGAACAAACACAAACGCCCTTGCACCCTTGTCATGCATCCTTGCCGCCTTGAGAAGTACCTACTTGTTCCCAATCTCCAGGAAACCCAAAGGGCTACCCTCCCAACGCCTCACCTTCCCTCTTGGCTATAGAAAAAGAAAAAAAAATGTACGTACCACACACCACCACAGCAGTATGTACTTTGCCTGGAGTTTTCCAATCTCTCCCTCCTATTTTCTTCTCTTCTTATCTCACCCTCCTCAACTCGATATCTCCTCCTCCTCCTCCTCCTCGTTCCCACGACCCAACTTCGGTACCACTATATATAAAATAAATAAAAATATGCTCTAAAAGAAAAAAATGCCGTCCATCCCGTCGTGGCTTTTAAAATGAACACCGCAGCAGCAGAAACGGGGCGCCCTGGGCAGCTCCTTGCTGGGCGCTCCAAATCAACCGATCGATCCACCGCAGATCCCCTTCCTCCGACCCCTTCCCAAGCAGAAGGGGTTTTTTTTTCCTTTTTTTTTTCTTCGAGACAATCATGCGATATGAAAATCACCTATGGATGGTTACATACTTGCTCAGATCAAAGGTACCGACCGAAGTAGCGAGATACATTCGCTTTTTTTTATTTTATTTTATTTTTGTCATGGTGACAACGCATTCGCATTGCCCATCGCCAGCCAAAAAAGAGAGAGAGAGAGCACTGCCTCTGCCCACCCCGGATCGTCGGCGTCCACACGTCACACCCAGAAGAGTACTCCACGTGGTGACGTAACTTTCGTGTTTGTTTCTTTTTTTGTGTGTGTGTGTGTGAGAGAGAGAGAGAGAGAGTAATCTTTTCTGGTACTGTTACTATGTAGTAATCTCGATTATTCTTCTCCATCATCAGCATGTATTACTAAACAGAACAGACAACCCTTGAGATCCCGCCCTGCCGGCCCCTTCTTTGCATCCACTCGTTTCGGGTGTGGTCTGAGGTATTGTGTATAGCAGATAGGTTTTGAGTTTTGAGGATGTGCGTGTGTGTTTGTGTATGTGAGTGATGTTGTAGTACGGGTGTGGTTTTTTTTTTTCAAGACAATGTCTATTGTAGAGACTTGATCATCTAGGAGGGGGGGGGGGTAATCATGTAAATATAGACCGATTGCCAATACTGCCAACATGCCCTCAGGCATGCTCCTCTTCCTCGTCCACTACCGACGGCGCATTGGCATCCCTCTGCAGGAGAATGGCCTTCAGCCGCCGTCTGTTGGCCTTGAAGGTAGCAAAGTCCTCCACCTTCTGGTCTTTTACCCAAGGCGTGACCTGTACGCCGTCCGCTCCGAGCAGGTAGGCCGGGACCTCCTCCTCCTCCTCCTCCTCCTCCCTCTTGTTCCTCCCCGGCACCATCACGAGCTTGTCGTTCCTGACCCCGTCCCCGACGAACCACGCAAACGGCACCAGGTGCTTCCTGTCCACATGTTCATCAAGATCACACGCCCGCTCGAACCTCACTGTCCCCTCCTCCTCCTCCTCGCCACCACCACAACCCGCCCACTGGCATACCCCCCCACTCCCGTCTCCGCCCTCCCGCGCGTGCACCTTGCGTACGTGCCGCCGCAGGGTCCCAATGTTCTGCAGCTCCGCCTTACACCCCGCCCACTCGCACAGGAACGGCACGTACCGCGGCGCCGCCATGCTCTCCCATACAGACCTGGGCGTCGGCGAGGTTGCCCGTGGGGGGCGGCCCCGCCTCTTCGTCGTCGTCGTCGATGGGGGAGCAGGAGGACCCGCACCGGCAGATGGCGGCGGCGGCACGACCCAGTTGCCAGCCTTGTCCACGTGTTTGTATGCTGATGGGGTTGGCAGGCCTGTTTTGGTGGAGGGCATGCCTGGCTTCCAGCCCTTGGGTCGCCCCCGTGACCGCTTGCCTGTCATCTTGGTGGTGGTGGTAGTGGTGCTGTGCCCTGGCCCGTGTGGTCGTTTCCGTCCAGGTCCAACGCTCGGCGAGGCGGGGCCTGGCACCTCGTCACCCGCCCCGTCCAGATCCTCCTCGTACCATATCTTCTGCCCCGGTAGTGGCTTGTGCGGCGACGGGCTCAGGACAACCTCTATCCTGGAGCGTCCTGGCGTCGAAGCGGGTCCCGATGGCTGTAACCCAGACACATGACTATTCTGCGTATTGTAGGGCTGTAGGAGGTCGGACGTGACGGTCACCACAGGCGGCTCCAGGTCCTCCTCCTCCTCCTCCTCCTCCTGAACATCTGATATGACACGTGGCAGGTCTGGTGATTTCGAGGCAAGCCGTGGCTGTTTTGCTGGCGGTAGATCCCGTTCTTCGTCTTGCGTCTCCCGCGTCGGGAAGCCGGTGGCCCGTTTTGTGCTGCCTGGAAGCATGTCCATCATCATCATCATCGTCGTCATCTCTGATGAGAGAAGAGGCAGGGAAAATAGGTTTGCTTTTTTCTTTTTTTCTTTTGTGGTCACAAAAGGGAGCCTCCGCACACAGGAGAAAGAGGAGGAGGTGAGGTCGAACTGAGTGAGGCCAGGGTTCGGGTTACTGTACCATTTTGCAGTAGTGGGCAAGGAAGGTGCTGTGGCTGCTGTTGCTGCTGCTGTAAGTGTGGGTACAGTAGGGGCTAAACCAAGATGGGGGCTGCTGCAGTGCAGTGCAGTGCAATGCTACCCTCTTCTACTGATAACCTTCAGCTCAGTCGTTCGAATTATATATACTATGTACATAATATTTGTCCATCACACTAATCATAGACTTGACTACTTACATTACAACAGTCGTGGATCACTCAAAGTTTCATAAAGAGAGCATCTAACATATAGTGAACGACTGACTATATATGAAATCTCCCAACGCCGGCCAGCCGGCCAACCACGTATCACGATCAAATACCAACCACCTACCCAGGAACTAACTCATCCTGCTGTTGTGATCCAAAATCAGAAATTACGCCTGTGCTAACATCGCTGAATAGTATAATCAAAAGAATAAATAGGCAGGGTGTATAGCCAGCCAGAGTAGTCGCCCTCTTCGAGGCGGGGGCTTTCCCAACTCTGCTCAGTAATCGATCAGCCGCAGCTTCTTGCCCACATCCCTCCGCCTCGCCTGCACTGCCGCTCTTTCCGAGGCCTTTGTCTCGCCGTCGTCGACCTCGGCCCGCGCCTTGAGAGCTTGAAGAAGCATACCCGCGTCAAAGAAACCATCTGTCAACGAGATATGAAGCAGTCAGCAAGAATGTAATGAGGTCTCACAGAGTTTTTTTTTAAGGTTACGTTGAGAGGGCTTATACACAGGACAAGGCAGGGAAGAAAACTTACACCCTCCCAGCTCATCATCCTCGCTCAGCGTGACGCTCTCCTCCGTGGGGCTCTGCGCCCCCGCGGCCAGGGAGCCCAGCTTGTCCCGCCTCGCCTTCTCGTCCCCGCTAGCACCAGAACCAGAACTCGTGGGCGGCAGCGAGGGCAGTCCCGTGATGAGCCTGCCCCTCGCCTTGAGGCGGTTGGTGGCGCTGGGCTTGCGGTCGATCTCGCGCGCCCGGGACGTCTTGGCGCCGCCGCTCGGGTGGCGGGACGTGATGCGCAGGATGCGCCTGATCTCGAGGAGGTACGACTCGAGGGTGTCGACGAAGCGCTTGGTCTGCCGGTGCTTGGACGAGGCGCAGATGGCGATGCCGTCGTCCTTGATGATGTAGCCGATGCCGAAGCCGTCCCCGCTGACAGGGCCGAACCCGAACTGGCGCAGCGATGGGTTGCCGCAGTTGGACGTCGAGATGATGGTGTTGTTGAGCCGGTCCCACCCGCTGTCGGCGAAGAGCAGGGGCAGTGCCGCCGCCGAGCGGCTGTTGACGCTGTCGCCGCGCGCCCTCGTCACCATGCCGTGCTGACCAGGCTCGTTGCCGTTATTGCTGCCGCTCTCGTCGCCGCTCACCACCGAGCCCCGCCCCGGGCTCTGCAGGGCCGAATCCTCCGCTGGGCTCGCATAGCCGCTGCTGCTAATGCTCGCCCCGTCCGTGGAGGCGCTCCCCGTCGTGGTGCCGCCGCGGCCGCCGCTGCTGCCAGCACTGTCGTCCATCTGCCGTTGCCAGAGACAGAACAGCGCGTACAGGTGGCGGTCACACCCTTGGCCCTTGGCGCACTCCTTGGTGACGTTCACGTGGGTGGCGCAGGCGCGCTTCAGCGCCTCGACCTTCTTCTCGGCGGGGTTGTCGCCCCAGAACGTCTGCACAAAGTGCACGCTCTCCTCACTCACGGTGCGGACGGCCTCGGTGCGCCCGTGGAGGTACATCTTGGTCATGGCCGGCTCGTAGGTGCACTCGACCCGCCCGTACAGGCCGTAGTAGGCCGCCTGGAAGGCCATCTGGACAAAGGCGTCGGGCGAGAAGCCCATGGAGGTGATGAAGTTCTTGCCGTAGGACTGGAAGTCGAGGCACTCGAACTCGTTCTGCTCGATGAGGTCAGCCAGGCGGGTCTCGGCGAAGCGCACGGCGATCTTGAGCTCCGGCAGCATGTCCCACTCGAGCTTGTGCGGCGTCGTGTTGACGTCGCCAAACGAGTCCGGGTGGCGCTTCGAGGGGTCCGGCGACGTCGAGGCCCAGAGCGTCGGGGCCAGGCCGTTGATGGTGCGCGCGAACCGCAGGATGGTGTCTGTGTAGACGTCCGAGGCGAAGCGGAGGACCGTGTGCCCGTCCACGCCCGTGTGCTCGAAGTTGATGCCGGCCGAGCCGTTCTTGCACACGATGATCTGGAGCTTGTCGTACCAGCGGTTCGTGCAGGTGCCGATCTGCACGCCCTTCTCGATCTCGGATGTCCCGCACAGCATGTTCTGGCAGAGGGCCGAGACGGTCATGGGTTCTGTGTAGTCGAGACACACGATAAAGAGGGCCGAGTCGACGATCCCCAGGCAGTCGGCATTGTTGGACCCCTCTTCCCGGGTGAGCACGTCCCGCAGGCCGGACCAGACCTTGCGGTTCTCTGTGCTGAGCACGCCGAGGGCGCCCTTGGCAGCGTCCTGGATAGGGGTCTGCGCGGCGTCGTCGATGACGGTCTGGAGGTTGATGGAGACGTCCTTCTCGGTCATGATCAGGTCCGAGTTGTCGTCCAGGACGTCGAACCAGTAGAACTGCCCGTGGCACATAACGACGATGTGTTTGGACTCGGGGTCCTGCTCGATCTGGCAGCCGGCCTCCGTTGGTACTCTTGCTGTGCCGAAGAGTCTCGAGTACTGATACATATCAAGCGGTGTGCCCTTGATATTGTCCGGTGGCAGTTCCTCCTTGCGAACGGCCCGGACAAACTCCAGAGCGGATACCACCAGGGACGCAGCCCTGGTGACCTGGTTGTTCCGTGCGGGCGTCGGATCATCTTCCAGCAGGAAGAAGGGATTCAGGTTGAGCACGACAGGGTTGTCGTAATTCAGATATGAATCGTACCCTACTCAATTGTCAGCATGCGATGATAGCCAGCCAGTCAACCAACCCATGAAGAAAGTGAGAGGGCGTAGGTTTAATTCCCCCCGTTTTTATTTTAAGAAAAAAAAAATCCCCCACAAAAAAAAAACCAAAAAAAAAAAAGACGTACAAAACTGCTCGATATAACTCGTCTGCCCTTCTGCATACTTCTTCAGCTTCTCCTGCAGCTCGGGCCCCTCGTTCTTCAGGAGCTCCTGGACGGCATGCCTGGTATCGGAATGTTCTCTGGGCGACTGGAGTGGCTTCAGCGCCCGCAGGTACTTGGCACAAGTGGCGGCGAGATCCGGGATGGGTAGCTTGGCGAGCTTGTCCTGGTGGGCAAAGGTGACGCCCGGGTAGGACTTGTCCTCTTTCACACCCATATTGGCGGCGGCTGCTGCTGCTGCTGCTGCCGCTCCTCCTTCTCCTTCTCCTCCTCCTCCTCCTCCTCCTCTGGAGGTTAGGCTCGGCGCCGGAACGCCGTTGGGTATTTCTCCGTTGGCGGGTAAAGACCGCGGGGTCTGCCGCTTTGGCGCTGGTGGAGAGCGGTTGTCGGCCACGGAGAGGGTCTCTCCGAGAGCTCTAGGGACGGTGAAAATGCGGACTTGGGTAGGCATGTTGTGTTAGCCAGAGCCGACCTCGTCACGGTAGTGCTTTTGACACTTTCAGGCGTAGAGAGGAGATACGGAGGTGTTGATATTCAAGCCTCGCAAGGCTGTGCGGTAGAAGTAGTGGCAGTCGTGAAGACAGTAGGCTGGCATTCCCGCTTGAGAGTCACAGCAAGGCCAGGGAGGGGTGATAATGGTGGCAGTGATAGTGGTAGAGGTAATGAGAAAAAAAGTGTAGAGAGGTCGGTAAGTAGCAAGTACATCCACTTCTTGACGACAACAGGGTAACCTTTGGGACACGGACTTCTCGGAGGGAAAGGATCCATATGTATATGTATATATATACACACACACACACACATATATATATATAAATGTATATATGTATATATATACATGTCTGCTTGTGAAAAGGGACCCGAAAGAGCCGACGGGAGCGTGGCAGGAGATCGGGATGATGTGATTTGATGGATGGATGGGATTGTGACCCGAGTGGAAGGGGGAGGGGGAGGGGGAGGGAGGGTCACTGTTGCGCCCCAGCATGTGGCCTTGACATGTGGGACGAGAAATACATGGTGAATGTATAATAATAATAATAATAAACCATACTATTGAGCCAGGCTCATGCACTCGATCGGTATCTCGCAGGCGCTGGTCTGCTGATAGTAGTGGTAGTCGGGTAATGAGGAGCCGCAGGTATTCTCTGGCGCTGGCGTGGTGATACGATGAAACCTGCTCCGTAGGACCGAGTGAAGAGGGTCCGAGCAACGTGTGGTGGTGGTGGTGGTGGCGGTGGTGGGAATCAAGGCATGTACCCGAGGTGCAAGGATAAAAGGAGCAGGGCGAGAACCCCGCGAGACAGACGCCTCTTTCTCTCTCTCTCTCTCTCTCTCTCTCTCTCTCTCTCTCTTTCTCTACACATACCTGCAAGGAGACTGGCACGCGACTAGCAGTAAAGGCGAACAGACCGAGACGCGAAGAGCGCGATACACCTTGACCAGAGACTTGTCGAGAGGCAGCACGGGGAGGGGATGTGGTTGTCTGTCGTCCCTGATAGGATGTGACACGATGCGACTTGAGGAGGAGGATGGGCAGGTCAGCCATGGTTCCAGCAAAGTGGCTAGGAAGTGGAGGGGTGGACGCCTTTACACACAGGCTCTCACCTGGCTTGTCATCCGGAGGAGGGTCTTGGCGATATCAGATCATTGCAAGCCCTAGTCGATACACAGAGTCGCAACGAGGTGGACGGCTGAACACAAAAGATAAAGATGGTCTCGCCCTGTGTCTCGTAGGCTGGCGTGTCGCGATGATAGCGAGTTAGAGGGAGAGAGGGAGAGATTCCAGCGTCAGCGTCACGGGCCAGGTCCAGATGGTCGCTTGCTCATTTACTGCATGGTAGTACTTTGTAATAGTAGTAGCCGTCGTAGTTCGAGAGAGGTAGAGGTGTGTGGGGGTGGAGGGGGGGGGGGGAATGGGAGTGCGCAGCTGTCACAGGGACGAGAGGTTGCTCGCGAACTAGAGCTTATGACGAGGTTCTAGTCTGGAAAGGGAAAACCATACATACTATGTACATGTCCATCCATCCATCCATCCTTCCTTCCTTCCTTTGACGTTCTGTTGGAAGTGACGTGTGGGGGGCACAAGATGGAGTCTCTCGGACCAAGGGGAAGTCGCGTGGTTGGACGCCGGAATAAAGGCACGAGGTAGCCCCTAGTGGCCCCTTCCTAGTAGCGGGAACGAGACAACTGCAACACAAGCGCAGGGCCAGCGCAGTTCAGTGGGGTTCAGTAGGATCCAGCGGGGTTCAATGGGGAAGACTTTCCCCACAAGCCTCTTCTCCAGGCGTCTCTCTCTCTCTCTCTCTCTTTTTGCAACGTCTACGCCTCATGTCAAACGTACTATCTACTCAAATGCTACTGTACGATACTACTCTGTAAGTATGTATCACCCCAGTAGGTCAATGTAGCAATTTGCGGCTGGCTGGGGCTGAACGATGCAACTGATTATACATACTATTACTGGGTTGCATAAGCTTCCTCTCGCTTCTGCAACATCGTACAAAATCATAAAGAGACTTCTTGGGGGAGACATTCGTAAACATCACAGCACGTTTTCCCCTTCGCTGAATCATGTCCACCTATCATGATCTTCAGCATACTTTCCAAAGGCAGAAAAGAAGAAAAAAAAGAGTCCCTTCTCCGTCGTCCCGGAAGTTACCATTCCCTTATCTCGCAGGCCCATTAATTTGTACGATGGCATTACTCGCTTTGACAAAGTACAAGCATGTGAACCCTTGGGCAGTCTGCTTCTCAAAAGCCCAAACGTACATTCTGTGGTACTGTAGTAAGTAGCAGTAGGGATTAGGCCACACCGGCCGAACGGAACACTTTTTTTTTTTTGTTTTTGATTTTTGATCAGTAGTGATGATGCCTCGTCGCCCTAAACTCAATCAACCAACCCCCCCCCCCCCGGCAAGCAAGACCCGGTCCCCAAATCTCGACCTTACCACCCTCTTTTTTTTTATTTTTATTTTTTATTTTTTTACACGTTGTAACCAAACAAGGTAAAAAAAACCATAAGAGAGACAAGCAGTTGCGTCAAGGCTTCCTTTTTTATGCCAGGAGGACTTTGAATAGAATAAGAAGGACCTTTGTCTATCGTTTTTCCCCGCCTCTCTTCTCCTTCTTTTCTTTCTACTTCTGCTCCCACCATCCGGATTACCCGTCTTCGAGCCCGATCTAGCCGAGTAGAGACCAAGGGTGTGTCGACATTGTACAGATCAAGACAGCACTTCCTCTTCCCTACACTTCAACAGAGGAGCTCAGCCTTCTCTACGGTATTACGACATGTTCCCAAGGCGAATGAGTCAATGGTCAATGACATAACAATCCTAACCTCTAGCGAGACCTTCTCAGTCTTGGAGACATAACAGGCGAAGAAGGGTTATTTTTTTCAGCGGGGAAAAAAAAATAAAAAAATAAAAAGAGGCTTTCCCATTGCAGTCCTGAGGAGGACACTATGCAATGTCAAAACTAAAGGATAATCTTTTCAAGAAGCAAAAAAATAAGGATGAAGAGATGATGGTAGGTTGGGAATAAATAAGAAGGGTACAACTAGGTAGGTGAATTCCTTAAAAGCTCATCGCTCACAAAAATTGTCTCTCGTACAGGGCCCACCCAGGGTAATGTTCTAGCACCCACCCGAGCTGCACAGTGCGCTCGCCGGCGTCAGCCCAGGGAAGAAGCTCGTGGGGATGGCCGGGATGGCGATGCTCGTCGTCAGCCCCAGCCCGCTCGACAGCTCACCCGGCATCGTGGTGTACGTGTAGTCGCTCATGGTGGTGACCGTCGCCGTGGTCGTCGTGGCCGTGTAGTCCGACCCCGAGGCCAGACATGGCCCGCTGCCGTAGGCGTTCTCGCACAGGTACAGCTCGTAGTCCTCGGCCTCGGTCCAGATGTAAAAGGCATCAATGTCGATCTCCGTGCAGGGCACCTCGGCCGGGCATACCAGCCGGATCACGGGCCGCTCGGCGCCGTTCTCGCTCGTGCCATGCCAGTGGCTGAAGGTCAGGTTGGTGTACTGCACGCCGTCGCCCGCTGCTGTCGTCTCGCTTGACCAGTCCGCGTCGAGGTCGAGGGTGTAGGCGTTGGTCTTGACACATGTTTCCATCAGTATCTTCTTGCAGACTTGAAGAGAGAGAGAGAGAGAAGGAGAGGAGACAGAGAGAGAAAGAGAGGAGACAGAGAGAGAAATTTCTGTTGGAGTGTCTTTCTTCCCGTGCCAACACATCTCCTACGCGCGCGCGTGCACACACACACACACATATATATATAAATGTAGAGAAGCTACTCACGTGACCCATAAAGTTGCTAAACACACAATTCTCAAGCGTGCCAGAGCCACCGTTCGACTTGATCATAAACATCTGGTTGCAGTTTTGGCTGTAGATGTGGTTGTACTCGATGTTATAGATGTCCGTGTCTGCACCCAGAGAGCCAATTGCGCACTATAGTTGTTGAAGAGTAGTATGTTAGCCAATTGCTGTCGAGGAGAAAAGGGATAAGGAAAAGAGTCTAAGGAAACAGGTATATATGCTTCAAAAAGTGGATACGTACCCCTCCAGACCAGTTGCAGAAGATGCTCTCGACGAGAATATTCGAAGCCGGAGATCTAAAAAAAAATAAGAGCAGCCATTAGGTCAGTTGAAAAGTCGAGCGAGACATAGAGCAAGAAAAGGTTTGGGGTTAAGGGATCAGGGCGGGAATTCGCACTTCACAGTTACACATTCATCTTTGTCTGTGAGTGGGTTTGCATGTCAGCCACAGTATACAATCGATTCGCGAACAGAGAATAGTGACAGCCTACTGGTCACCTCGACATCGTGCACCCAGATGTTGTCACCCCAGACATCCACACCATCAAGACCACCCTCGTTCGCACCGCGGACGATCATGTTGTAAATCTCGCCATTGGTACAGGTATCCAAGGTCAGATGGAAGGCCGGGGAGTCGACCAGCGCAATGTCGTGAACGGAAAAGTCTGTGACCTCGTACAGCCGGAGGATGCGAGGACCATATTCGCCGTCTTCCAGGAACTGGTAGCCGTAGCCCTGAACAGCGCCCGCCGAGTTGGCCGAGTAGAACTCAAAGTCGGTCGTGTGCTCGATGTAGATCATGTTGCCCCCAGCGGTGCCCGTGCGGTAGATGATGCCCTCGAGGTTGATCGAGACGCCGGTGCCTCCCGTGAGCGTCACCCAGGTGGCGAGGCCATAGCTTCCAGAGGGGATGTACACCTCTCCGCCTGAAGCGCATGCCGCCCATGCCGAGGCGATAGCCGCCGAGTTGTCGGTCGTGGCTGAGGCGACACCGCCATAGTCAAGAATATTGCAAACCCCCTTCGCCGCCTTGTCTGCAGTTGTGGTCGTAGGGCCTACGGTGCCCGACAGCTGGGCAGAGACAAGAGGGAGAAGAGACAGAAGCAAAGCAGGGGACCACATCTTGAAAAAGAAGAAAAGAACAGGGCTGTTGAAGGTGATCACAGCGTACAAAAGAGAGAGACGATCCCTACCGAGCTCACCTTGGCTGGGGGGAGGGGGGGGATGTGCCCGCGGTGTGCGAAGAGGCTGATTATATACAGTGTTTTCTTCTTCTCGCCATAATACACAGCGGAGTAGCAAGCCCCGTCAAGCCCACTCTGTTGACCCGCAGAAAGGGCAGTGTGTGCCTCGCCTGTTATTGTGTTTTTTGGGGGGTTTTTTTTTCCTCTCTGGCGGAGGATTATTTCATGGGACAATCAGAATACATCGTGACCAATTCCATGCCAAGGGATGGCTCATTCCACCAATTGCAGGGCGTAGAGGTCTCGAGCCAGATCCATAGTCTTGTTTCCGGCGTCACAGTATCCGCATCTTTGCTCATCTGTCAAAATTGCAGTACTCCTCCTCCAGGCGACGGGTCCGACGTCCTCCAGAGGTGCATAAAACGGTAGGGGAAAAGGGGGAAAGGGGGAAAGGGGGGGGGGTGTTACGACCTTCCGCAGCTGTGCAGCTCTGATCTTGACATCCGCCAGATGCGAGAGTGAAAAGGCCCTTTTTGAAACCAGATTCCGCCATATAACACGTGCGTTATAGCCGGTACCAACGATGCAGACCCAGCTGTAGTTGAAAAGTGGGGGCCTTTGCTTAATTCGCCATTTTATGTCTATATTCGTTCCTGGGAGCTCCGTCTTTTGGATTAGTGGAGGTTGAGGTTCGCTTAACGGCAGTGCCGAAAGGTCTGAAGGGCTCTCAAGAGGTACAAAGGTTGGAAGGGGGGGAAGAGAGGGGGGGGTTTCTGTTGCCACCTCTCGGAGTCTGTGTGCCTATTCGTCTGGTAGTATTCGATATCCGCTCATGTAGGGCTTTCGAATCCACTTAGAAAGCCCATTCATCTCCTCCAAAAAAAACTGCGTCGCCAATCATCGTTGACAGGTACGAATATGCCCGTCAGGAAACAAAGACTCTCGCTCGCCGAGCCACATCCAAAGTCGTTCACAGCTGTCCTGATGCCGTTGGGGATGGGCGCGCAGGTGCGAAAGAGTAGAGGGCAATCAGCCCCAACGCCTCTCGACCCCCAAACGTCACACAACTTCAAGAGAGCGCAATAAGGGCAGGCCATGTGCATCGGTACTTGGGGAGCTGTAACATGCAGGTCCCCCTGCCTGGCTAAATTCCCGTGCTTTTACCGGAGGTGACGTGCCATCCTGCCCATCACGTGTGCTGAAAGGGAAAGCGAGGGAAAGGGAGGGAGACGCCCCGATTCGCCTCCCCGTGTCTCTGGTCCTCGCGTTGAGTGGTGGATTTGCAATGCTCCTATCACGGGCCCTGGGTGTTTTAATCTGCCAACCTTATTATTTCCCCCAGATTTCCGGGGTATGACAGAACGAGCCAGGGCATCCTGTAGCAAGGAGGATGCACTGCAACCACCTCGGTGCATGTTTCCAAAAACACAGCCCGTATTTATCTGTCTGCCAGGAGAGAAAACAAGAGGGGGGAGATGGGTGGGCGTTCGATAGCATCGTGGCGGGTGGCACACTGCGCGCGTGTAAAGTCGCCCCCCTCTACAAGTCACCTCGTAGGGGAAGGAGGGTACTTTAGGCTGCCAGACGTAGACATGTGTCGCCTTTTACACCTCATAATCGTCGTAAGCTACTCATGGTGTCAAGTAAGAAAGAACCTTTTTCCCATGTGAAGCTGGAGTTGTCGTGATGAATGAAGGCCTTAGGAGAAGGGAATTGGTTGCTCTCTTGATGCAAATGCTTCATGATCGTTATCTCTGGGGCTAAAAGCAACGAGAAGATTAAGTGAGAAAAAGAAGAAAAGGTTGTCGCATCCAGTAAGAGTCCTCAGAATAAGGAGGGTCGTGCCATTTATCGTGTTTTTCTTCTTCTTCTTCTTCTTCTTCTTCTTCTTCTTCTTCTTCTTCTTCTTCTTCTTCTTCTTCT
>JACWQW010000174.1:0-61005 GCA_014849355.1 Cryphonectria radicalis
AAGAAGAAGAAGAAGAAGAAGAAGAAGAAGAAGAAGAAGAAGAAGAAGAAGAAGAAGAAGAAGAAGAAGTAGCAGTAGTAACAGGAGACGAATGATTTTACTAATTAAACGTCGTGATGATGATTATTATTATTATTATAGGATACGGTTGGCACCTCGAAGGAGTCCTGGCACAACTTTGTCAGCGGAGAACAAGTTGCAACGTTTCTTTCCGCCTACCCCGAGGTCCCAGAGGTGCTGAAGAAACTCGTCAGGACTGCGCCCAAGGACTCCGTCGTCGACTGGCAGCTGCTGTGGCGGGACCCGCAGCCGACGTGGTCCTCGCCGCTGGGCCGTGTCGTCCAGGCAGGCGACAGCGCTCATACGTTTGTTCCTTCATCCGGCAGCGGAGTAAACCAGGGAATGGAGGATGCCATCTCGATAGCCACCTGTCTGCAGCTTGGTGGCGGCAACATGAAGACGGGCATGTGGGCCAGAGTGCACAACAAGCTGAGGTAATTTCTTCTCTCTCTTTCTTCTCTCCTGCAAGCCATCAGCAAGCTCACACGGACCGGCTAACTCTTTTTTTCTTCTTCTTCAGGTTCGAACGTGTCTCCTGTTGTCAACTGATGGGCTTCATCAACCAGAGCCACTATATCAAACCTGAATGGGGCAGCAATGCGCTTGCGGACCCAAAGAATTACAGACCCGAGTATGGATGGTGGGTGTTGGGTCACAACGCAGAACGCTACGCCTATAACAACTATGGTAATGCATTCCGAAACCTCGTGGATGGGACGCCTTTCCAGAACACTAATATTCCTCCTGGCTACGTCTACAAGCCGTGGACGCTGAGGGACCTCTACGATACGCTGGCGGAGGGCAAGAAGCTCAAGTTTGATGGAGATTGGTCCTAAGCTTTTTCTCTCTCTTTCTTCTTTGTCCTTCTTGTTACATGGCTCTCCCCTCACTTCTTGTCCCTTTTCCCCCTCCTTTTCTTCTTGTTGCAGTTATGCGAGACTTCAGCCTACGACGTTGTATAATTATTCACTATAAACTACACACTCTCAGCTTGTGCTTGGGTTGGCCAACCTTTTTCGTGATCGCCTACTTTTTTCTCTTCCTTCTTCTCCTTTTCTCCCTCCGTCCATCCTACTTTCCTACGCGCCAGTTGCAACTAATACAGGCTGCTTTCATGCAGAAACTGGGAGGCTCAAAAGGCGAGACAGAAGAGTTGGCTGGAGGATCATGAACCTTGGTCCTTGCCCAGATGAAGTTAGTTTCATGCATTTCATCCTGCTGTGCTGTGGGTCATGATCAGTTTTGTATTGATGACGGCGGGTCAACGACTGAATTTGAGTCCGAGTCCATCCGGGCGCCGTCTTACCCTCCGCCTCGGACAAAATAAATATACGAGTCACATGAAGGCATCGTTGTCCAACACTCTTTTTCTCGGGCCCGAGCCAAGGGGGAGAATCGACCATCATGGTACTTGTGGTAATTACTACCTGTCTTTCCAATCATGCGATGGGCCCCTGGTTCCTGTTTTTTGTGTGGTCTCTCAATAAAGTACATAAACCACCATGTTCTCTGCTTTTGAATCACTCGTCATGGAACAGGTAATAATAGAACCCCAAGCACGCACAACCAAAAACCCCTTGTTATATTTTTCACGAGAGCCTGCCCCGCCACAGCACAAATGTCCAGCAACCTCCGCGTCCTCGTCGTGGGGGCGTCCATCGCAGGCCCCACAGCGGCATACTGGCTCGCCCGGGCGGGCGCCCGCGTTACCGTCATCGAGCGCTTCCCTCAGCTGCGCCAGGGCGGGCAGAACGTCGACATCCGCACGTCGGGCCTCACGGTGATGCGCAGGATGGCAGGCATGGAGGCGGCCGTGCGCGCGAACCTGCACGACATCGAGGGCATCAGCCTCGTGCGCCAGGACGGCTCCCCCTTGGCGGTGATGCGGGCCACGGGCGACCCGGACGCGCAGTCGCTCGTGTCGGACTACGAGATCTTCCGCGGCGACCTCTCGCGGGTCATCTACGACCTGACCAAGGACGACGGCCGCATCACGTACGTCTTTGGCGAGCAGGTGCGGGCCATCGTGCAGCACGAGGGGGCCGGCCCCCAGGTCACGGTCGAGTTTGCCAACGGGCTGCCGGCAGCCGAGTTTGATCTCGTCGTGGCCTGCGACGGGGCCACGTCGCGCACGCGGGCCATCGGGCTGGGCTGCGGCGCGCGGGACCACATAGTGCCGCTGAACTGCTGGGCGGCCTTCTTCACCATCGGCGAGGACCTGCTGGGCGGCGCCAGGATCGGCAAGGCGTACAGCGCCGTGGGCGGGCGGTTCGTGGCGGTCGGGCCGGACCCGGCGGGGGGCAGCAAGGTTATCTTGATGGGCATCAAGCCGCGCGACGGGACAGACGCGACGCTGGCCTTCCGCGAGGCGTCCAGGAGAGGCGAGGACGCTCTCAAGGCATACGTGCGCGAGCAGTTCCGCGGCGCCGGCTGGAAGGCGGACGAGGCCCTGGACGGCATGATGGAGTCCCAAGACTTTTACGGGTCCGAGTTTGTGCAGGTCAAGGCGCCCGCCCTGTCCAGGGGCCGGTTCGTGCTCGTGGGCGACGCAGGCTACGCCGCGGGGCCGACGGGGTGCGGGACCAGCCTGGCGCTGACGGGCGCGTATGTGCTGGCGGGCGAGATCAGCAGGCACAAGGGCGACGTCGACGCAGGCCTCCAGGCGTATGAGGAGCGCATGCGACCCATCATTGAGGATATGCAAAAGATCCCGCCGGGGGTGCCCGGGATCATGGCCCCACAGACGGCCTGGGGCATCTGGGCGCGCAACACCCTATTCATGGTCGCGGCCTGGGCCATGAAGTTCAAGGGCCTGTTTGCCTGGGCCAGCCGGCTCTTCGCCAGCTCGTTTGGGGAGGACAAGTACCATCTTCCCGAGTATGATGAGTGGCAGCACAGGTGATGGGGAAATAAGCCGAGACGTGAAGAAAGCATGGGGGGTGTTCTGGAGGGGTGCATTCGTTGTGTACGAAACAATATATAATATATAATGTTATCTAACTAGAACTGCAATAATACTACTATGATTTGCTCCCCACTGGATGCATGCATCTCCCGTGATCACCAGTGAGTGGCCATGGACAGGCTCGCTCCCGAGATCAACAACCGAGGGCAGTAAGTGCCCATTTTCTTCTCGTCTCTGGTCTCCGCCGCAGGTCCACCGAGTCCCGATCCACAAAATAAGCTGTCATTCGAGTAAGTATACGTAGTGAGGGCGTCCACAAAACCAAAAGGTCTTGGACTGCCAAGGTGACGGATAAATATACAAGCAATCTGGCGCCGCTCATGTTTCCCGTTGTCTTGGTTTTTTGGTGGTTTTTTTTAGCCCCCATTGCAAGTACGAACCACCACCAACTGTGAGCGATTCTCATGGAGAAAGAAAGAAAAGAAGGAAAAAAAAAAGACATTGGGGGCTGGTTGTTGGTCCACTTCTCCTCCCCCTCCCCTGGTGACTCTGAAATGTATGACATCCGAGGTCACTCAGCCGGGGGGGAGGAAGGGGGGGGGGTTTGTGGATGGTCCCACAGCGGAGACAGACTGCTCGCCAGGCCCTTTTCTTTTCTTTTCTTTTTCTTTTTCTCTTGTTTCTTTCTTTCTTTCTTTCTTTCGACACACACACACACACACACACACACACAGTCAACCTTCTCAATGATCGAGAATGATGATTGGCTGCAGTTTGAATCCAGACGTCAAAATAGAAAGACATCAAGATGTGTGTGTGGAAAAAGGTGAAAGACTGAAAGGGGTATAAACCCTCGCTACTTCAGCCCTGTGTTGCTACTCAAGTACATACATGGTACTGCTACTGTAGGGTACTACGGTAGCACCAATCTGCACCCTTGATTTGGTGTGAGTCCTCCCAATTCTGTGTGTGTGTGTGTGTGTGTGTGTATAGGGAGGAAGAGAGGGAAAAAGAGAGAGGAAAAAGGGAACCGTCATGATGTTGATCTCTACCGAGGTACATACTTTTGCCCTCCATTTTTGCCCCCCCCCCCCCCGTCTATAACCCTGCCCAAGTAACCACCACCATACCTTGCCCCTTGCTCTGGCCGTTGTCCCGGAATCCCCAGATTTTCTTCCCCCGGGTTCCATTCCCTCATGACGACCCGCCCCACCACCCATCTGGTAAGGATCTTCTTGCATTCCTCGTGTGTCCTCCTGTGCTGATCGTGTGTAACCTCTTGTGCGCCTTGTTATGTCTTTTTGTTGTCTTCTGTCCTACTGTCCTACTGTCCAACTGTCACCTGATCATCTTTCATGCTCCATCCTCGTTTCTCTTTTATTCTCTGTCGCCCTATTCTTCCAAGGCTCTGGAACGCTGGTCCCTGGCAGATGACAAGGGGGGGGGGCGACTTACATTGTAACTCATCAGCAATACTACGTTGTACTGCTGCAGTGCTACCCCCTCCCCCCCTAAAGAACAAACCATACCACCGTGGCGAGCGTTCGGGCAGTCGGCAGACAAAGAGGAAACGGGAAAGCAGTGCGCGCGCGCGCACACACACACACACACACTCTCTCTCTCTCTTCTTAATCTACACACACACAAGTACGGGCAGGATTCAGTTCCCTGGCGGTCAGAATTTCGCGTTCGAGTACTATAGGACAATAGGGCCCCCGACCCCAACCAACCCGCCCCCTTCTCCATACCCCAGCTTTTTTAGCAGGCCCTCCCCCAGCTCGTACCCCGACCTTTTTATGCACCAATCAGAACGTCCCGCATGAGACAGCAGAGACCACCCCCCCTCACCGGTGATCATTGGTGCGCTTGCGCAGGATCGCTAGTGTCGAGGAGGGCTTGCCTGCTTGGTCCGGCCCGATTGGGGACGCGAACATTGGGGGACCTCGTGGTCCTGGCATCCTGGCGCCAAGGGCTGGCCGGGCGATGTAACAACAAAGAGCGAGCATCTTTATAAGATCCCTCGTCTGACCCGCCTCCTTCCATTCTCCTGCAGCTGCAACAGCTGCTTCTGGTGGCCCCAATGCATTTGTCCGGTCCAGTCAGTCCCTTGTCCTACCTCTGCTACCTGCAGTAGTTTTGAAGTCACCACCAGTACGAACGAGTACAGAAGAACGAACGAGTACAGAAGAGACGAGAGAAGACCCCCCACAAAAGAGAGACACACAGAGAGAGAGAGAGAGAGAGAGAGACAGAGAAAAGAAAAGAAAGAAGTGAGGGAGAGAAAGAGAGAGAGAGAGAGCGAGAGAGAGACAGACATCATGCCGTCAGCCCCTGTCGACACAGAGAAGGAGTTGCACCACGACGACGAGCATGTCGCAGCGGACGACCTCAAGGGCCATGGTCATGAGCTCAGGGAGAAGGAGGATATCCTCCACTCCGTGGTCCTGGGCAACCAGGACCTCATGAACGAGGCCTTCAACGGTGAGGACCGCGAGCACGAGCAGACCCTCTGGGGAGCCGTCAAGGACCATCCCATGGCCTGCCTGTGGGCTTTCATTTTCTGCTTCACAATCGTCAGTGGATATCACCCTCTCCTATCTTTCACTGCTCCCCCCACACGTCCTGCAAAGATCCTTTGGCTAATATGTTCTCCCCCTCTCCCCTTTTTTGTTTTCCAGGTCATGGAGTCCTTTGACATGTTCCTGAACGGTAACTTTGTCGCCCTTCCCGCCTTCCAGAATAGATACGGTGTCATGGACAACGACTCCATGGTCATCCCCACCAAGTGGCAGAGTGCTCTCTTCCAGGCCGGTCAGTGTGGTGCTTTTGTCGGAGTCTTCCTCGCCGGCCCCGTCACCAACCGTCTCGGCTACCGCTGGACGACCATCCTGGCCCTCATCCTCATGAACGCCACCATTTTTATCTCCTTCTTTGTGAGTATAGATAGCAACCTAAAGCTTCCTCCTCCATGTCTTGTCGCGAGAGCACACCAACCTCTAGCAAGGAAACTAATTTTTTTAATTTAAAAAAAAAGGCCGATTCACTCGCCGCCCTCGTCATCGGACAGGCCTTTGAGGGTATCCCCTGGGGCTTCTTCATTGCCAACTCCCCCGCCTACGCCAGCGAGGTTGTCCCTCTCGCCCTCCGAGGTGCCTGTACCGCCACGCTGCAGATGAGTTGGTCCATTGGCGGTATCATTGTCGCCGCTGCCACCTACGGCTACAACCAGCGGAACGACCAGTGGGCCTGGAGAGTCCCTTTGGCCCTGCAGTGGATCTTTCCTGTAAGTCTTTTCACGCGCCCCCCCCGCCCCCCCCCTCCTTTTTTTCTTTTTATCACCTCGTCCTATCCTCTCCTACATTCCCAAGACCAAAAAAACAAGAAACAAAACATAAACTGACCTTGTGTGTGTGTGTGTGTCTCTCTCTCTCTCTCCAGACTCCGCTCCTGATCCTCATTTTCCTCGCCCCCGAGTCCCCCTGGTGGCTGATGCGCCGCGGGCGCAAGCAGGAGGCCCTCCGCTCCGTCGAGCGCCTCGGCCGCAAGTCCAGACAGAATGCTAATGAGCAGCTTGCCATGATCGAGCGGACCATCGAGATCGAGGTCAAGATGGGCGGTGCCCCGACCCTCCTCGACCTCTTCAAGGGCACCGACCTGAGGCGGACAGCCATCACCTGCCTGATGTATGCCTCGCAGAACTTTGCCGGCAACCTGATTGCCAACCAGGCCACTTTCTTCTTTGAGCGTTAGTAGCATTTCTCCCTCTCCCCCTCTCCCTCTCCCCCTCTCCCTCTGCCCCTCTCTCTCGCCCTCTTGAGTCTATGGGACTGACACGCCACTTTTTTTTCTTTTCTTTTTTTTCTCTTCTCCCCTCCAGAGGCCGGCATATCATCCGACTTTGCTTTCAAGCTGAACCTGATCAACTCGTGTCTCCAATTTGTGGCCAACGCGGGCTCCTGGTTCCTCTCGGGCTGGTTCGGCCGCCGCACCATCTACCTCTGGGGCACGGCCACCAACGTCACCTTCCTCTTCATCCTGGGCATCTGCGCTTCGGTCAAGCAGACCCACGCGACCAACTACGCCCAGGCTGTGCTCGGCATCATCATCTCCTTCGTCTTCGCCGGCACCCTGGGCCCCATCAGCTACTCCATCATCTCCGAGACCTCCTCCGTCCGCCTCCGCGCCCTGAGCACCGGCGTCGGCCGCGCCGCCTACTACGTCGCCGAGATCCCCATGATCTACCTCTCCTCCCAGATGCTCAACTCCACCGGCTGGAACCTGGCCGGCAAGTGCGGCTACGTCTGGGGCGGCACCGCCGTCGTCTGCTGGGTCACGGCCTACTTCTTCCTCCCCGAGCTCAAGCACCGCTCCTACCGCGAGCTGGACATCCTCTTCAACCGCAAGGTCCCCGCCAGGAAGTTCAAGAGCACCATCATCGACGTCAAGGACAATGAGTAAAGAAGAAGAAGAAGGGAAGGGGGGGGGGGCCACCGGGCGGGCCCTGCGTATTTGTATGGCATACAACATGGGATACGCAGGGAAGGGAGGGAGAGGGGGGGAAAGAAGGGAAAACAAAAAGCCCTGTAAACCCCATCCCTCTCTTGAACCGCGAAGAGATTTTTTCTTCCTCTTTTCTTTTTTCCTTTCACATGTACCCACCCTCCTAGGTTATTTTGACACATTTTTTTTGGCCAAGGCCCAAACTGTACTTTGGTTAGCTTTTGTGGAAACTTGCCCAGGCTGGGAATACATACCATATTTATGAAAATTTTTGACTCGAAATGTGGACTTTCTTGTGCTGATGCCATCATCATGTCCGCTGCTGCGGAAGCTAGAGGGCGATCTGGTGGTCTGGTACACAACAGATGATAAGATGACATCATGAGTAAACCTCTCCTCTGTTTCTCCCTCCCTTGAGAGCCGCGGGGTGTTTTAGAACTGCCTACTGTACCTCCTTTCTTTGTAGTCAACCAACTACACACCACCCACCACCCATAAACCACGCTCAGTCATTCCTCCATCAATCTTCTTGTTCCGCCACCTCTCGTTCAACAAATACTACCTACTATTGAAACCAGTTCACCCCTCCCATTCCTCGCTCAGCATGTCTGGAACCTCCAGTGTCGGAAACGCCGCCATCTACGAGGCAGGCGACCAGCGCAACGCCCCTGCGTCCCAGGACCAAGAGGACCAGGCCGGGCGATACGAGGAGGGCAAGGAACACTCCCACAAGGACAATGACTCGAGTAAGAAGCAACACACCCCATGTATGCATGCATGCATGCATCCACCCATGCATGCACGCTGAGATACAATGTTACACGACGACAACGAGCTCACATGGACAGAGGACGAGCGCAGCATAGCCAACCGTCTCGCGGCCGCCCACGACCAGAACGACCCCGACGAGGGCAGCGGCAAGAAGAAGACGGCCGAGCAGGTCGCCGGCGAGCATGACCCCACCGCCCCGGCCAGGATGCACGGGAACGAGCCGTCCAGGGGCGCCAAGATCGACAAGGCCATCGAGGACGAGGAGGCTGAGCTCCTGAGGCGGAAGGACGAGAGCCAGGCCGCCAAGAAGAAGAACCACTAGTTGTGCCCGGTCGCGAGAATCATCAGCACACCCTCGGTCTTGTGTGTGTGTAGGGGTGTGTGGGTGGGTGTGTCTGAAGCTGAGCACCGGGATCTGTACATGAGGGATCTCTATTCAAGTCAAGAACGAGAACGCGGGGGAAGACATTTCAATGAAAATCCCCATAGAACCACCTTTTGAGGAGATCTTGTGTATGTGGATTCGAGAGTGATCATCTGTTGATGCTTGTGACAAGATCGAGTAAGTCTATCCCAGAGTAGAAAACATCGTCCTTCTTTCTGTCCTGTGCCCGTCACTCTGGCTACTGAGCAGTCTCTGGGCCCCCGTCACGCAGCTGCTCCCTCGCGGTAGACGCCTACCACCAACCCTCCAACCTTTAAGAAGGACTGCCCTAAGTGTATCTCAGCCTACGTACTTAGGTAGCAGAACTTGCAATGCCCCTTGGCAACAACGCTGCCCTTCATATAGGCTTGCCACCAGCTGGTTTGGGGAATCTCCATCCCAGCGCTGCTCTGATACTCAGAAAACCAAAAGACAGACACCATCCTGCCGCTGAGGAATTCTTTGAGCAATTTTCCAGTCCCCACGGGTCCAGATCTCTCCTGGGTGGACCACCTAGCATCATGAGCAAAAGGAGGACAAGTCCTTTCGCATGACCGAGATCCGGACAGTCGACCCCTCACCGTCACCCGCCTGTTCTGAAGAAAAGAAAAAAAGAAGAAAAAAAGGGTTCGACAAAGCCAACTGCGAGTCAGCCAGCCAGCAGCGGAACGGCATGTCGACGACTCGGTATTGCTTTGACCTCGCCATCGTGACCACCTCATCGCAGCTCGCCCTCTGAAGCTCGTGCCCACGGGTCCAGGCAAGAGTCCGCCCCTGGGGTGTCACCACACATGAGGTATCCACCTACATTACCGACGTGTTGACCTGGATAGCGCAGTCCACCTTAGCAGATACTCGAATGCCGGCAGCACGTCATGGGAAAAAAGCAAGAAGAAAAAAGACGAAGAAGGGGGGGCGGGGGCCGGGGGAGCTCACTTACCCAGATCGATGCTCGCAAGGTTCCAACGCCCACTCGAATCCTGACAGTAGCATGTCATGATCGGCCCATCCCACGCGTCGCCCCTCATCGCGCAGCTCTCGATGTCGCAGCTAGTGGTAATGTCGCGGTAAGAGAAGTCTCCGTCTGGGTCAAGGGGCTCGAGTTCGCCGTCGTTCTGAGATGACCCAAGACACCATCAGCTCGCTGCATTCTCGCCTCTTAAACAACCCACCCCCCCCACCCACCTCACCCCACCCCGACACACACACAAGCCACCAGGTGAACACCAAAAGGTAGAAGAAAATGGAACGCACATTCTTGAAGCACTGTGCTAGGCCCAACCGGGTACATCTCGGCGGGTATGGAGTCCCGTCGTACATCAGGCCGCCGTGGCACCATGCCTCGATGAAGAGCTCGCCGGTCCCGTCCGAGACGCCATTCCCGAGGTAGTAATCTTGTGAGGGGGGTGGGGAAAAAAAGTTAGAGTGACGCTCAGTAACTTGTATGCTTATCAAAGAGAGGATTGACTGACTTGCGCAGGTAGATGAGAAGCCGTCCAGAGCCAGCACTGTCGTCGATACGCAGAGAAGTAGAGGGGCTAAAGTCAAAGGGGCGAGACTCGAAGAGAACAACATCGTCCTGAAGGGGGGGCCTGCTCGGAGCAGTGTCGTTCGGGGCGCTGGCTTGCAATGTAATTTTATGCGCTCCCCCTCCTGTGCTCTTCTTCTGCTTCCTGCTCCTCCTCTTCCTCCTCCCTCCTACGATGACAGCGTATAAGACGATGCTCTGTATTCCCCTTTCGTCACACGATGCAGTGCCACTGGGGACAAGGGGACTCTGAGTTTCATATAAATAATATATGGTCGCACCGCAGAATTTTGCTGCCCAGCTCGAGGGAGCACAGGCCTGACAAGCCTCCCGGGGGAATGGAACCAACCGCTCCCTGGGCTGTTGCCGGTGGACAAAGTAAGGAAAGAGAAAGTGAAAAAGAGAGAGAGAGAAGGAAAAAAAGAAGAAATAGAAATTCCTTTATCCAAGATGGATTAGAGTAGGTCCTAGCAGTGAGTGAGACACTCAATTCTTCATCGGAGCAACAACGACAGCAGCAGCAACACCAGACATGTTGACGAACTTGGTGGAAGGTAGCAAGAGCCGAGACATGACGTTACAGAAGGGGGCACAGACGAGAGTGAGAGAGAGAGAGAAAGAGAGAGAGGTGTGGGGGGGGGGGGGGAGTGTATGCCTAGGTGACATAGGCGCGGGGGCGAACGATAAAAGTAAGTACTTTGATCAACCAAAATTTAAGTTTACCTGATCATCGAAGCCAAGAAAATGAAATGGGGAATCCACACGATACCGGCCTCGTCTTCCTACCTCTCTGTTCCCTTCCCCTGCTCCCCTTTTCTTCTCCCTCTCTCCTAAAGCGCCCCACTCCACTCAATTAGAAAGAGAAGGAAAAAAAAAAGAATGCCAAACTGCCAAGAACTCGTCTGTAACATTGCACAGTTGTATCATCGGCCTTGGGGCCCACAATGATGTGCACAACCATGCCTTTTTCTTGTTGGCGCTTGCTTGAGGAAATAAGGTCTAACACGGGAACTAAAAAATAAATAAAATAAAAAAGGATAAGAAAAAGAGGAGGGCTGCGGATGATAATGTGTGTACGGAAGAGTACTATCAGCGCGTCCGGTCCGTCCCGGCAGTTTGCCGACTGAAGCTATGCCGACTTGGTGCCAGATGCGACTCTGGCGCTATCCGACGCCTCCGGTACTCATCCCCAATAACAAAGCGTAATACTTTTTACAGTGCGGTGAACATGGGTACAAAGTCGGTACATGGGTAAAATATACCTTCAGCTGAGCAGAATACAAGGTCAGCCAGCCACTAGTTTCTCTGAAAGAATCAGCAGGAGGATGATTATCGGAACCCGAAGAACCGCTGGCCAGTTGCCTCTCTTGGATCCGAGTATAAACCCGCCTTTCCAGAAACAAGGGAGAAAAAAAAGGAAGGAAGAAAAGTAAAAACGAACGAAAGAAAGAAGCCCCGGATTGATCTGCTCACTCACTCACTCACTCACTCACTCACCCATCGTGTACTCTCTTCTCGCGCCTTCAGAGCAAGGGAATATTCCTGTCATCTCGGGCCCAACCCAAACTTCTCTTCACAGCACCCAGGATGCCAGGTTTACGTCCCAGGCTCTTCTTGCCCGGCCCCACATCCAAAGCCTCCGAAAACCCACGTTATCCATCCCTCCATTGAGCCGCCCGTTAGTCATACGTTTATCAGTAAAATTTTCACGAACTTCCTCCAATAGTCAATCAGCTGGTCCCGTAGCTCAGCTGGTTAGAGCGTCGTACTAATACTTCCTCAAATGAGGAAATATCTGTGATGCGAAGGTCGCGAGTTCGATCCTCTCCGGGACCATTCTTTTTCTTATATTCTTTTATTACCAGCGGGCCGCTCTTCTCTCTCCCTTTTCCTCTTTTCTCTTTAGTATCTTGTAAAGCCAGAAGTCATCTTTATTTCTCACTTTCCATTTCTTATTTCCTATCTCCTGATATTGATCGCAAGAGCGAGGGCAGAAGAAGAGGAAACAGGAAATAGGAAACGGGAAACAAGAGATAGAAACTCTACTCTATTTAGAAAGTACCTTGCCAAGAGCGTAGAATAAGGCAAAGTATCAACTTGATATTGGAATAGATTATAATTCGCATTCTTAGCTTCTTATTGAAGCCAGCTCTTATTAATGTGGTGGTCAGTGTGGTTCACCTCAGAACACAGGGTGCAGGTGGATCCGGGAGCTACTCAAATATAAGAGTCATTCTTTTTCGAATTTTCTCGACATATGTAGTAATTGAAGCATTCCTATTGTTCAGCAGGATTCTGAGTCACACGAATGCAACAAGGCTTCTAAGCTCCAGTGGTGTGATAATTATTTTTATCTTTGAAACGCAATGCCAATTCCCAATGCTGACTGTAATGACCTCTCAGCTTTTGCGACAGTCACATTGCATGCTGCCCTAGCTTCTGATAGACCAACAAACAAATCTCAGGACCAACCTTCAGCATCAGAGCATAAAAGACTTGTCAAAGCCTACACCTTGAACAGCTGCCCTGTATTGCCTTATTCTCTTTGCATCCTTTTAGTACTCTTACTCTTTGTTGGATCAATCCATTTCACACCTTTCACTACCAGTACCAGAGCATTCACCATGTCTGTCACTCTTCAAGTCTTGATTCTCAAAAGCAACTCTGAATTTAATAAGCCTGCCACTACGGATGGCGAGAAGTGGAAGGGGGCCATGGGCTATCTCTCGAGTTGTCCCCACTGGGTCAGCTCTAGCTGGGGCCGTCATCACGAGGCGCTGGACCACATGACCCTACTCGTCGAATGGCAAAGCGACGGCGCCACGCACGAGTTCCTCCGCAACTATTACACGAAATTCGCCGCTCTCCTAGACCCATTGCTTATTGTGCTATCCAGCCTGCCTCAGGTGGTTGATCTCCACCAGAGCATCGTGGAACCTTACGTCGTGCCCGGAGGCTATGCATTGGGCTCGACGATTGTGAGGAAGCTGATCTATGATTCCCTCAATGATAGCCAACGCTCGGGAATGAAAACAGCATTCAGCCTATACGATCAGAGTCTAGCTCGGGCGGCGGATGGTGATGCGGCTGGATATATTGCTGGAACGGCAGCATGGGCACTGGATACAAACAAGAATCCAACCTCCACTTTGTGGATGTTGGTAAGCTGGGAGAGTCTCGATGCAGAGTTGAGGTGCGAAAGGTCTTTGCGAGCTAATTCTGGGGAGAAACTTCAAGAGATATTTCATCGAGAAGTGGTGGCGCCAGCGGATGCTGGCGGAGAGATATATCACGTTGCTTGGCAGTCCTATGCCACAGCTTCTATAGTCGTAGAAATGGTCGGAAAGGCCGAGGGCTCTGAAAGAGACTATACTATGAGGATCCCAAATTAAAGATCTTTATATAAGTGATAGCGGCTATAGAGAATTTGGAGTTTACCTTATCTTTATATATATTATACTCGTGGGCACCAGCCCTCCTGGCCCACTGCTTCCGTTCCTCCAGCAGTGGGTGCCAAAAACCGTGCGCGGCCAAAAATAGTGCGCATTTTTCAAGCTTTTTCCCATATAAATCAGTAACTTTAAGTATTAATATTTAAATAACTATAGGAGATATAAAGACACTTCCAATATAAAAATTATATAGAATTTCATAAGCTATATAATAAATATTTTTTCGATTTATTTCTTTGAAAAATGAATTTCTTTGAATATTATATAGTAAATAAAGATAAAAATAAAACTATCAAAATAAAGAGCTTAGATTGACGACTGAAGAGCTATGTAATATGATCTATTTACTAGTAATGAACGTGTGGTTATATATCTAGCTCTTTAGTATGAGTCGACGGAGTCGCTGGCGATCGTAGCGACTTATGGTGTGCTGGTCGCTGGAGTCGCTGGCGACTCTAGCGACTGTCCTTCCGTTACAACCCTAACCCTGGGTTATGTAATCCTGACATATGGGGTTCTGTGGGTAAGTGTTGAATTTCCCGCTCCGAGGGGTCTGTTTTGCCTAAGCTGTGCCGTTTTTCTCGCTTGGATCATGTGCTCTGTGCCAGACTGTTCCACATCGTCTAGGCGGCGGTGATACTTCCTTCTGCTGCCGCCGGTGCCGGTGCCGGAGTACGAGTGGCGTGTCCGGGTGCCCATCCACGCGTAGACAGGCTTAAGCAGGGAGTGAAAATTGGGCAGGCACGCACAGATGATGCCGACGTCGAGTTCAAGCCCGGACCAGATTCTGACTTCAACAAAATCCGCTGTACAAATGGAATTTTAGAAATTAGAGCTAGGCGAAACCAAATGACTTTATTCTCATTGGTTGAGGCTGGGAAGAGTGATATCTTGGAACCTTGCCACGGATCGAGCAAAGGTGCAAGGCTGAGCGATGTAATTCCAACTTACTAGTTGGGTTGCGTGACAGAGTGAACTTGTCAATCGTCGTAAGGCGGTATAGACTAACGGCGATGACGCTTGATTCGACGAGTGTAATTAGTTCCGAGGTCCATCCCAGTCTGACTTTGTGTGGCACTTACAAGATCCCAAACGTAAACATGATAGCCGACAAGATCTTCTTCCGCAGCGATAGGTTCAAGCGCAAGATAAAGGGAATAGGGACCAGCATGACCCAGAGGTCGATGGCGATGGTGACGAAGGCGCCCGCCCAGAAGATGCCGTTGGTGCTAATACAGGAACCGCCGCCACGACCTTCCCAGGCTTTCCAGAAGTAGTCGATGGGCGTACAGCCAAACCAAATGGCAAGGTCAAAAGCGATGCAGCAAGCGATGATCAGCACAAAGCTGAACTGGATCAGCCGCCGTGCCAGGGGAACGTGGCCGAACATCCGGTGATAGAAGAGCAGGATCGATAATCGCACAAGATCGCGGCTCGTGATGTATAGCACGAAAAGAGAATACATCGCTTTGAGGATAGTGGTGATGTCGTCAAAAGGGATAGCCCAGATGTCGGTTCCTAAGCCATGAGATTTCACTGCACAGAGGCGTCATCTTAGCTGTGTTGCAAGAATTTCGATACGTGAAAATATTGAAAATATCTGCAGACGTACTTGACCATGCTACCGTCATAAATGCAACGCAGCCTAGCTGAAAGCATGGGAGGGTTCTAGTTAGCCTTCATCTGGCTAGAGCAAGCTGGAAGCAACAAAAGGTCGACTCACGAAGGATAATGCCACAATAAAGTCATCCCACCAGACCGGAACCTTCGCCATCAGTCTCGCAATGACGCGCAGCAGGACACAGACTGCAGCTATCGTGGTGAAGGCCATGAGGACAGGCACATAAGAGTGGTCAACGTTCGGAGAGATGCCACAGAATGTAGAGGTTAAGTTTTAGGTGAATAAGGCCTCCCCGGACGGTGCAAGTCTCGGTGACGCAGGCAGTGGCTTGTGCATTGAGATCCTCATTGTGACAAATGCAAGTCTGGTTGGAAATAGCACAGTTTGAGGCTCCAACTGCGATGATTAAGCATTCTCTCTTGAAAACATGAGAGGACTAGGGTTAGAAACATGAGGAGGACTCAGATGGTTCGTAGGTAGAACTTACAGCACATTGGGGCAAAACAGCGGCCAAATCCTGAACGGTGGACATCGTGAGAAACCGATGGCATTATTCACTGTTTCGTTTTCATACGCAAGATACAAGTTAGTTTCACATTTTCTGCACCGTTACCTTTATTTATATTCAAGTATGACCTTGCTGACGATCCTGACATTACTTTGATTTTTTTGCCACATGGCTGCACCGCTTTCAGCTCGTTTCTGGTCGAAAGCTGGGACGTGTGGTATGCAGTCGCATGGAAGTAAAAACAATCTGCAGGCTGTATAGATTGCAACGTTGGCCGCCTATACTTAGGTAATGAGTACTGCACATGCAGGCTCTCTGAATATCTTGAGTGGTGTTCTGGCGGCAGAGTCTTGGCCTCTTGGATGTGGGGGTGGGGGCGGAAGGTGGACTGCCCGCTCCAAATGCAACATTGAAGTGTTGTGCAGTATGCAGGCTGTGGATGAAGAAGGCAATCAACCACAGCTCCACCCGTGGCACGCCCCGGGATACGATTGTAACTCTATCTTGCAATAGAAAGAAGAACTTTAACGCCTGGAATGCTGAATTAATCCTCAACAGAGTCCAAGGAAAACGATGATGAGACAAAACAGTATACATGTGCGCTCAAGTTCATTATATAGTTAGACTTCATTATTATTATTGCTTAAAGGTGGAAAGTACCTGAGGCCTTGCCGAACTGGGTACTCAAGGCAGGTAGAAGAGAGAAGATGGGCAGGTCTATCGATGATCGGCAGCCAACGTGTAGTGCAGCTGGCTTATAGCTGATGGGGGGTACAAAAAAGTTGATGGGGGGTACAAAAAGCTCATGGGGGGTTCAGAAGTTCGTAGGGGGGGTACAGCATCTAATATAGAAAAGATCTGCATTTTTCTTAAGAAATTCTAAGCATATATCAACTTTTTGTACCCCCCATCAGCTAAAACCTCAGTTCAGCGGGCTATAGAATGCTTGAGCCACCTATCAGCGCGCCGGGCGCCACACCCGGGCAATGCCGAACGCCCAATCATATTATTTATACATGATGAGGTCGCATTTCTCGCCATTCGGGGATACCTCACTCTGCGTGACGGAACACATGCAGTATGTGTTGAAAGGCCCCCCCTCCCCACATTCGATAGGTTGGTCGCTCTGCGGGAACGCCGGGGCCTTGACGAGGGACCTCACTTCAGACTGACAGGTCACTGCCTCGAGAGTAGACATCGCCGCTTCCCATGCCGTTTTGTCTCTCTACTTTGACTCCCTTGCTGAGCCGAATACATTTCGAGTCACAAGATCGACTGTCCAGTGCATAGCAAGGATGAGTATTAACATAATAAAAACAAGCAGTGTAGGTTATTGGCACCGCAGTGTTTGATCTAACCTGTTCAATAATTGGGATCTGGCACACTGACTTGGTATCTGCAGATTGTGCTCTTGCTTGCGGCTCTCGCTACATTCCTGGCCGCGAGAGTGCAGGTGTTATCGCTAGCTTATTTCAATGCGCCGGCGCGAATGCCCAAGCATACGAACTTCACTTCGTACGAGGTCAAGTTCGCAGATCAGGTCCGGAGCTGTGAAGATGTGGTTCTCATCGAGGATTGGGGTCTGGCACTCCTGGTCTGTGACCCGGGCCGAGAGAGTTGGAACACCGTCATGGTAGGACATCCACATTCTAAGTCCTTCTTCACAACGTGGGAGTCTCACAGGCAGCAGGGCGACTTTGTTGACGGTGCCGAACCTGATCCTAATGCGGAGCTCTACGCCTACAAGTACGACGATGTGTCGCTGCCTGACGACAAGGCTCTGAGGCGAATCGAGGTTATTGGGTTCAACTCAGAGCTGCGCACAATAGGATTCGAATACCATGAAGCCGGCTCCACGCTGTTCGTGACCAACCACGGACGCCAGGGCCCGCGCATTGAACAGTTCCACCTGGATCTAGAGGCCTTGACAGCCACTCACGTCGGCACCATCGCGCATCGGCTGATTCATATCCCGAATTCTATCGCCGCGGTGGGTGAGTCGGAGTTCTATGTTACGAATCAGCACTACTTTACAGCCCGCGAGCACCCGCTTCTCTGGGCCCTCGAGACCTATCTCGCGCCGCCACTCGCGAGTATCGTACACGTGCGCATCTTGGCCGACGGGACCGTCGATGCCGCGGTCGTGGCCCGTCAGGCTTACCCTAATGGCATCGTGCTGCTCAACGACACCACCATCGCCGTTGCGGCGACAAGCCAGCGTGCTGTCAACTTGTACGCCGTCTCCCAGCCGGCGGCCCAGGCGCAGCAGGCCCACCCCACCTTGAAGCTGGAGTCGAGCTTTCGACTTCCGTTTCTGCCCGACAATCTCGCCGTTTCTAAGAGCGACGGCGCGCTACTTGTCGCCGGCCACCCGCACCTCCCGAGCCTGGGAAAGTTCGCCCGCTCGCGACGCATCTGTCACCGGCCGGACGTGCTAGAGAATCAGGGCGAGGAGGCGCGGGACATGTGTGCGTCTGTAGGCGCTGCGTCATGGGCTAGTGAGTGGACACCAGAGGGTGGGGTCCAGCACATATACGCTGGGTGGGAGTATCCGACATCTGCATCTGTCGTGAGGGACAGAGAGAGGGGCATGGGGATGATAGCAGGGCTTTATACGAAGGGATTGCTGGTTTGGCGGGATTAATAAGAACATGTCCCTAAGGGAGGGGAGCTGAGCAGACCTTGCAGCTCCTGTTCAAGTTCAATAATCGGCTCAAGGAGAGGGAGCTTAGAAACATATATCTAAAAGAGTCTTAAATAGGAGTAGCAAGGCTTTTTTAGGTTATAAGTATATAAAAGTTAAAAATCTTTACACCTACTTCTACCCTATTAACATAGAAAGACGTAGTGCCCAGGAGCTTTAAGGGCTATTTGTTACTATAACCAGCTTATTTCTTTCTAAAAGGTCTAGGGTAACTCCCTTCTCCGGCCGGTGCTCATGGCGGGATTTCTCGACGGCGGCGTGTCTGCTCCTGGAGCGGACGATACCTTTTTTCGTGACGGCCTCAGCGAGCTCTATCAAACAATACAAATCTCATATGCGTAGGGTGAAAACTAAGAGAGCTGGGGGCTCAGGGCGCGGGAAGCGGCCGCCCAATAGAGGGTGCCGCAAGAACAGCGAGTACTGTAAGCTCATTATCAGATGCTTCCATCTCGCCTTCAATGCTAGTTGAGGATGATGTTATATAAGGCGGTGGGTGCAAATCATGAGCTACTCGTTCCACGAGTCCCCGCTAGAGTGAAGGCTAGAAGAGCTTTGGGAATGACTTTAACTCGGCACAGTGGCTTACAAAGGCTCGGGCTCACCAAGCATTTCGCATGGAAATAATGCAACATCTCCAGGTTCCGCATCAACAGCGTTTTAGATATGGCTCCGTTCAGATATCAGTCAGAAGCTCCCCGCGGATCAACGTCGAGAGTGAGGCATTAGTGTCCGGTATGACCAAAAAGCTCTGTGAGAATTGCTTTCGCCTCAGACTAACAGGGCCAGCTGCTGGGGGCGGTAGCAGTACGTCCGTACTGTTGGCAAGGCCGTTCTTTCTCCTGAGCCAAGGATCTCGGTCAGCAGAGATAGCCATCTCCCCTTTCACTTAGAGCCTAACGCAGATGCTCAAGTTAGCTATTAGTGCTGTGTACATAGGCTGCGATGAATTATTGAGGGTTTTCTGTTTCTCGTTTTCTTGATACCCTCTCTTTTCACAAGCTGTTTCAGGGTGCCTCATCTTCATGCTCCGGTCGATGCGAGTTCGATCCTCTCCGGGACCATTCTTTCTGTGTTTTTTTTTTTGTCTCTATTTTCCCTTATCCATTTCACTTCACTCTTCTCTATAGTCCGGCTTGCTCGCACCCGAGAGGACATGGATTCCCAGAATCAGCTGTGCGTGGTGGGAGCTGATGAGCAGGGCCACCCATATCTTTGCCGCGGGGGACTAGGTAAGAAAAAGGCCCGAAGCCGTCGATATTCTGAGCCCGAAAAGACACACACGAGCCTCGCCCTTGATACCTGTCGACTACATCGCCATCCTGCAAGACTTGCTACTAAAGTCATACAATCTGCGCCGGAGAAGCTACGGTTATATATATATATATATATATATATAAATATAAGGCTTTACAAGATTCGAATATGGGCCGATGTGATGAAGGGCCAGATATAACGCTCGAGGATTCGCCCGAGACCGTGCTAGTATGCGCGAGCGAGGGAGATGAGTCTGAAGCATCGCTCGTGTTGGGACGCCGCCGTTTGCTGCTCCTCCCCTCATCCTCCGCGACCTCATCCTCCGCGACCTCATCCTCCGCGACCTCATCCTCCTCGCGCGTTCTCCTCCGACCTCGCATAGGTGGTCTTGGCTCGTCCGAGGACACCTGGTGGGCCCATTGGGCCTCTACATCCTTCCGGTCCACGTCTGCCCACTCCACCTGTTCACACCACTCGCCGATGTGACGGTCATCATCGTAGTCATCATCATCATCATGTTGGTCATCATGGCCACAGCCCTCGTTCCAATCAGGCTCTAGTCCCCAGTCGACCTTGCTGTCGAGACGTAGACTCCCATCGTCTACCGTGCTCTGTGAAGATTCCATCCGACTGCGCTTCCGGGACCGGGAGCTGGCACTCCTAGAGCCGCCCCCGCCAAAGAGCTGGTCGATCTCCTTAGGTGCCAGGTATTCTTCCTTCTCCTGCAGCGCACCATCCTCCCAGATACGATATCTAGCGAGCAGTGTCTGCTGCCGTGGCAAGAGCAGGAAGGACTTGAGCAAGTACAACACCGCCCACGCAAACCGGGCCAAGATGTATTCCACACGCCCGCTGTTCGTCATATGTCGGCCGTGGTATTCGTGGACAAACTCGCAGAGGTGCTCGTGGGCAAGGTTTCTCGAGAATGCTATCGTCTGGACCGCAAAGCGTCCGTGGCGAGGCGCAAACGCCCATATCCGCTTGTCCATCGCGTCGTGCAGGGAGCAGTCGAGATATACCCTGTTGCTCGCGCTGTCGATGTCGCCGACCGAGCTCGAGTCGTACGAAGCCATCGCATTGCTCGAAAACCAGACAGAGTCTTCCTTCGGGATCAAATGAGCCGACTCGACCGTGAACCGCCCCGTGACCGCACACCTTGGACCTGGACCTGTTGCCCGAGAGGCAGGGCGGAAAGCCGTGCCGGCCTCTCTCCAGACCCGCGGGAGGGTGGCTGGAAATCTCCACTCCTGGAAACAAGGAACGACGGCGTATGTCGGCTTGTCTGGGACGATGAAAAAGTATTCGCTCTCCAGGAGGATGGTATCTGGGTCGGAGGCCTCGTCGAGCCGCCCTTGGCCGTCAGCACGTTCTGCAAGGTAGCCGTCTAGGGCGTTGTTGGCGATGATCTGACACGCCGTGAGGGCGGTCGCATAATGCACACCCCATCGGGTCCCAGCCCCAGCCCCAGCCCGCTCTACGCGCGGTAGGTTGAAGAGCATGTTCAACGGCGCCGCATAGCCAGGGTGGCGGAATGCGACGAACACGTCGACCTGGGGCAAGGCGGCGCGCATAGTAGGCGGGGTGTAGTCCTGGCCCGGTTGAACACGCGGTAGTGGTGTCGAGGGGGTTGACATGATCGAAAAGTCGAGGGCGGATTGCGTTCTGTTGCGATCTGTGGCCCAGCGTCTTCGTCGAAATGCGTCAGAACACTGTCGATGATCCTCTCCGGGACCATTCCTTTTTCTTTCTTTCTTTCTTTCATTCCGTTTTCTATAAATATGGATTGATTATTATTGCAACCAGGTCAGTTCACCAACAGGGTGCACCGATAGCCCATGCACGGCCCTACAAGAGGCAGTATTTTCGCTACTGTTTTTGATGCATAGCAAAACAGCGTTGCAGGACAAGAGGAAAGCAGGCGCAAGTTAGCGCATATGTTTATCGGGTTTGTATTACATAAGCTGTGGTAAGGGGGGGCGATCAGGCAGGCATCTCCTGTACTCTGGATGCATTGGAGCAGCTGGGCCAAGAAGGTAAGGCAGACCGGTCGGTCATTGCTTGAATGCCTCTTCTAACAAGCAGACAGACATACAAGGTCTCGTATCAGCTCTTCTTTCCATACTCGGGATGCTATCCGTAGCTCGTCTTTTACCTTCCAAGTCAGGCCATGGCATTCTTCGAGCCGATTTAGTCCGACTGAACTCAGCAGCCAATTCCAATGCTTTCGACTTCAACTGCGTGAAGCCCCTCCTCTGCTCTGTCCTTGAACACGATGCCGATGAGCTCATCTGGGATCACATATACCGCCTGATTACCGATGTCCTGTCGCAGACCCCGTGGGCCTACACCACAAGCAGCATCATGAACTCGTCCGAGAAGCGTGAAGAGGTGGACAAGATCCTGAAGCTGGGACTTGGTCCCCTCTATGTCGATGTTCCTTCCTTCAACGAGACATACTTCGGACAGGTAGCTGGCCTGGAGGCAGGGTCCAAGGCTGTCTTCAAGAAGTGCGTCGAGGGCAGCAACCCGCTCTTTGGCCCCCAAGGGTGGCGCGACTGGCCAGCAGTCACATCAGAGAAGAATGTGGTGGACTGGTTCTACGACCTGTTCCCCAAGCTGGAAGCATTTGCAGAAGACTGCAGTGCCGCGCCAGCATCCACACCCACATCTACGCCGGCATCTACACCGACATCTGCGCCGACACCTCGACGAAAGCTGCTGGCACAACCTAACACGCCACTCCCGGACTCTGCGGGAAAGCGTAGCATGGATATCGGCTTTGTGAAGGACGACCCCATGACAGCAGCAGCAAGCGGTTTCAGATATCGATGGTCGCACGTCCTTGTGCCTGGCGAGTTGAAGATAGATCCGTCTGATGATATACCCTCGGTTGCATGGATGAGCATCGCAAGATACGCGAGGGAGGTGCTCTCAGCCTGCAACACCCGTCGCTTCGTCCTAGCTTTCACCCTCTGTGGGTCGCTCATGAGGCTATGGGAGTTTGACCGGCTCGGTGGGATTGCTTCCGAACAGTTCGATATCAATAGAGATGGGCTGCGGTTTGTGTCCACAATGCTCGGGTTTCTGTGGATGAGCGAAGAGGAGCTTGGCTTCGACCCAACATTCAAGAAGACACCCAGCGGCCAGCAGTTTATCGAGATCAACCGGAATGGCGTGAATGAGCGTCTCATGATCGATGGGGCAATAATACACCAGCATTGCATAGCTGGCCGAGCAACAACCTGCTGGAAGGCTTATCCTGAAGAGGATCCTCGGACAATACTTGTCATCAAAGATTCATGGCAGTTTCCAGAGCGGGACGTGGAAGGCGACTTGCTCCGCAAGGCGACTGATAAGAAGGTAGTCAATATGGCCCGGTATTATCATCACGAGGTGGTCCAGGTAGGCGGTACTAATGATAATATCCGGAGCAATATGCGCAAGGGACTGGATATCACCAAAGCTTCCAACTACAAGCCAGACTGGACAGACTTTACGCCGCGCGCAAGAGCTAGAAGTGACTCGCAGAGAGGCCGAAGCAGCAGTGTTGCTGGCATGAAGCGGCTATCCAGCCAGGCCGCCGCCCCTCTGCCGCCAAGCAAACAGCCAGCAAGCAGCAGACAGCGGTCCAGCCAAGCTGGCATATTTTTGCCACCATTCAGCCCACCATCCAGCCAGGCCAGCATACCTCGGCCACCAAGCAAGCAGCCATCCAGCCAAGCTGGCACACCTCTGCCACCTAGCAAACGATCCCGCCTATCGCGAACTCCCAACGAGGCCAGCACCACCATCCTGCCGGACCGGGAACATAGGCGTACTATTGTTCGTGATTATGGACTGCCGATCTACAAAGCAAGCTCTCCGGCGCGTCTGCTCGCTGCGCTGGAGGGCTGTATCGCGGGACATGAGTCTCTATACCGAGCAGGGTTCCTGCATAGGGATATCTCGATCAACAATCTCATCATCAACGAGGATCCCAGCAACCCGTCCTGGCCGTCGTTCCTGATTGATCTGGATCTTGCTATTGAGATACAGCAAGATGGTGCATCGGGCGCAAAGAGCATGACCGGAATCAGGGCTTTTATAGCTATAGGAGCACTCATGGGCGAGCTGCATTCTTTTATGCATGATATCGAGTCCTTCTTCTGGGTTTTTTTTTTGGATCTGTATTCACTACAAGGGGCCGGGCAAAGCGAGATTTGTTCCCGAGTTTGACAAGTGGAATTATCTGGATACGGACACGCTGCTCAAGATTAAAGCTGGTGAGATCAACAGCAGCATGTTTGCGCGGACAGCCACACGGAATTTTACCGATTATTACCGGCCGCTGATCCCAGTTGCAAATAAACTGCGGCAGGCGATCTTTCCTGGGAATCAATGTTGGAAGCAGGAGGATCCAGGACTGTATGCCAGGGTACGAAAAATCCTCGCAGAGGGCTGTACAGACCCAGACATTACTACCTTGCAAGACACATAGATAGTATGATGTTAGCTAGCGGCAGGCCACTTCATAGCTCACGCATTATGCGTACATGTATACAAGTGCAGAGATGTGAAGTCTGGGCCTATGCATTAATGTGATGAACCACTGCGGGGATCTCAACTGACGGCCTCCATCTCACGCGAAGTAGCGTGGTCGACGATCTCCTCCTCGGACGGTTTATAGACGAGGGCTGAGGATAGACTCTGCTTGACCGACTCCGTCTTGGGGTACATGAAGATCGTGGTGCCGTCAGCGCCCTTTCTCTGTTCATCAGCCATGAGGTCTATCGCTTTTTTTTTTTTTTTTTTTGGTATTGTTGGTATTATCTGCATAAGAAAGGGTCCAAGAAAGCGTGTGTTGGTTGGTATATACGCCCTCCAATGGCCAACAGCGGCATCTCAGGGGCCTCCTCCAACATCGAGTATATTGAGTCCTCAGGCATTGTCAGCTCCCCGTCCTTGTCAATCCGTTCCTTGACATTGGGCGCAGCTTCCAGGAAAACTTATGGAACATGATATCCAAAGCTGGGCCAAGCCTATGATTTTGATCCTTGCTCTTGACTTCCACAATTCGCTCATCGCTGACATCAAACTGGCCGACGGGGTAGGGCGTACTGTCCTTGCGCCGACAACCAACTTGCGCTGAAGATCAATCGTCAACTGAGGACAGGCCCTCGTACTCTGGGAGCTTCTCGAGAATACCAGCTTCAAGCCAGTTGACGGTCAAGAGTATTTGCAACACACGCTTAGGCATCCACTGTTCATCAACCAGCTCGGTCCAGCTTATGTGGTGGAGTGTCAACCACGATCTTGGTCCAGCGCGACCAAAAGACTACACCCTCGCTATTAGAACCGGACCACAGAATCCGCATCGTGCGGTAGAAGAAAACTCAAAGGGCGCAGTTCGAGTCCACCCGAATAAGTGGTAAATCTCAACACCACCCGGCCGCAGCTCGCGTAGATACGCTGCGGTATCAAGATCCGCGGTGCCCAGCAGCGACTGCACATAACCCCTTAATGGCTTGCGAGAACGCGTCCCAGCTTAGGTCCTTGGACATGACAACCGGCTCGTAAGCTTCGAACAACGGCGTCTTGTCATCACGCAGACTTGGCTCGATCTAATTCTCGGGGTATAAGAACGCCTTGCGAGTTGCCTGCCAGATATCGTGTCTTTGCATCCATGCCCACTTGTCCTTGTCAACACGTGCATCAAGGACGCCTGCCGATGCTTCCAGGCCAAGCAATACACGCTGTACAAATAGCTGCACAGTTGAGATTGCCGCCTTGATACGGGTGACCCTGAGCTGAGAGCCCACCTGCGCATCAAGCAAGAAGTGTGCGAATAGACCGTCGGGATCAGCGATCCCTAGCTTCTGGATGTGCTTCTGCTGAAGCAAAAACTGCACAGATGTAGTTCGTTGGGTCTCGCGAACATCCTGGTTGCACTGCGCCAGCTGGTCGGGGCCGAGACAATGCTGTAGAGCAGATGCTGCTTTAATGTCCTTGGTTGTTTGCATAGGAGGTGTGGGTGTGCCGATCTGGAACAGAGTCACCAACGGCTGAGCCGCTCGTGAGCCTGGGCCAGCCGTGACACGCGCCGAGGATTCCATAATATACCGCAACGCCGAGAGCTCGTCCAAAGACGATGCGAAGCGAGTTATGATTTCCTCCTGGCTCAGACCCGTATATTTGAGTTCCAAGGCTGTGGCCAGCTGTACCTGGGGCCAGCGTGTGGCCGCCGCCAAGTTTGAGGCTAAAGAGCTACCATCGTCATCGGCATGGCTGTGTAGCCATGCGAAGAAGGTGACGAGGGCGTCGGGGCTGCTGGCGACTGAGTCACGGAGACCGCGGTACGTCTCGAGTTTGCATAGTCCCTCAATGCTTGGGCTGCTGAGATCAATACGCATAGGAGACGCGGTTGCAGAACTGAGGTATCTGAATTCCTCCAGCCCCAGACTAAGCTTCTTGACGAGCTGTGCTAAGTGAATAACCGTGACGAGCACATCCGACACGGATGAGATAATGCCAACGGGGATGAGTGTCGATCTGCTGAAGCCTAGGGGTTGGGAAGACTGCTTGGTCACCCAACGAGAGGAGTCCAGGCTGAGGGATGCGCTCAGTACATACGGCTGACCAGTCGTGAGGACAGTAGGGACCGACTGCCAGCCATTGCCCTCAGAGGTTTTGGACAATGGCAGATTAACGCCGTTGATAGCGAACGCGGGTACAGCCTCATGTTCTCGATCCGCTGTTTTATCCTCAACATCTTCTTCTTCATTATGTTCTTCCTGGTCTAGAATCCAGAACTGGTACGTGTCCGAAGCCGCCGGGCAGAAGAAAGCGGCGTTCATGCCCTGAACTTCCACGTCACCAGCGGCGAAGCCGGTGCAGATTGCTTGAATGGTTCTGGTAGCACTGGCCATGCGTCCACCGAGGGTTTCTGTAGCCAGGATTGAGAGGATAGGGGGATCAAGTTCTGGGACTGCTTCTCCGATTGCTGCAATGACCGAATTTTGAACAAGCTGTGCGCGCAATGTCGGTAGGGAAGCGGAGATGAATCCGCTGCGACGGTTCTTGAGAGCAGTCTCGACTCTGATCAAGGCGTCGTCTGGATTCAAGTCACCTGTTCCGTCGCGGATATCGGCCTTGAACAGGTTCACTAATAGTTCCTTTTGCCCATCGACAGGTAGGTCTTCGAATAGCCGCTCCGAGAAGGCTTTACAAGCGGTGCTTGAGCGTGACTCTAGGTCGTCAAGCAGATTCTCCAGATCCTCAAAGACATCCACGCCCTGGCCTGAGTGATCCTTGCCTTTGAGATTGCCTTGTCCCATCTTCCGAGGGTTCTTGCCTTCAATAGCTGCTTGTATGGTGTGTCTGTTCTCTGCCGATAGGACGCCCGTGAGCGTCAGCAAAAGGTTGCCCTCGTCCTTCTCGAATCCCGGCTCGACTGTCAGCACCAAGTTTGGCGGAGGCTTTTCGATCAAGAGTAGCACCGTGGCTAGAGGATTGGACAAGGGGATTCTCTTTTGAGTTGTCTGGGCGCCTTCGACGAAGGCCGTGACCGCAGCTGCTGTAGTTGCGTCGTGATATAGCTCTCCGCAGACCTGGACAATATCCTCGGGCTGTACTACCTGATCACGGATGCGAGTGTCCCACAGTTTTTGCAGCGCATCAATTTTCTCGACTATTGAAGTAGTCAGGCTGAGGGCGCCGACTATTTCGCTTGTATCGCTTGGGGTGTTGGTAGTCATAGGAGGGGCCCGAGGAGGTCGCAAAGCGGTAATAATGTCCGCTGTCGACCAGCCGCGTTTGACGAGCTGGTGCCATTTTTCGACAAAAGACAGCGTGGTCAGCGGGTCTTTGAAGATATCGAGATCAGCAGGAAGCATCGAGAGAATGTCCGAGTATTCTGTGGGAGTGGCATCCAGCATTCGGCTCATGGTGGAGTGCCGGTACAGCTTCGTCAGGATGTCCATGTCGATCACCGCGCTGGTGTTCTCGATGCCAGCAGCACGCACCAGACTGCCTAGTTCATCTTGGGTGCACTTGAAGGCGGCCATGAGTGCTGGAAAGTGATCTTCGATCAGTCCTTTGAAGATGTCGTCACCCGACAGAACAGTCGCCGCGCCAAGGAAAATACGCTCAAACAGAGAGCCCTTTCCATGCCTTCCGATGGAAGAAGCCCAGAGGGGCAAAATGACGTCGACGGGCATTACGACGATGTCTGAAAGCTTCCTGACTCTCGCCAAGTCTTCCAGCAACCGGAAAGAGATGCTTCGTGCGCCATCGACTGTGCGAATGAAACCCGAAGCCACATGATTCTCCAGTAGCCCTGACAATGCTGTGTCAAGCTGCGTAATAGTCCAGCCAAGGCGGTTCTTGAGTCTGATGAAGGCTTGCATCTCGTGGCAGAGCTGCTCCGTCAGTGGACCGACGGCTTTGTGGTCCGGTGCGACAGCCGCTGTGTCGAGGGCCTGTAGACGCATCTCGGGGACCTGCCCCGTGAACACTCTAGCCTTCTCCACGTTGCTGCTGCTGATCACGACTCGCCCGCCAAAGTACAGACTGCTCAGCATCTCTAGCACCTCCTCAAACGACAGCCCCGACCGCGGCATGAACTGCGACCGCACGAAGCACAGGCCAGCACTCTTGTTTTCGTCTGTGTCGGTCATCTCACTTGCATTCGCATAGCCCCAGTTGCGGCACGTCTCGAGCGTGTCAAGCCCCTTCAAGGTTGATTTGCTTGGCTCCGGGTGCATTGCCGCAATTTTGCGCACTGTCCCTACTATGTAGATTGCCTCCCCAGTGATGGCCGACACGTCCATCGGTTCCAGGTTCAGCGACTCGGCGACAGCTGCGCGCTCCGAGATGACGCCTCCTTCTTTGAGAAGAGCCGTACGCGAGGACTCGTCCTGTGGTAGGGATGCCATGAATTCGGCCAGGACGCGGGCTTCTGAGCTAAAGGTCGTCAAGATGTCCAGACGAGTCATGCCCAAGGAGCCAAGGTACACCTTGATCGCATTCCGACCTTGGTTGAAGGGGAACACATCCAATGGGACCATGGTGCTTGTCATAGCCTCGGTTGCAAAAGCTTTGGACTGTTGTAATGGGCTGTCATCTATCGCTTTCTTGTCCTGCTCCTCATTGACAGCCTTGAAAGCCGCGACAAAATCCTCCTTGTCCTCGTCCCCGTCCAGAGATACAATGAATGACTCTAGCGCATCGTTGAGAATGGCAATGTATGGGATCATGTTCTTGGAGTTTGCGCACGAGGGCTCCAAGTCTTGTAGGTCCGGTCGACGGTGCATCAGCGCTTCAAACAGCGTTGCAAACTTGCTGCCAGCACCAGTACAAGGAGAATCCTTGAGGAAGTTGAGCAGATCGACAAAGTAGGCCGCAGGTCCTGTGACAGAGCAACATGAGTTACTAGGCGAGGACTGCAAGTCAAAGGTTGTGGACATTGTTGTAATTTCTGTAATCGAGAACGTCCCTCTTCTTGAAAGGTTCTAATTGATGTCGTATAGGGAACTAGAGGTCGTCTCCCGTATCGCCAAGTCTCGAATCGCAACTGTGTTGTGAAGACCAGTCTATTCGCAGAGCAAATGCTAATTTGGAGTCGGAACAAGTTTGGGAAAGCTGCCAAAAACCAGTGAGGATAAGAGTCGGCCGCTTATGAGTCTACAGAAGTTCAAGCTAATCTTCTCTATATTTATTGTGTCTTTTTATTCCGGCTCCATTCCGTTCGAGACTCTAGACTGATTGGGCCGTCGGGCAGAGATTGTAAGTGCATGTTCCAGGCAGAGAGTCACTACTGTAGTGCCGTAACCCTTTTGGGACAACCTCTATCGAAAATCTAGCTCATCATTTCCCTAGCTAACCACGTGCTAACCCGGTATACCGTCCCGTCCCCCACATGGCGACGTAAGCCACAGCTGAGCAACCCTTGCATGGTCTAGGTCCCTTCAGAACACGCCAGGCGGCTAGAACACCCGCCACGAGGCTCGGCCAGAATGTGCCCCCTGTTCGTGGAGACCCTGGGCGGCCGGCTGCGTCTTTTGGCATGTGAAAGTGATTTTTGATTTTTATCTCCTCCCCCCCCCCCTCTCTTCTTCTGTTCCAGGGGTTATAGTCATTTCCCCCCCTTTCAGAGTCCAACCAAGGACTTATCAATGATATTGTGGAAGGCACTCTATAGTGGTTCACAAATGGTAGGAGGGAAGACAATCCATTGTTTACTATCTTCAAAAGGCGCCTTACCAGCTGCCTTTCTATATAGAGGAACAGGTGGAACTAGTCCTATTTAGGACTAGACTGCTACTGACTCATCAACTTACCCTAGACCAGTGAATGGCCGAGGGGTCAGTTACTATTTTCTAATGCCAGCGGCCCTGGTCCCCCATATCAACTCAGGCCCTATGGCCACTGCCACAGAATGCTTACAAAGATTTTGCCTTCTTCTCTTTTCGGCCATCTAGGCAAGTCAAGTGTAATGAGCACTGCAGTAATCCGAGGATTCCCAAGTACGCAAAGGGTTTATGCTAATAAGAGCAGTGCCAAGTACAGGCCTTGAATACAGAAACGTAGCTGAAGTCTGAATGCAAGTGTTCACTGCCTTTGGGGCTATCAGAGTACATGTAGTCTGATACTTAGATTGACGACTGAAGAGCTATGTACGAGATCTGTCTAGGTGGTAAAGAACGTGAGGTTATGTATCCAGCTCTTCAGTATGGCTCTGGGAATCCGGAGCAGATTCTCAGATCCTCCCTCCACCATAACCCTAACCCTGGGTTACGTAAGCATCCTTTCCCCTCTGGATGTTGGATCCAGTTCCCTTGGCTTCCGGCTAGTTGTTCCATGTGACCTGTTTCATGACTTGCATGTTGGATGGGTTATAACATCAAGTCTATGATTCTAAAAGTATCTTACCTAATTAAGCTTAAATATATTTTAGGAGTTGATTACATAAGCAAAAAGATAGCGTATCGAAGCGAAGAAACTAGCTTATCTAAGCTAGATATTCCTTATCTTATCAAAGGAGGGCTAGGGTTATATTTTTTGGTTTGTAAGCAAGCTTTTAAAGTTAAAATATTAGGAAACAAGTGGATTAAACTGAGCCTATAAGAATCCACAATAGAACTTGGGTGTTCGCTTGCAAGCCACTTGCTTAAATATGCCGCTTATTTAGCTTGAACAATACCTCGGAACAGTCAACTTCACTTGTCAAGCGACTTGATTCCGCTTGACTTGCGTGCAACGCTGGGTCGACAGGGCCTTGCCTATCAACAGTGAGGATAGCGCGCTTCGAGGGTCCGGACGCTTGCGAGGCATATCATTCCGGAGCCCACGCCTACTTGGGCGAATATTGGCGGAAATAAGAGAAAGAATACATAAGCGCTTCATTTAATATTGCATCTAATAGACCTGTACTATGACGTTCATGCTGTATAGTTTATAACACTTCTGCGAGATAATCTCAGGCTAGGTTCTCCTCGTTTGAATGATTGGTTGTACATCTTCGAAGAGAATGGGATGAATTCTTTGTCTTTCGGGTCAATCTGTGGCAGAGATACCTCTACGACCAATGTCTCGACAGCAGAGCCTGGGTTCAGCAGGAGCGAGAGCTCTCGCCGCGCCAGCTGAAGTTTCTCGCAGGCAGGCGTGTTCTGCCAATGCAGGTCCCTTCAGGCTACGGAATTCACACCTGGCGGGCGTGACAACGAATACAACGACGAGTATGACCCGCGCTCCGATAAGAAGATGGCGGCTCAGCTAAAGAGGTTGCCTTGGGACAATGGCCGCTGCGCAGTACCTCTTCGTGAGGTCTTTCCCATCTATAAATCTTGGGCTCGCGTCGTGGGGGCGTATTCCAGGAGCAGGATTATCCTTGAAACGGACAAGCTGATTGCGCTCAGTGGGCTGGCCAGAGAGGTCAAGGTGATATCAGACAACAGTCACCTCTGCGGCCTCTTAGGGGGGCGATGGCTCTGCATCGAACTCTGCTGGAAGGTCGAACAACCCGACGGGAAAGCTGCCGCGGAAAATGATGCCGGTTTGCTCGGATCTTGAGCGATCGCGCCCGCTCATCGCGCCCACCTGGTGTTGGACATCGCTAAGACGGCCAGTCAGCACCTGCAAACTGATCGAAGAGACCATGGAGATAGCCAAACTCGTGGATGTGCATCTGCGTCATATGACGGACGATACCACTGGCCAATTTCGTGAAGGCTATCTTCAATTGAGCGCAAGGCTCTGGTCTGCTATCCTAGTCCGGCCTGACGAAAAGACGGGCGTTTCCGCAGGCAGAGGGTGGGCGCTGGATGTGTCCGGTCAACTCGGATGGAGAGAGAAATGTACGGCGATCTTTGATGAAGATCTAGATAAGACAAGTCCTCTGCTGGTCGGAGCATTGCCTATTGCCCCCGTCATCATTTACGACCACTTGACGAGAGTAATGGGTTTGATCCTGAAACCAATTGAACATGGGAACGAGGCAGAAGAAAAAATGTTCGAGAGGATCGGGTGCTGGCAATGGGCGGTAGTTCTCGAGGCAGGTCCTTCGGCAAAAGAGAAAGAAATCCTTACTCTGGGACGAGATAACGGAACCGGGCACAGAGAAATTAGGTGGGATGAGTAAGGTATATGAGACTATCACCATATACTAGGTAGAAACCTTGATATATAAAGATTGTCTAGGAGTTCAGCATTGAACCAGAGGTCGGGCGCTGTCGCACGGAAAAGACAGAAGCCGCAATTACTTTCTCGGGCGGAATCGCGTCAACAAGTTTCTCGGTCTCTTGCGGGTGTCACCCCAAGTACGCGTCGACTACGCGCCTCATCTTCAGTGAGTTTGTCTCGAATAAATTTCATGATGTATGATCGAAATTTCTCAGTGACCCGCGCAATAAGGCGTTCGTGACCTGTGATCATTGAGGTCTCCAAGGAGCGCATAGGCGGCTGCACAGAGATCGATTGCCGGTGGACATCCGTTATTATTATTACAGCATCTAAGTAATTCTTTTGTAATGAAGCTCACACTGAGTTTGCCATGATATATGATATATGTAGCCTTGAACCAGAGCCTAGGCGGAGTCGCATAGAGGACTGACAAGGTAGCAATGGACAAAGCCCTCACAATCCAAGTGTGCTGAGGCGAAGAAAGCGACTGACGGCGGACAAAGACACCATGTCTCTCTCTCTTCCTTTTCCGTCAAAGACCTCCCTTTTCGCCAAAGACGCCCTCTTTCGCAAGACTTCTTTTTACCCACTTATGTCGCCCTGGTCCGTCTCCCCCAAGAGATCACTTTTCACCAGACAGCGACACAAACAACAGCTCTCTCTCTACCCCTTCCCTCCCTCTATGGACGTCCTCCATCCAGTCATAAAAGCCCGTCCTCTCTCCTCTCCCCTCCCCATCCGCACACCTCTCTTTGTCATGAGAAGCAGAGTTGCCAAGCCGCGGCGCACCCGTCGCCCTCCCCCTCCTCCGAATCCCTCTACTGCTGCAGGTATGTCGGCGCCGCACCCTCTCTCTCTCTGTGGTATAGTACATGCTCACTGACAGCCCCCTGAAGGCAGAGAGCTCGCGCGAAAGACGACGTCCTCACAGAAGGCAGGAGACGCGGCTCAGGTATGTATGCCATTGGTGCTGCTCACGGTTTTTTGGTGGCCCTGCTGACGGAGACTGCTCGTGCAGGCACCAGCTCGTACAACCCCCAAAGACGGAAACATCTCGAAGCCCCCGGCCACGAACCAAGCCCAGAGGGTTCGCATACCGCTGACGCGGAAGAACCTGGCCCTGTTCACCAGCATGACGGGGAAAGGTGCCAGCAAGGCGACGCCGGCGTCGTCGTCTTGTGCCTCTCTAGATCCCACCAGAAGAACAAAAACAACAACAACAAAATCACGAACCATCTTAACCACAACACCTGGATTTGCCGTACAGGCCCATGAGAACGGGATTCTCGACGCGCATCTCAGCAGGCCTCCAGCGAATCTCGACCAGCTGCGTAAGCAGTATGCCGAGTCTCGGGCCACGGCCTCGCCTACCAGATCAGACTTCGAGGGCTACATAAATGGGGTGGAAGATGCCAGTAACAAGGCAGCTATGGCTTCGCTGAGCGAAAAAGAGCTTCTAAAGACATATCCAAGAGATGGATACAAGCGTGATCTGAACCAAGCATTTACAGGCTTCCCAGAGGATATTGGTTTCAACAATAGCCTGTCTGCTGTACAGCCTGATTTTGTCCAAGGTCTCAGAAAGGACAAGTTCTATCCGGTTCCAGTTCGTCAGATCAGCGGAGCTGTTCTCCACCAGGAGGACCCCAAGTCCTTAACCCTAGCGCATCTAGCTGGCGAGTGGAAGAGATCAGGAGGGGATCTGATGAAGGCTAGGCAGCAGAGCGCCTATGCCGGAGCTGCTCTTGTCTATGCAAGGTACGAAACCCTCTCTTACCTCGGAGCACCTGACCCTCCCGGCCATGCGCAGGTCACTACCTTCATCTCGGATGGTAGATCTCTCGATATATATGCTCACTATGCCAGGAAATCCTCTGTAGACGGGAGGCTTCAGTATCACCAGTGTCTTGTAAAATCGGGAATCCTCACAAGCACTCACCAGGAGTTCAGGAATAACCGGAGAGGGCTTCGGAACGCACAGGACTATGCAAAGAAACAGTCTTACGACCTGCGGGACCAGCTGAAAGACCACTGGCACAGACAGCAGCGGCAGCAGCCCGGCCCGGCAGACGGGGATGGGGACGAGAACGGGAAGTAAGACGGGGAGGAGGACGGGGACGGAGCTAGCCATACAAGCGACGGCAAGCTCCACTAGAGTTGGAGAGAGAGAGAAGCAGGTGGCACCGATCGGGCAGGCCCCGAGCGCGCCCCTCGGCGAGATGGCGTTGCACAGGTCGGGTCTCTCGTTGGGCAAGCAGAGAGAACGGGGGAGCATGCGGTAAAGTGATTGGTCCACATGCTGGGATTTAGAAAGCATAATCGGGGCAGTGCCTTAGCTGGCTCTGCTGCGAGCCCCAGAACAGCTATGCTTTGGCGTCCAGGCCCGGGCCCTTCTCAGAAAGAAGCAACACTCGCCTTTTAGCAATTTCGAGGACTTGGGCACACACGTCACCAGACGCATCTGTTGTTGTTGCGCGACTGACATACAAATATAACTAGAGACAGCTATAGTAGCTTACCTAAATACTTTTCTCAGCTCTGCGCTCATCCATTGCTATCCGCAATGCCTATACTGCTGCTAGAACTGGGGAGTCTTGGGTTCCGAATACCTTTTTAGAGGACCTTTCTAACTAAACACCCTTGTTGTGACCTTGGGATAATAAGATGAGCATATGATAATCAGCGCACAATTCTGTGAAAAGAGACTGGTAATTGTAGGTCAATACTCTCCTCTTTGGAGGACCTATTGGATCTCAACCCGCAATCAGCTGAAATATAGGTTTCGGCTGAAAATACTTAGGCTATTAAGTAATTGGTTGAATTGGTATAGCTAGCAGCTGACGGTGTATGTATAAAGAATATCACAATTTTATTGAATAGTTCAACAATTATAGTTGCTTAGGCTTCAATTCAGTCATTCCATGGAACTTGATACTCTGTTTCTGCCCTATTGACTCTGAACTCGCTTGAGCCTCAGCCTGTTCTGCTCTACTTTTGCACAACATCTCGAACAAAATCACAGCATTGCATACCTCCTTTCTCTTCTACCGCAAAACCAATTTGTCTATAATCTCTAAGAGCTTGCATCAGAAAGCTTGTCAGAGTATTAATAACCCTTGATTCTATGCAAGATGAGCAGCCACTCCAGCAAAGCAAGCCTTAATCGCGATGAAACTAGAGAAAACCATTTACCAATTTGCGCAGTTTGCAAGGGATTCGGAAAGGAGGGAATTTCGCGTAGCTGAACGTGATTGAAATGGAACAAAGATAGGACTCGACGCACGGAATAAGTTCAGCTATAGGTCTACCTTTATATGTGCGAGTTCTGTCTATATAGATCACATTATTTCTAGCTTGCACTGGGGATGACTATCCTTTTAGCGCTTTTCATATTGCATACACTACCCTAACCTCGTCACATTTAACGATTCGTCAGACACCGGTTGCCAAATATGCTAGCTACTGCTGGATCGCCTGACTTAGCGTACTGGTTATGATACTGCCTTTACGAAAGTAGAGGAGCTGGAACTTTATAGGCATAGCTTGTTGCCATCCGGTAGTGCCTTTGACTGGGAAAGAGATATAGAGAAGGCCGCGCGAATTGTGAAATCGGTAGCGCATCAAGGTAACTACGTGGATTTGCGGCGGCAGACGAATTTTATGGCGCGGATAATTCTGTCTTACAGTTCTTTTCAACCACAAGTACCCTGCTTTCTATATGTTCGTATCGGAATAGTCGGTTCAGAACCATCAAGAACTGGTAAAGTCGAAAGTTCCTATCGCGACCTGGAAATGATTATCCGTTCTAGTTTGTTCCCCCTTCTTGAGTTACAAATAGACTCTGTGATTCCCAGCTGACTGTGAACAAAGGATGAGATCGATCCGAGGGCTCAGTCATCGCCCATTGACAGACCTTCTATGGAAATAACTACATTAAGGCGCTACATAAAGGAAGGAAAGGAAAGAAAAACAGAGGGAACAACAGCTAGCTGGGTGAGGTTATCTAGGTGGAGGGGGCCGGTGATAGTAGGAGCCAGTGACTCACTAGCCCTCGCACACATTTTCTCGCAACCTCACCGAAACTTAATACATCGCTAGAGAGACGAATGCCAGACTGAACATAAAACATGCGAGGCTAGCAATCCTGAAGGAAAAGTCCTAGATTAGAGATATCAGAATAATTGAGACTTACCTGCTTCTGTCCTTTCCCTCTATATCAGCACCTTTTGCAAGCAGTTGCTGTGCAATAGCTTCATGTCCTCCTATTGTAGCCCAGGCTAGCGGCGTCCAGCCATCATTATCCTTTGCCTTTATATCAGCGCCTTTTGCAAGCAGTTGTTGTACAACAGCTTCAAGTCCGAAGTATGATGTTATCATGAGGGCTGTAAGATGAGGAGGGTGGCTATTTAAAGTTCTCCCAAAAATTGGGAACCATGCTGCATAGCTTTGAGAATCTGAATTGCAGATTTTCAAAATGGACGATACTAGTGAAGCATCCTTGTCATTGTTGAGATGGGCTTCGTAGGCATGATAGCCCCAGTTGAGGGCAGCATAATTCAAGAGGCGCCGCGGGGGTTGGCATAAACATCAGCATCCAGCAGACTATTGTCGCAACTGAAACAATCCAGATATGCTACACAAGTCTTTGCTAGAACTGTGTGCACACCATGGCTGGTGATGGAGGCTTGCCAGCAGCAAGAAGGGTCAGGTTGTGAGAACTCTGCGAGCAGGAATTCTCGGGCAGTTTGATGAAGTAGGTAAACTTTGCCATGGTAGACTGAAACAAATAGTCCAAACCAAGCTCGGAGACTCGATTTAAAACCTTCTTCTTGCTCCAGGTCAAGATTGTCGTCGGTATTCATGGCACAGTTCATTTCAGCAACGGTGAGTGGCTGTCTTGCTGCAAGGATTATGCACAGGCCTTTTTGGACGATCTTGACCTTTTTGGACTTGTCAAGGATATTTTGGTATGCCTGGTTGACGTTCTGCGGAGGCGTTGCGATGGCGGACTCCATCCCCCTGGGTGTCTTTCTGAAGTCTTCTGTCTTCAAATAGTCGAACAGAAGGTACACCCAGAGGTATGTGCGGTGCTGGATCCCACGTAACCTTTGGAGCAAGGTCTCCTTGACCTGGTCCGAGAGTCCCTTTTGGTGCGCTAGCTGATCGGCACGGTGTGTAATGACAAGGTCCACTTCTTTGCTGATTTCGTCCGAATGTTCCTGCCCAGGTATATGGAAGTTGGGAAAAGTGACCGCCAGCTCCCGGACTCTGGAACTGATCTGCTCGTATGGGCGGCTCGTCAGGAGATACTTCAGCCTTCCATTGCTCGACTGGCCATTGCAGAATTGGCGCTGCAACCTCTGAAGCAAGTCCTCGGTGTCGGACTCGGCGCATTCATCGAGGGCATCCAGAACGATAATCACAGATCCGGCTCGAGGATCTTCTACTGACTTTTGCAGGATATCCCATAACTTTGCTGTAATGTTGGTGAGCTTGGATCCGTTTTGTTTATACTCTTGCATTGCATGTTGAATCAAGGAATGCTGATGGGAGAAAAGCTGATGTAATATTGCGCAAAGTGCCTGATTGAGATGGTTTTGATCCTGGTCCTTGAAGAAAAAGTAGCAGATACTACTAGTTGTCGATTGCGGAAGCACCTTGTCGATGAGGAATTTGGCCAAGACGGACTTTCCGCACCCGGGATCCGCAGAAACTAGCAGTGGCCCTGAGTCCTGTTCGAGCCAACGTCGGAAATCCTTATGCTTGAGGAACCACTGACATGTGCCATCAACACGGTCTTCCACGCGATCTTTGTACCACTCATAGGTTGTGTCCCTACTATCGTTCGTGCGGCGAAACAATTGGTGGCACTTCTCCTCTTCATCGAGCCGCCTCTCCCTGGCTGCGTCTTTGTCGAGCTGCACTTGCTCCTGTTGCAAGTCCCGAATATCTTTCGTGATTCCCAGATGTCTTTCGCCCAAGGAGAGCAACTGGGTCATTTGCTCGAGCCATTCTTTGCTTTTCTCGTTCAGATGTTCGAGTTCTTCCCTCGCCCCGAGTGCGTTTATCTGCTCGAAATCTCGATTGACTATGGTCTCGAGCTCTTTGATCTTATCTGTCTTCTGCTCCCAGACCTCAGGCTTGACCACGTCTCCTGCGAACCTCTTGAACGCACTTTTTCTAAAGCGCAGGACGCTTAGGATCTGGTGCTCGAGGATGCGCTGATAGAGGCTCACGATGTGTTCTCTGATTTTCTCCGCCAGGCCAGCATCGACACCAGGGTTCTGGCTAAGGCGCAGCATCATTGGCTCAAACGCGGCATAAAAGCCCATGCGCTTAGTCACATATATAAGCCCGTTATGATTGGCCTCACTGGCAACCTCAGGGTTTGTCAGGAGCGGGAGGATGATGCAGATGCCAGCCCAAGCAATCGAAGCTTCGGGCGAAGCCTTGACGGCTTGTCCGATGAAATCCTTCGCCCACAATACCAGCTGCGACACCTGAGACATCTTTTTCGTCAGAGGGGAGCTGTGATCTTTTTTCAGTTGTTCCAGCTGTCTTTCGATGATCTCCTTCAAGCGGGCCTGACGAAATTGTTTGTTGGCGTCGTGGACGGCATCGTTGATTGCGTGAGAAGGCATAGCATCGAGGAGGGTATCATTGTCCGATGCGCAACCTATATAGGAGTTAGCTGCTGCAATAACCTGGCTTGCTAATCATATGGGGTTTATAGGGATACAGACTCAATTCTGGAAGTAGCATCTCGTAATCCTTGACCAAGTCCGGGTCCTCCTTCTCAAGTACATCGTATGCACAGTCCCAGAGTGACTGATTTATATGCGTGCTCGGGTCGTCCTTCGGGTCGTCCTTCGGGTCGTTCTTCGAGTCGGCTGGTATAGAGCAACCTTCACGAACCTCGTCGCTGACGGACCTCGCATCCGGTGGTCTCTGCCGACTCATGATTTTGAACAACCGCCCCAAACCCGATTCAGTTTTCTGAGCTGGGACTTGCTCATGTTTGCGTCTCCAGAAAGGCATGGCTCGGCGTTGGATGCTGTTCTGGTATTGGGTGTTGTTTTGCTCAACCGCGTTGCACTGCTTTGAAAACATTTTGCCAACATCCAATCACCGTCAAGGCCACCACTGCAAGAAGGGATGCATTGTGTTCTCGTGCTATTGGTTCCCCGCTTCGCTTGTGGCGCCCAGGATGACAATCTTGCAGGAAACCTTTCCTCATTCGACCCATATGCTGCACGAGCAACAAAACTCCTATCCTTGGTCTATGACTTGCTCAGAGTAAGCCGTGCCTAGCGTCTGACTTGGCTCTATTATGCTGGGGGCGATGGTTCAAAAAGCTCTTTCACAACACCGTGCGCATATTAAAAAAACGCTCTCCCCGCAAATATCGGAAGGTTTTTGTGTCGTCGACACAATTAATAGGAATAATGCTTACGCACTTCGAGATAAAGATCTGCATTTTTCTTAAGAAATTCTAAGCATATTGTCAGGGCTTGTCTACACACAGTAGAAATGGGTGGCCTTTGCAACCCTGGTAGCGGTCTAGGGCCCTGGTGCGGGCTCCGCTCTGGAGCAGCGCTCTCGTACGATGCCAGCGTGGCAATCGGACCACTATTATCCTGGCCAGTCCAGGCCAATTGTGTGCATAAGGAGAAGGAAAAACAACAGGTCTAGCAGAGGAAAAAGGAGGAGGCAGGTTCAGTAGTCCTTTTGAATGAACAAGCCAACAGAGCAGCTTGGGAGCAGCTCACACCCTTTCACCTCACTTGTGTGCCCTTTTTACCCTGACACATATATTCTGCATATGCTAACTATAGATTAGATATATATTTGATTTTTTATTTAATATAAAATTTTAGATACAAAAATATATAAAAACTTTTTAAAAATAAATTTATTATAATATGTTATAAAAGTTTTTTAAGAATATAAGTTACTTAAAAAAATAAAATAAATCTTAACTATATTTTCAATATATATTAAATACTGAAGCTATACTAGATTTTAAGAATTTTATTTTTCCAGCCTGCTTTTCTATACTCCTTATAAGCTTTTTGTATCTCCTGCCAACTTTTTATACCCCGTATAAACTTTTTTGTTCCCCCAATGGGCTAAAACCTCAATGCCTAATATGTACACAGTCAGTCGAATTTCTGAAACTTGAAAGTCTGCAGTGCCTCCAGTTGAGTTGTGAGAAATCGCACGACAAAATCATCCGGTTTCCATCCTGCGCATCTCTGATCATCTTCAGATAGTCCTGGCGCTCCATTGCCTGCATTACCACCGGGACATAACCCTGTCGAACCAGGTAGTCGTGCATCACCATCCGCGAGACTCTGCCGTTGCCGTCCGGGAAGGGGTGGATATGGACAAAGTACACGGTGGCTTGGCAGGCAAGAATCAGTGGGTGCAGCGTCTTCTCCTTGGGTGCCCTGTCGCGCCATTGGAAGAAACGCTGCATGCACCCCGGAACTTCGACATGGTAGGGGAAAATGCGGAGAGGGTTGCTTCGAACTGATATAGCCGCCTTGCGATAGTCGCCCAGCCGAACCTTTTCTCCCCAGGCCCACGGATAATTGCCATCGTGGTCCAAGTCCTTCATGTCCAGGGCCGAAAGCGCGCGGACCTCGAGCTCTTCAAGGCCTGCGGTGCCGGGATTGTGTGATGCGATCTCAGCGATCCACTGAGATGCTATCAAGTGGTTCCGAAGCTCGATGACCTGTTTCTCGTCCGCGTCGGGGCCGAGATGAGTCACATCGGGAAGTGTCGCGTTGCGAAGATCGCGGATAGACAGAGATGCTATGTCAACCGATGCGAAGAGGGTCGCAGCGAGGTTTTCGCAGATGAATTGACTTTCTCCGTGCTTGAGATGGTTGTCCTCGATCTGGACGGACTGGTACGCATACTCGTAGACCAGCTGCTTGGCGACGAGCCTAGCAGGAGGGTTCATGGACTTTCTGATGAGGTCGATCTCGTGAAGAATGTCGCCATATTCCTAGAACTGTGAGTAAGCCGACGTCAGATTAAGCTTGAACAAGAATTACTGCGTACATACCTGCTGAAGCCTAGTATATCCTTGCTTCTCGCTGTCCGCAGGCCTGTGGTAGTCTTCCCAGACCTTTCCTGAGCGGGCCAGCCTCTTGTACTCGGGGGTGTCCTTGTCGAGCTTGGAGAAGGGTGCATAGATCTTGTAGAGCAGTTGTTCTCTCTGCTTGGCTACAGTGCCCAAGCCTCTGGTGGGATGAGACCGGGCCACGGCGCCCAAGCCAAGGGCTCGTGACAGCATGGGTTCGATACGCCACGATATACGAGATGGGTGGGGTAGGAAGATAGGCTGGAACGATAGCGGAAAGTAAATCACACGGATTTGGTGACGGTATCACGGCGGCGAAAGCAGCTTTGACGGTTTTCCTGTCCGAAGTCCGCTCTAGCTCGCCACAAGAGGGTCCATCTAGGCTGCTCAGCTTTCGCCTCGCCTGCCTTCTAAATATTTTAGAGCGGCCTTTGACCTTAGCAATAGTTGAACAAAATCATCTTCCCTTCTACCATTTGCAGTGCCCCATAGTGTGCGTTCCGCATACTTTCCCCCCTTCCCCCCTGCTCCTCCAGCTGAAAGACCACTGGCAGAGACAGCAGCGGCAGCAGCCCGGCCCGGCAGACGGGGATGGGGACGAGAACGGGGAGTAAGACGGGGAGGAGGACGGGGACGGAGCTGGCCCTGCAAGCGACGGCAAGCTCCACTAGAATTAGAGAGAGAGAGAGAGAGAGAGAGAGGCAGGTGGCGTCGCACAGGTCGGGTCAACATTGTCATGAGGACTCAGGTAGATAATGCACCTCTTTACCCTCCAGAGAAGGTTGCTCTTTAACTTTGTCAATCTTCGACATCGGAAATCTTGTGCCTATAGCAGGCCACTAGAAGCCTACAAGCGCGTAGCTTTGCCTACCGTTACGGCGCGGAATCCTCGGGTTGGCAGTACTTTCTTCCGAGATCCGGGCTCAAAGATGCCTGCCTACGTCATTAATGCTCAACATTGGGCTTCGTTGTAAGACGCTAATAAGCCCCTGCAGGCCGTTCTTTTGTTTTCTTTAGCCAGAAGGGACTGTTTTCCTCTACCATCATCACGACCACGAGTACTATCGCTGAGATTATTACCTTCGTCTTCTTTACTACACGAAACGCCTCATTTTCTGTTTCTTTCCAGAGGCCTGCCGGCTGCTGTTTTAACTTCCCATATACGTTTCGACGGCACCAATCTCGTGACCACATACGACATGGCGCAGCGCGATGTGCTTGAGCATGTGCTCGAGCCATTCAGTCTTCAAAGTCTTCGCAACTATGCCGGGTCATACGATGCAATCCGGCGCGACTACTTCGTGTCCGCAGCGAGTTAGCTCATAACTAAGTACATAGGTACCCAAGGCGAGATCACCGACCCGGAAGGACGTCTCGCTCCGGAGCGAATTGAGCCCTGGACCAACTTCCAGGACGAGCAGCGTGATATGATCAACATGATACTGCGTGAGACTGCAGGCGACTCAGCACCTTTGTTCCCGTGTCGCAATCATGTCCAGACGGTAGCCGAAGATATCGTGCGCGTCGACTCCGAAGGTTCTTTGCTCTTGTTTGACGCTGATACCCTCCACAAGCCTGCCTCGCGGATCCTAAGGGCACTCTTGTCCGATGCTACAATCAGAAGCACTATATCCAATTACCAGCGGGCCGACGCTATACAGCGCAATAACCACTATCAAGCTTGTCGGCTTCGGCCGGGCAGCATTATCTTCTCCAATCACCAAAACGCTGTTATTAGGAGGTGCGTGATATTGCTTACAGCAGTGGCATTCCTGGTAGCTGACATGCGTGAGAGCAGTGTTGGCAGAGTGAAACGGAAGCGCAGCGCCGATATAAGCAAGCCTATCAAACGTGGCCCTGCCGACGTATTCTGCCACTTCGAGCCCGAGGCACAGGATGCCATTGCGGCCACCACCTCCGCCCCTGGTGCCGAGCCCTCCAAGGACAAGGACGGCATCCCCAGGGTTCTGTTTCTCAAAGAGGCAAAAGCCCCGCATAAGCTCACTATAGAAATCATCGATGCCGCAGTCGGCCCACACAATAATAAGATCTTGGGACCCCGCATAATCATGGACCGTGGCTTAGGCAGACAAGACCCGGATGCCAGCAGTCTGGATACTAATGCCTGTGAATACTGGTTTGCAGCTATATGCTCACAGCTATATACAAGCATGATTAATAAGGGTCTATGCTACAGCATCATCTCTACTGGGCAAACTTGCATCCTCACAACCATCGCGCCCGACCACCCGTCCACCTTCCGCTACAGCGTGGCCCGGCCTTCTTCGGATGTCTCCGACTCGACTCTCCTGCGCATTGTCTCATTGGCTCTTACTGCGATGCAGTATGGAGAGCTGGCCGAGAATGAGCAGTTGCGCAGCATACAGCGCGGCGAAGGTCTCGTCTGGGCTACTGCCACCCAAAACTCCAGCTCCGACGCGGACCGCAGTGAGAGCTTGTCCCAAGATCACAGGAAGCGGCGCGAGACCTCAGGGTCACAGAGCTACCGAGCCGATCAGACCAGTACTCAAGGCGGATCCTCGCATCCCTCCGACCAACCGGCCGGGGTAGCCTCTGCTGTGGCGCCCTCGGGTGCTGCTCAATATAACCGCGGGCCCGGGCCCGCGCCCAGTCAGGATCCCGGTGGCAGCGATAATCTCTCTTCCTCACGATATCTCTCCCCCGCGGCTGATATGCAGCGTTCAAGTTCCGCCTCAAGTGCGAGCCCAACTGGATATACAATAGGTAGAGGATCTCTCTCAGTATCTACGCATCCCTCACCGCCCCCTTGCGACAGCGCACATCTCCTGAGGAAGCGGCGGACGGATGATCAGATATCGCCAGTTAGGTCTGAGAAGTGCAGGAAGCTCGGAGATACTGCGGCAGCTCCAGCAGCTCCAGCAGTTCCAGCAGTTCCAGAAGCTCCAGCAGTTCCAGCAGCTCCAGAAGCTCCAGCAGCTCTCACCAGAACACCGCTCCGAGACCGTCCCTTTTGCACACCAACCTGCCTGCAGGCTCTCAACACCCCGTCAGACCCCCGGGGAGGGGAGGGATGGTCCTTGGACCCTTGCTGTCCTAATTACAACGAGCATATATGCCACCCAGACATATTAACGAGAGCGCAGGTTCGCCAGAAGCTGCTTGTCCAGCTTACTACGGAACCCAGAGACCCGCATGCTAGCCGCGGGTACATATTCATATGGCTCACCTCGGGTTCTGGCTACACGCAGCTCGTCAAGCTGCGACTGGCTCCTTACGGCTATGTGTTCGTCGCAAAAGCCTTTCAGAGGCCCGATGTGCAGGAGATGCGCCGGGAAGCGCGTTTCTACGGCCGCCTCCGCCATCTACAGGGGGCGCAGCTGCCTATCTGCCTCGGCACTATCGATCTTCTGCCTAAGCACGATCTACGATGGGATGGGGTGCCCTTCTCCGGCCTGTTGTTGTTAAGCTATGCCGGAGTTGGGTTAGGCTCTATAGTGAGGAGCTTGGGGCTGGAACCCGCACAAGAGCGCACGTTCTCGCGGGTCTTGGCGACGAACGCCTGCAAAGCACTAGCCATGGTCCACGAGGCTGGTGTGTTGCATAGAGATGCACAACCATACAATATACTCGTCCGCCATGTCTCTAGAGAGGGGCCACACTTCAGCACTCACGTGCAGCTGATCGATTTCGAGCACAGCTGGACCAGAGCCAAGGTCCAACGGCGTGCTGAAAAGGACAAGGCCCGCGCTGATGCAGGTCACGGCCATCGGCCGGCCGCGTGTGTTGATACAGGCGGTGATGGCGGGTTTGGAGATGCCTGCAAGAGGGAGATGGACAGATGCAGGCGAGCAATACAGGACTGGTTTGGCTACGAGGCGGACAAGGGCGTGTCTTGCGCACTGCTCGGGTAAAAGGGCCGAAGCCGTCGATATTCTCGCTCGAAAGACGCCCACGAGTTGAGCCCTTGAGACTGTCGACTACACCGTTCTTGCTATCCTGCGCCCGTCTCGGCCACGGGAGAAATCGTGCGGCACTTTTTTAGAGCTTCTTAACTCCTGTTGGAATAAAGGCGCCTTTTACATGGCAGTGAAGGGCCTTTCCAGGCACCTAGCACAAGGACCCTTTGACGGGTTTCGAGCCCTCCGGCCCTTTGTTGTATTTTACCTATAGAAATGGGTGCACCAGTACCTCTGGCCCCAGAGAGGATAGAAGTAGCGTGGCAGTGCAACCTGACTAGCCAATTTACCCACTCTTCACCCCATGTACTCAACCCATACTATCTGAATTAGAACTCAGGCGCTGTCACACCAAAGAACAGCAGTATTGCCCTATTAACCCAAGCATGCCTAAATTGAATGTAATTTCATTGTTTAGCAGGTAAGCAATTTAATCTGTTATTAAACAGTGAAGTTGTAATATCATGGAAAGGGCAGGGTAAAAGGACTAGCTATAGAGACAGGAATGAAGTTATTCACTTGTAGCATTGTTACAAAACAAAACAGCTGAATTTACTTAGTAACTTATATATATATATATTTATTTCTTACCTTGCTTCTATTGACTACGAATTACCTTTGAGACTTTGCTATCGCATCACCATCTCCACAGACTTTACATCAGTACGTAACCATCATGGATTCTCTTCTCCCAGCTGCTGAGAACCAGCCTGCAGTTCGTCCTAACCACAACCGCAACAACCCTCGCAACACCCCTCGCACCTACACCTGGCTGGCCCTTCTGCTACAAGCCATCAGATATGAGTCTGAACACTACGGTGAGCGTCAAGATGAGACTGATCACGAGCAGCCCCGGGACTTGTCGCAGGACGAGATGGTGCAAGCTGTAGGTGCTGCTCTGGACGGCATCAGGTCTCTCCCTCCGCAGCCCCAGGCTGCCACAGTCCCTACAAGCCCGCACCACATATCCATCAAAAACAACAGCGGCTCTATCGAGATCCATCTATGCAAGGATGCAACCGACAGGCATACCAGATTCGTCAAGTCTCTGATGGAACAGTATGCTGTCCAGACTTCCACTGCCCCCGAAGCCCCAGCCAAAACCACACCACTGGTTCTTGTTATCACCATCCTCGCTCTCCTTTCCATCATCGGCGCTCTCATTATCAGCCTCGCCGTCATCTTCTGGAGAGTTCTGTCCCGAGCCATGTCACCCGAGGGTGCTGAGGTTATCGAGGCTCTTGCTGAGCTGTGGGGGCGTAACAACTAACAACTCCGAGACCTTGCCCTGCCTAAATACTTAGTTAGTTAATACATGTAACCTCTGTTATTTTTTTCTCTTTTTTCTGTCTCACCTTGTGCTTCTTATTTTTCTTGGATACTAGACACTTAAGTAGAAAAATAAGCAAATAAGGAGGAAGAAATGCTTATTGGATTAGTTCGAAGACTTGAATAGGATTCACCTCATAACTTTGGTTTCTGAGTCCAAAGAGCTTCTCGAGACCATCTGCTTCTTTTTCAATTAACCCTTCTGCTAGCGAACAGAAAATATTACTTACCTGAACCATGCCTTCTTGTTCCCAATCTATGGCAACTTTACATCCATGGCCACTTATCTGCAGCAACCGAAACGCCGTTTCGAAGTTGGAGCGCCAGGGCGCTGTGAAATGGGTATAATGCTATGCTCTTGTATGCCACCTTATCCAAGACCATGGTCTTAATCCCTCGCATGATCTGCTCTATCATGATATCGCTGTATTTCGAGACGACATTTCAGGTCGAGTGAAGAAAACAAGACGTTGCGCAAACACGGATCTATGGTAGACCTTGCAAGGCAGAGATATCGCGTTTACTATTCTCGATGAATCGGCCGAATAGTGCAAGGCAACGCCAGCTCTCAACCAGGGCTCTCCCGGTAAGCGAGTTGAGTACAAGCTTTAATCCTTTCTTCTTCTTCTACTACTACTACTACTAAGACACGAGAAACGGGAAACAAGAAGTAGAAAAGACCAAATTCTTGATTATCACCCGCTTTTAGAACAAGGAATAATAGTTGAACCAGTTGAACCAGAAATCGGGCGCCATCGCATGAGAAAAAAAAGAAACAGCCGCCGAAGCAATGGGCAAGAAGGGTCTTCACAACCCCAAAGTGTGCCTGTTGAAATGACGACAGGAAATGAGAAGGGCACAAGAGAAGCCTGTCTTCAAACCTGTCCAGAGGGTTCAGACTTGGGAAAAAGGAGGGAAGATGTCATCATATTATTTAATGCCTGAGGCTTTGCATCAATCAGTATTATACATATGATGGCATCTCTCCCAGCTGCTGGAAGCCAGCCTGCACAGTTGATCCTGGCTGCATCTGCAACTGGCTGCGCCTTTATGCCACGGATCAGATATGAGTCTGAATTCTCAAGACGAGCTTTCCGAACTTCACTCTGTGACGGGATGCCGCCCGTTCATGAATTGCTGTCTTGGACCGCATCTGCGCCCAAGAGTTTCCAGGCACTGACTGTCACAAAGCTCTGTTTATGTCGTAGGTCATAATACTGCAAGTGGTAACATGCACCACGCCGGTCACCTTGAAAAAGTTATTGATAATCATATTGTGTTTTTGCACATTATGGCTTGGGTATCAGACGATATGTACACAAGCATAACAGACATTGAAGCCCTATCGTGTGTCACTCTGGAGAGAATATCTCCTCTTGTCTCTCTCTCTCTCTCTCTCTACCTTTCATCCGTGTAGCGAACCCTCGTTACCCGATGCCAAGTTTGGGGTGAATGGCTTTTCCCCCTTCCTACCAAACGCCTGTTTAAATCCCGTCACCAGGGCGCAGTCACCTTTTCGAGGTCTGGAAACATGGTTCATTGTAAAACAAAAGCCGTCAACGTCTCCCGTCATTCATGGATGCCATTCCCCAAGACGTATGCTCAACGTATAGTCAGTCACCCGGGGTATACATCCTGTTTGCTCCTGGTCGTGCTTTTTCACTGCCTTGCTTTGCCTAGCATATTATCTCGAAGCCAGCCTCCCTCAACATGGTTCCGCTGGGAAGCATTGGCCGTCCCTGCATAGGAAATGGCCAAAAGAGTGGGTTCTCCATGGACTCCCCGGTCTTGGTGGTGATGGTCGGATTCATCATCGATTGTGCAGTAGGCTGTTGCGACGGCGGCGGAAGGGGTGGTGGAGGAGGAGGAGGAGGCCCGTTGTTGCTGCTGCTAATGCTGCTGCCGCCGCCGCCGCCGCCGCCGCCGCCGCCAGTGCTAAAGCTCGAGATGTAATCCTGCTCCTGCACGTTGGGCGTGAAGAAGTTCAGGCTGTTCGTCACGGGCCGCGTGCCGTACTCGGGATTCTTCATCCTGCTCCCGAGCTGTTGGCGGTGGTGTTGACCCGGAGCTTGACCGCCGCCGCCGCCGCCGCCGCCACCACTGCCGCCCATGGTGGTCGCTACGCCCTCGTCCTCCTTCTCCTCCTCCAACCTGCGCCTGGTGTCCATGTCGATCTCAATGTTCCACTTCTTGGCGAGGTAGCGCAGGATGTTGAGGGCCTGTTCTGCGAAGTGGTGGCATGGTGCCATCTCCGTCAGGTCGGCGATGCCCTGGTTGATGGCCCTGGTCACTCGCCCGCCGATCTCCTCGGAGGAGGGTGTGCCGAGCTGCGGTTCCACCTGTGACTTGGCGGCTAACCCTCTGGCTGCGTCGGTCGCGGCGATGGCCAGGTGCATGATCGAAGACGTGAGAACAAAATATGGCACAAAGGATGGAGTCCGCCGTAGCGTGTAGAGCTGCGAGTAGGAGCGGAGGAGCCCCTGGATGGCATCCGCTGCCTGGCAGCAGACGTCCCGGGGGGAGATGCTCGAGCCTATAATTCGAAGCTTGATAAACGGCCGGAAGAGGAGTAGTATCGCAAAATGGTAGTACATGCTGCATTGACGTATGGGTCAGTAGGAGACAGAGGCGCAAAAAGAGCTGAGAAGCGGTGGGGCTTACTGAGCGAAGAGGACGGCGGGGGTGAAGTTGTGCCCCAGTCTGAGCACCTCAGGTATCCTGTCATACCAGTTCAGGAACTGGGTGTAGATGTTAAGAAGGTCGCGGCTGGACAAGGGTCGTCCTGGCGAGTGCAGAATGTACAGCGCCTGATGGACCAGCTCGCTCAGCTCACAGAAGCACTTGTAGACAGACCGAACATTAGACGGCTGCTCACAGGAGCGCTGCAGAGGCACGCCTAAAGCCATACCGTTCGTTATATTAGCATACAGGCAACCAACACTATACCATATGGTAAGGGGCTGCAGCGCTCGGGAGACATACCGTCGTCAGTGTATGGTATCCAGACCGAGGCCTCAACGTCCCCTATGATGGCAGGTTTCGGCGGCAAGGATGGATAACATGAACATTGCGGAAGGGAACCGGTTGCCAGAGACCAAGCGCTGCGTGCTCGATTCAGTAAAAAACTTGCCGTGACCGGGTCGGGGGAGCATGTGTGGTTTTAAAGAAGGGTTACCTACTGGTCTAGGGAGAAGGCGCCCCAGAAGGTAGCAGCCTGTACGGCAACCTCGTCGGAATCACCAGATGCGTCGCTCACACGGTGCAGGCCCATCTCGACAGCCAGGCGGATGCTCTGGCCGGCGTAGTACCAGCTCTCCGAGTCCCTACCACAGCTGGCCTCCCGGATGGACATGATGCCCAGCGCCTGTATGGTGGTGAGGCTGTGGTGGTCGTCTTCCTGGTGGTACAGACGCTGGCACTCGGTGAAGAAGTGGTCCCCTGACGAGTATGGGTCGTCTGGGTTGGCCAGGGTGCTAGGCTGGCGCGAGAACCGACAGCCCAGGGCCAGGAGGGCGTTGATGAGCATGGGGGAGCAGTAGCGTTGACGGCCGGCCTGGAAGTCCTTGAGGAAGTGTTCCTTGCTCAGGGAGGCAAAGGTCGGGTACTCCCAGCAAAAGTACAGCATCAGCAGGTGCTGCACGAGCGCCTTGTCCGAGGTGATGCCGGTCCAGGTCGTGGCGGGGACATTCATCTCTGGTATGTCGGAGGCCATGGAGCGCTCCATGCTGCGATAGCTCAGCCCTTCGCTCTCGTGTATCTGCGCAAGGCTGTCCTCTACCCAACGGCCGACTCTTGTCTGCGGGTGCTGCCCAGGGAGCGGCCAGCTCGAGACGTCGGGGTGTGAGTTGCTCCTGCCGGACTGCGCCTGGCTGGTCGCCGAGAAGTGGGAGTGGGAGCCCCAGGGGCTGTTCGGGTCGAGCTCGGGCCTGGCACTCTGCGGGTGGGCGGTCGAGACGGGGCTGAGGGTCGTACTGCCAGGGCCACCGCCGCCGCCGCCGCCCAGGCCTGCGATGTTGGGCGTGAACGAGTTCGCACTCACGCCGGTGAAGGCGGCCATGGGGGTGAAGTTGGCCCCTCCCATGCCAGCAGCCGAGGGGTGGCCGCTGAAGGAGTGCATCATGGGGCTGACGCCGGGCGACTGGTGGCTGCTGCTGCTGAGCCATTCTGATATGGCCTCGACGCTCTGGCCGGCGCGCAGGCGGCGCACGACCTCCTCCCACTGGTCATGGCGGGCGAGGGCGGACAGGACGGACTCGTTGGAGCGCTGCTGACGGCGGAGGTGTTCGATCTCGGTGCGGAGGTTCTCTTTCGACTGGCGTACGGGGATCTCGTAGATACACTCAACATCCTTCTGGGCCTTGCACCTGGCGCAGGGTCTTGCACCGTCGCACTAGACAATCCAATCATGAGACAAGAGCGGTGTTAGCCATACCCGAGGGTGGTAGGTCGGTGGCGGTGGCGGTGGCGGACGAGGGCGAGGGGCGAGGGCAAGGAGGGGGAGGAGTAGGAGTAGGAGTAGGAGTAGGAGGAGGGGTAAGCCTGCCCTCTTTGTGGGAGGACGGGATCGGGAGAGGACGGCGTTTGGTCTCGCTCACCTTTGCCCGCTTCTTGCGACACTCGGTACAGGCGTTGGGGGTGACGACGCCCAGTCCGCGACGGCGTTTTGAAGATGCTGCTGCTGCTGCGGCGGCGGAACCCGAGGCTGTCGCGTTAGGAGTGCCAGAGGTGGCCGAGGCGGAGGAGGAATCGAGCTGCACAGGCGTGCCAGAGGCAACGGGCCATGAGGGGGGAGGTGGTGGGGGTCCGGGCGTGGTGTTGTTGGTGGTGGTAGCAGTTGTGGTAGTAGTGTGAATAGTCGAGCTAGGCGTCACGGAGCGCTCATGAGATGGAGGAGGGGGAGGAGGAGGAGGAGGGGATTGTCGTTGTTGTAACAATTGTTGTTGTTGTTGTTGTTGTTGTTGTTGTTGTTGTTGTTGCTGTTGCTGTGGGGAGTCCTCATCCATTGGATCCATGCTGGAGGGAGAAGGTGAAAAAGCTCACGGGAGCCCGTCTGGACGTGATGTCACGTCGAGTGGCAAACGGCAACAGGAGGCGCGTACGGACGGGTCGGGGTGCGTGTACTCGGATAGGCATGAGGCGAGCCTTACTTGATGACACGATACATCGTAGGGAACAGAAATGATGCCAAGGGTGAAAAGGAAAAGGGTTGGACAAGAGGAGAAGGGATGGCTGGGGTTGGTTTGTGTGACGACAATTGTTGCTTTTGCTCCATGCTGCTTTCCCTCTTCCCTCTCCCTCTCTCTCTCAATCGCCGCTCTCCTCTCTTCTTAACTTCCCCAGACGGGCCCTGCAACATACTAACTTTTCAGTGCAAGCTTGTAGCAACCTTTGTTTAGGACCTTGAATCCCTGCATATGATGTAGCAAGGATTCTCGGGAGGAGGGGCACATTTTTTTTCCCTGAGCAGCTGCAGCGAGCGTCATTCGGCAATAAGCCGGAATGGCTTGGGGGTTTTAGGTTGGTTCCAAGATTTGTTGGCTGGCAGAAGAAAAGAACAAGGGGGAAAGCTGAAGAGGAGAAGAAAAAGAAGAAAGGAAAATAAAAATAAAAAATGAAAATGAATGTACAAGGATACCTGACAGACAGACAGACAGACAGACAGATAGATAGATAGACAGACTTGGGTCCCCCCCTCCTGCTCCCTTCAGGAGGGACATGAACAGATATCCTTGACAGATATTATAGTAGGCTTGTAAGGACGGACTGTGGTGTATTCATCATCGTGAGTACTACTACTACTACTACAGTCCAAAAATGTCCCATCTGCTTTTCCCAAGGGGCAGGCTTTCATAGGAAAATCATTCCCAAGACCAACTTTGCTCGGTCCAAAGCCTCCTTGTTCAGGATGGCACTGATGGTTACGTCAATCCCCCACATCTTGGCTGACACCCACCCACACCTGTGCCATTCATTCATTCTACTCACACCTCTACTGCAACAACCCTTGTTCTCCCACAACACATTCATGTAAAAGGACTGTGCATAGGGTGAGCCAGTGAGCCAGGTCAAGTCAAGTCAATTAATGAAAATTTGATGAGTGTGAAAGCTGGGCTGAGAGAAGCTGGGCCTCTGCATCGGGAGGCTCAAGGTGGGTCCCCGGGCCGGGCATGTGTTGTGGGAGGGTGGTCCGCAGCTGGTGAGGCATACCATTGATGTCCGAAGAAGAGAGAGAGCCTAGATGATTCTAGGTGCAAGGGAGAGAGAGGACTTGACTTAGATATCATAGCATGGGTGGGCCTGTGTTTGCAGGGAAATACAGAAGGGCTGGACTGCAGATAATTCTGTCTTGATCACCGGTTGGCGGCTAAGCATGACGGAATACTTTTCTTTTCTTTTCTTCTTTTTTTTTTTGGTTTTAAAAAAGATTTATAGTATCCAAGGCAAAATTGAAGACAGTAGTACCAGCCAGACCAGATCCAGCCGGGACTAGTATTGTATTTGTACGATGATTATAAAGAGGAAACAGTCCCACCTGCAGGTCTCAGGTGTTGTGGCAGGGTGTGAGGGAAATAGGAGACGAGGGGTGGTGGTGGAAATAAGAATTGAGAATTACATCCATCGTCTGCTAAGGGCATTTGATGATCGTGTTTATGGTTCTTGATTTTATTATTATCATTATTTTATTCTATTTCCATACTGCATGTCTCCATGTCCTCTTATCATCATTCTGATCTTATCATTATCAACAGGTGAGCCATCATTCGTTTCTTTTTTTTCTCCCCTTCTCCCTTGCCACCAACCACCATTGTCCTTGAATCACCATCCCCCTCCTCAAATTTATCACCCCGGCCCTCCTTATTATATCTTGACCACATCTTTTTTTTTTTAACAAAAAAAATACACCACCCCTCCCTCCCCCTTTTCCTAAAAGACATCTTTTGTGAGACAAAACAAAACCAAGAAAACAAGGACCAGCCACCCTCATTCTCACCCTCACCCTGACCCTCGATCTGACCTCGATCTGGGCCCCCGGGTCCTGCAGACAACAAGGCCCCATTTCATTCTCTCTCTCTCATTCTCTCTCTCTCTCTTCAACCTCCACCCTCCCCGCCTTCCATCATCAGCACATCAGCACTGCGACCCACTGCGAGTGCAGTCAACTCAAATCGGCTCAATCACCAAGAGGGCTAACTCACCAAGAGGGCTAACTCGGTGATTGCTGACCTGACAGGGCAGAGTTCTTCACTCACTCACCACCTGCAGTCAGCATCTATTGAAGGCCACTCTCCAGCCTGTTGCATCCTCTGACCATAATAATTATTACCTCTTCTCAGCGCCTGCATTGGTTTGGTTTTGCATCCATATCGTCATCCTCCACCCAAGAAAGGCCGACTTGTTAAACGCCACACTGCACTGCTACATCACGTTGCACCACATCACACAAGCGCGCCACCTTGTCTTATTTCCGATTCCTCTTCTGCATTGTCCATCAGCCTGCACCACAGCAACATCAACACAAGACACGTTCAGTACAGACAGCCCTAGACGACAAGTTCACAGTCACTTGAACAGCAACCAAAAAAAAAAAAAAAAAAAAAGGCAAGAGAGGACAAGCACAGAATCACCTACAAGGCATAGCGCTGGTCCTGGCGCATTTCTAGCCACCAGTATAGGGTTCAAGTCTGGCTGAGCAGAGCAGGCTGAGGGGCCAGGTTCAGATTTCAGGTCCAAGATCAGGCTCGTTTGTGCATACCAACTCACCTCTACACTCCCTCTCATCCCCCCCAAGATAAGATGCAGCAACAGCAAGAGGATAGCCAGGCTGCTCCTGTGCAGGCACACACCAGCAGTGCCCCCCCACCGTCTATCACCACCACCACCCCCCCAGCCACAGCCGCCGCAGCCATGGCCACGACCACCACCACGACCAGTACTGGTCCCACCAACGGCAACAGTGGTGGTGATGATAATGCTGCTGCTGCTACCACCACAGCTGCTGCTGCTACCACTGCTGTTGACGCTGTCACTGCTACCAGTCATGACATCTCATCGCCATCGACAGCAATGTCAGCAACCACAGCAGCAGCCATCAACAAGAAGCGCAAGAAGGACGGCCTCAAGCCTATTATTACTACTGAGTATGTACAACCTATCTGTGTTTATACTCCCCCCCTTATTTTTTATTTTTTAATTTTTTTTAATCCCTTTTTCTTCTTCTTCTTCTTCTCCTTTTCTTCTTATTTTTGAATTCTGCCTGTCTTGTTGCACATGCATATGCTTGTCTCTCTTTTACCTCAGGTTCAAGTCCCATTATGATATAATGTGTCTCTAGTGAGGCAGTGCTGCAAGTAAAATCTGGGTCCGGAACAAACCCCCCCCCCCTTCCCTCCCTCCGTGACATGACATGACATGCACGTGTACTTCTTCTGCGTCAACCTTCTTCTCTCTTCCTGCGGCATATAATGTCACCCTGCAGCCTACCACCACTACCACCACCACCACCACCACCACCATCACCATCATCACTATGAGCATATGTCCCAAAACTGTGTTATCAAGGGAACATATTTTGGTGATGGGGAGGGGAGGGGGGAAATGGTGGAACACAAGTTAGGCAGAGGATGCATTTGTGAGAGCAAGGATGGTGCAGAAAGTGGAGACAATGAGGTAAGGTTCAGGCAGGGAAAAGAGAAGGCATCATCATCATCAATCAATCCCAAGTGGATTCTTCAAGTATGGAGGAGGGGCGGCAAAGGGCACAGGGCGCACACAGGGCAGGGCAGGGCCAGGGCCAGGCCAGGGCAGAGGAAAGATCGGGGGCCTCGCACAGGGCACCAACGGGGGTCCTCTGGAGGGGCTGGAGAGGATGCCCTTTGTGATCGGCCCAGCGGGGGTGGGAACCCCTGCAGCCCTGCTACCAGACTTGGGTGGGTGTGGGCGGGTTGGTGTCTTCATTCACCCACTGGGGAGGGGGGGGCGCCGGGCGCGCATTCCACTGCTGGTGCTCCTCCTCATCCTTCTCTTGCTGCTGCTGCTGCTGCTTGCCGCCACCACTGCTGCTAATCAATACTTTTGCCTATGGTGGTCATGGCCATTTCCCCCCCCTCTCTTTTTTTTTTTTGGCCTTTTTCCCCCTTCTTTTTCCCCCTCTTCTTTCTTATCCACCTTTGCTGGTTTATGGCCCAGTGGCCTGTGGCCTGTGGCAGGTGGTAGTACCCAGCGGCCTGTGATCACTGATTAGTGGTCAGTGTCACTGGTCAGTGGGCTATAGCGCCTAGACAGGGGCCGTGGCCCATGGTCATCAGCGGGTGCTGGATGACAGGTCCCAGACCCCCAGATGACTAGCGTACCTCGGGTGGTGCACAAGCCCAAGCCCAGACAAGGCCACATACCAGAGTTCATGAACACTGAAAGTCAGTCAGTCAGTCAGTCATACTTGCTGCTGAACTCACCTCACCCACCCCAATGAGCCCATGAGCCCCCCCCCCCCCAATTCAACACCTTCAGAAGGGAGTTCCACCTGAAAGTCTCAAGATCGTGGCCCCGTCCAGCCGTCCAGACCCAATCTTTTTACTGTCATAGTAGAACACCACCGCACCCCCTCCTCCTCCTCCTCCTTCCGAATCCACTTGGCGCCTCCTCTCCCTCTCCCTCTCCCTCTTTCTCCCTCTTGTCCGTTGCATCCGCATCTCTTTTATAAAAAAAAAAAAAATTAAAAAAACCACCCCCAGCGCCCCTCATTTTTCTCATCTCTCTCCATCATCCCACATTAAATCGGTGTGTCCCTGCTCTCTGCTGCCGCATCCACCACCAGAGGAAGCAACCTTGGGCCCTGGCCATTGCATTGGCACTGACCGGCGCTTGGTTTTCTCTGCTGTGTGGGCTGGCTGGCACATGGCAACAACAGTTAGCGACACTTGCCCTTGTTTCCTTCCTCATTCTACCCATTGGTGACTGCTACTACCTACTGTCGTCATCATCACTCTTCTTCTCCTTCCTTCTTTTTTTACCTTCCCCCCCTCCCAACACAACAACCCAGCAACATCTCCCGACATCGACCTCAACAGCCCACCAGCCCACCTCGTTTCCCCATCCCCGCGCTTAACCCCTCCAAACCCTGTCTGCACAACCACAGCGGCAGCAGCAACAACAACAACCACAACAATAACATTCATCACCGCTACCATTGTCCTCTGACCTAACCCTCTCCCATCCTCCTCACCTTTCCAATCACACCACACCACACCCCTCCTTCTCCTTCTCTCTCTCTGTTTCTCCCTTACTACTGTCTTCTACTGCTTCAATCAAAAACAAGGCATCAATTGCCTGGGCAGACCAATTGCCCGCCTCCCCTCCCCCCCCCCCCCAAAACCCCTCCTCCCAGTTCCGGGCTCTTTCTCTCCCTCCCACCTTACCAAACCAAAATAAAATAAAAACCCAGTCACATCCGCGCGCCCCGTCATGTTCAAAACCAAGAACAACTTACCTCCCCTGCGTGACCTTGACAAGAAGGACCCGATGCTCAAGACAAGGTTTTTACCTCCCCACTCCTCCTCTTTCTCTTGCGTCCGTCTTGTTCCCCTGCGCCACACCAAGTAGTGGCGGCAGCAGCAGCAGCATTGCCTCCTCCGTACTTACTGCATTCCCTCCTCCTCCTTCCCTCCTTCTTCCCATTCTCTCTCGAATCGCGGAAGCCAGGAGCGACTACCAGCACCACCACCAGCAGCAGCACGAAGAGGAACTTACTCACCTAAACGGGCGACCTTGCCGTGTTCTGACTAGTGGTCTGGAACGCTTGCCTTGACCTGACCTGACTCTTTTCCCTCTCTCTCTGTCTCTCACACACTCACCCACACACAACCCATGCGCGCCAATCTGCGCGCCGCCTCAACTCTTTTGCGACAGCGGAGCGCGCATTCTATCACAACAGCAGCAGCAGCAGCAGCAGCAGCAGCAGCAGCAGCAACACCACCACTACCACCACCAGCAACATCCATACATACCCACATCATACCCATTGTTCTTGTCGTCGTCGTTGTCATTCTTCCTCAATATCCCCTCATCTGCGACAACATCCCACTGTCCCACCATCTTGAGGCTTTCCATTGCTAACCGCCCACCCGTCGCAAATACCACAGGACCGCTCACCTCACATCCACCTCCGCCATGCAGGGCTCGCCCACATCTACCTCGTCCTCCGTAGAGGACCCCGCCGACAACACCGCCGACGAGGAGGACTCCGAGGACTACTGCAAGGGCGGTTACCACCCCGTCACCGTCGGCGAGAAGTTCAACAACGGCCGTTACACTGTCGTCCGAAAGCTCGGCTGGGGCCACTTCTCCACCGTCTGGCTCTCTCGCGACGCCAACACCTCCAAGCACGTCGCCCTCAAGGTCGTCCGCTCTGCCGCACACTACACCGAGACCGCCATCGACGAGATCAAGCTGCTCCAGCGCATCGTCAACGCCAAGCCCGAACACCCAGGCCGCCGGCACGTCGTCTCCCTCCTCGACTCCTTCGAGCACAAGGGGCCCAATGGCACCCACGTCTGCATGGTCTTCGAGGTCCTCGGCGAGAACCTCCTCGGCCTCATCAAGAAGTGGAACCACCGCGGCATTCCTATGCCCCTCGTCAAGCAGATCACGAAGCAGGTCCTCCTCGGCCTCGACTATCTGCACCGCGAGTGTGGCATCATCCACACAGACCTCAAGCCAGAGAATGTTCTTATCGAGATCGGCGACGTCGAGCAGATCGTCAAGAAGGTCGTCAAGAGCGAGCCTTCTTCGGACAAGGAGAACAACCGCAACGGCCGGCGGAGGCGTAGGACCCTCATCACCGGCAGTCAGCCCCTGCCCTCCCCGCTCAACGCCAGCTTCAATCACAACAACCTCTTCCCCTCCCCGGGCTCCCATCAGAGCCTGGGCCAGATGTTGAACGAAGGTGAGCACAGCGCCCACCTGCCGCCTCTCCGTCACCCTGACCTTAGTCTGCTGACCATGCGCCGCCCCCTGCACAGGACGGGATCCGTCGACCCCCAAGGATGAGGAGAAGCAGAAGCAGCGCGAGAAGACAGCGTAAGTCCGAACCCAGGCCAGCCCCCTCCTTCATCATATCTGGTGCCGATAACATATGCTGACTTTTTTTTTTCTTTTTTTCCTTTTTCCAGGGATCTCCTTACGGAGGAGGTATCCGGCATCTCTCTCGACAAGTCTCACAACTCCTCCACATCGACGTCGTCTGTCGGCGAAAAGCGTAAAGCCGAGGATAATGGGCTCGGCCTCGACATTATCAGCGTCAAGATTGCCGATCTGGGCAACGCCTGTTGGGTGAACCACCACTTCACGAACGACATTCAGACGAGGCAGTACAGGTCCCCAGAGGTCATACTGGGTGCAAAATGGGGCGCTAGCACGGATGTCTGGAGCATGGCCGCCATGGTATGAAAGAAGCCCCCCTCCCCCCCCTCCTCCTCGCCCCCTGGCCCCCTGAGGTTATCTGCGGTGAATTTTCATTTTTCGTCCTCCTTCCTTTCTTCCCCTGAAAGCCGAGGAGGCAACTTGATGTAAACGGAGATACTGACTGTTTGTTTCTCTGGCAGGTCTTCGAGCTCATCACTGGCGACTACCTCTTCGACCCCCAGTCCGGCACCAAGTACGGTAAAGATGACGATCACATCGCCCAGATAATAGAGCTACTCGGGCCCTTTCCCAAGAGCCTCTGTCTGTCTGGGAAGTGGTCGCAGGAGATCTTCAATAGGAAGGGCGAGCTCCGCAACATCCATCGGCTCAGGCACTGGGCACTCCCTGACGTCCTCAAGGAGAAGTATCACTTCAAAGAGGAGGACGCCAAGCGTATTGCCGACTTCCTGATCCCCATGCTCGAGCTGCAGCCCGAGAAGCGCGCCAACGCAGGCGGCATGGCCGGTCACATCTGGCTCGAGGACACCGCCGGCATGAAGGGCGTCAGGATCGAGGGCCTCGAGGTCGGCAGCCGCGGCGACGGTATAGACGGCTGGGCCACCGAGGTTCGGAGACGGTAGAGTCGGTCTGCGACGCCCTGGGTTTTCAGGCCTGGGTGTCTGCACGAATCCATGTGGTTATCCGATGGGGACGGGCACAAGGATGGGGGCGGGCAGAGTGGGCGGGGCTTGCATAGCGCCAGCGAGAGTGATGAGCGCCGGTGCACCGGTTGAAGCCCTTAGGGAGACGGAGAGACAATCGTGATTGGAGTGTTCTGTCTAGTGGGATATCCTCTCCCAGGCCGGTAGGAGACGTGTGAGTGTGAAGCAGGTAGGGCGCAAGCAAGAGTAGCAGTGGCTTTTAGGGCCACAGGGGCCCTCCAGTTTGGTGGTGCCTTCACTACAATGCTTTGCTACCCTTTTTCCTTGTTTCTTTTTTTGCGTTTCTTTTATTGTTATATTCTAGGGGGGAACTGGAGACAGGAAGCAGTGCACTTATTATTACAGCCGGGAAAGACAGGCAGGCACATGGGCTGATGGGTCTGCTGTTTCATGATTAGCAGTAGACAGGTGACGATGACAAGACAGTAGGGCGAGAGACAGAGAGAGAGAGAGGAAGAAGAACAGCTGTTCTGGCCTGTTGAGGGATAGGGGACTCAGACAGGTGAACCTACCTATTTACTACCCATGGGCAGGACTGACGTCGTCAATGACATTCATGATGCAAAGACTATAATCAAAAAAAGTCAACAAGTACACACAAGTAGTAGTACCTATCAAGACATCCTCCTCATCGAGCTGCTCTTTATGACTTAGATCTACCCATATGCCTTTTTTTTTTATAATTTTTTTTTACAATTTTTTTTTACGGTATACTGACTTTTTGTGACATGTGATATGCTGTTGGGTATGGTACCCTCTAAAATGTGGATTGGGCAGGCAGACAGGCAAGCTGGCTTGAGGACACTTGAGAAATGCTTCAGTCAAGGGTCAATCACAAGCAGGGAGAAATGAACAAGTCCTCTGGTAATCTCTTGTTGTGGTTCATATTCCTCTTTCTGTCTGTCTGAGCTGTAATGCTTTCCATCTATCTGCCTTCGCTGGTGTTTCCTTTGGCCATGTTACTTACCATGATGAGCCTGACCGCTTGCTTGTATGCATGAATATGCCTGTCTAATGTGGGAGAAGAACAGGGGGGGGGGGGGGATAGTAATATTACCGTCATAGTCATGATTATTTATGGCAGGACCCAGGGCAGGGAGGTAGGTAGGTGATCAATCGAACTTCCACCGGTCCGGCTCCCG
>JACWQW010000175.1:2500-60249 GCA_014849355.1 Cryphonectria radicalis
TAAAACCCTTGAGGTTGAAGCGTGAAAGGCAAAACGATTATATTAGAAGGAAAGAATCGGAACAGCAACTACCTCGAAGAATATGTTCGAGATTACGGCCTGCAAAGATTTCGGTACCGTATAGCTCGCTTCATTTGATGCTTTATGTAGGTGTAACGGCCAAATCTGTCGGACGCCTTATGAGAGGCGCGCCGCGCCACATCGTTGTCATTTTCTCCGAATTTTGCTATATTACACGTCTTAAAACACGACTATAGTCATTCTTTAGATAAAATAGCACAGATTGTTTCAGTGTGCAATCAGTTCCATCGTGATTTTTGCCTCGCAATAGGTTCTGGCTAGGTTACCAAGATCAGAGAAGGAGGAAATTCCATTTCCAAGCTCAAGGGCGAGATTGTTGCTCTATCAGGTCGAGTACCTAGTAGCGATGGTAATCTCTTTGTTGCTCAGACGCACGCGGCGTCTCTTTTCTGTCGAAGTTTCGGGTTAAGCCTTCTTCCATAGAGCCGAGACGAATGTCGCTCATCTTGTTGCTTGAATGCGATGAGAGGAGGTTCGTGAACGAGTTTCGGAGTAAGGTCAAGGAGAATGTGCGTGAGAAGCGCTCCTGGACGGGACGGAGTGTGGGGAGACACGCACTCAGAACACCGACGTTGTTCTCAATGATGGTCCAGTAGTATACGTAGATCCCTAAGGCTTGTGTTAATTAACAGTGTTATATGAGCTTGCTAGGTCGGATCTTTCATTGTGAGACGACGCACAAGTAGTGTCCGCTTCGGGGGAATCAACCAGGACATTATACACTTGAGTTTAAAAGTGAATGTGAATGACGCCGACGACAGACTAAGCCACCTGATAAGAAGATGCATATAATCGTAAACCTTCGCGAGATGGACATTTGCAGTTGCCAGATTTTGTAGACTGGTAGGACGAGGACCAGAACTAGCTCACAAGTCAGTTTGAGAACGACAGAGACATAGCATAAGACGTTTGGCATGCTTATAGTCTGTGGCGACATCTGTAGCTAAGGCTGTGGTAAAGAGCGCCTCCAAGTCGACACAAGTGAAGTCGATGTTAAAGTCCCATGATGAGGCAATCGGCATACACGAGACTAGATCGTTAGACGGACTCGAGAGACATCATCGTGAAGGCAAAGACATACACATGAACGCAAATGTAAACGCTATCGTCCAGGCAGCGTTAATCCCGATCATAATCCAGACCACTCTCTTAAACCTCGGGGCATCAAAATTGCGTTTATACATCAGGAGGACGCTAATCTTGGTAGTTCCCACCGAGGGCCACATGAGTACCTCGAGCGCATAAATTGTCTATATATAATTAATGATCAGCTGGGATGTATAGATTACGTCTCATACATGCTGTTACTTACTTTGCCAAAGATGATAATGGCTTCAGGATTAACAGGGCTCCCATCGTCGTCATATTGTGCATGGGTTCCGAGACCGCCAAGCTGGGTCACTAATATGTCGTAAATGGTCAGAATGCTGTAAACAGAGAAGGGCATACCGTAGCTCACTAATGAGAATGTCCACGGTGACACCAATCGAGAGGAACTATACCCTTCCGTCAGATCAATAGTACTACCAGCTTCAAATGGTGATTTATTTTGTCAGGGCGACGAGGATAGTCCAGTCATCCGACCCCAACTTCTGGCCCTTGATTTTCCGAGCGTAATATCGAAGCACAACGGCCAATAAGCCCCATATTGTCGGTTGTTGACCTTGAAACATAGTGATTTGCTTGAAAAGAGACAAAGAGGATGCTATTAGAAGGAAATAGACATGCATTCTAAGAGCAACAAGTTAGGAAGAGATTGAGATGTGCCATGGCTATAAGTTAAGGCACCACTAGCTAGACTATTTTCGAATGGATCATCCTCTGTCCCAACCCACAGCTCAGGAGCTGAAAGTGAAGGCTGTCCTACCCTCGCACTCTTGGAGAAGGGGTGTAACATAGCATCTATAAGCTCTGGAGCCAGGTAACATTTGCTATGCCACGCCACCCACTACAATGATTCGGCCCCTCCCCTGCCCCAAGTCGCCCCCAAGGTTGAGATGGCATTTTTTGGTCACCTGTCACCAAAAAAATCAGCACTGATGCAGTCTCCAGATTTCGAACATCAAGTGTTAAATAAGCAAATTTGATAGGATGAAAGCTCAATAGCTTATGACTGTTGGCGCCTGTTTGGTGGCCCAAATAGGAACGGCAATTTTTCCACTTTTCCGCTGTTCTACTGCTAAGATTGATACCTACAGCAATTCCTACAGCCTACCAAAATCCCGAAAACGCGCGTATCTGGCATAACGACTGGCTACACAACAGAGGAGGCCCTAGCTAGCGAACAAACAGCTCGCGGAATCTAGCTAAGGCAGAGAACCGATATCTGTAACTCACCCATAGATTATATAGTACAATAGAGGCGTCAGACTAACGGTAATCTGATAGTAGTACTTTGGTATATGTACTAAGTATATAATTTCAGCCTCCTTGGTTAGTAACGGGAGCTAAATCCCACTAATCCCGTGCCAACCGTAATTCCCAGAGCACTTCATACTTTAGCACGCATGAGCATTTGGCCTCAGCATTCTAGCTTGAACCCCTAATCGTGTCGTTCAACCTCGAGCGAGCTTCTCCCACAATCTGTCATCGCAAGTGCTCATATAATAAAACGTTTGCCTAGCCCCGATGCGTCTTGAAAGCTTGATCTTCTTAGGAGCGACTTGGGTGATCACAACCATCCTTGATGGATTCTCTCAGCCCAAGGCTAACTTGCCGAGAGTTGGTGCAAACCCAGAGCCTTTCAACCTTCGCATATGGTGGGCTCGATGGAAATGGTGCTGACACGGACATGAAGATGTGATTAGCGCATACGAGCAGGTATGGCAATGGTATAGTCGGCGCTTTAGAAGAATTATGCTAATCACGTTCTCAAACAGTCGAAAATCCCAAGTTATGCCATTCAAACCTTGATGGGCGACACCATCTAGCTCCCAAGTTCCTTGGTGAACTCAACATGCTTCCCGACCTCTTGCTGTGCTTTATTCATCGCATTTAGTCCTCAGTCTTTGTCGGCAAGACGTACTGCGACAACCCAATCTGGACGGGTGCTGTGACAGCTTTGCCCATCAATGTTGAAATCACTAAATTCTTTTTGCTACCATTCCCAACCTTTCTTCGACGCTTCGTCGCACCCCTGGTACCCCAACGCAACCGCATTTTTCGCCAGCGCGATGCAGTGCGCGACCTGCTCTTCCCTCGATCGGAAGATATTGCAATTAAAGAAGAGCTTAGTGTGATGAAGATGCTCATTGAGAGTGGGAAGGATAAAAGCCCTGACAGTATAACTGCTAGACTTCTGCTTTTGACAGCGGCTGCGGTAAGATCATGTCGTATGGACAAGCGAAATCCATAGCTAACCGAGCGCTATTCTCAGCTTCATACATCGTCCATGGCAATAACCCATGCCGTGTTCGATCTTTGTGCCAGGCCAGAATATATCGAGCCTTTACGGATGGAAGCGCAAGCGGCGCTTGCTCAAGACAATGGAAACTGGCGACTCTCAACCATTAGGAAACTTCATCGGCTGGATAGTTTCCTGAAGGAATCCCAGCGCGTTAATCATTCCACATTCCGTAAGGTGCTAGTACCAATCCTAGCAATGTTCGTAAACTGATCATTCATTCAGTCGGCTTTGACCGGAAGGTTATGTCTCCAATCAGGCTGTCTGACGGCAAGACTGTCCTCCCACGTGGAGTCCCGATTGCCATCCCTGGCGGACCTATGTCACGCGATCTGACATTCTACGATGATCCTCAGCGCTTCGACGGTCTCCGCTTCTATCGCCCTGACAACAACGGAGACATGAATTCTACAAATAGACAACAGGACTACACCGGCATCGAACCGGGCAATTTGTCATGGGGTAATGGCAGATTCACTTGCCCGGGACGATGGTATGCAGCCGCTATGATCAAGCTGATTGTGTCGAAGCTACTGCTTGAATACGATGTTTTCTTTCCCCACGGCCAGTCAGAGCGACCGTTGAACGTGAAGTACGACACAGAGATACATCCGGATTTCGAGCAGAAGATCTTGTTGAGAAAGAGAAGTGCGTGATCACACTCATTGGTGATACCAGCAAGAGATATGTCGTATGTAGGTTATGCAAGGCAGTCTCTTGTCGGCTGGCTTTCTTAATCGAACCCTTTGCGACACTCAATCATTTTTCTGTATCAGATATAATTCGATAGAAATGACCCTTGGAATTTTGATTAATATGCGAAAAGCTTAGCAAAAGCTAGCATGAGCGATCGTGGAACATCGAGACCGATTCTACGCGAATGCCTCCGTCTGCCTACCACACCATTCCACGAATTTGGCTGCAGTACCCGTCCCTCCTTCACTTTTTCCTCGCATTGAAGACTCGACGCCTGCAGGGAGACTGCCAAACCGCCCCCAGGGATAGATGTAAGCCCCACTCTTGTCTGGTGTCAACTCCGGGGTAAGGATTGTCCAGAGCTCTGTATATGCCCCGTAGATCGGCCGATGCACCAACACCTTGTCCTGGAACCGCAAGTACTATCAATATATATCCTGACGATGATTGGATAACATAGCAAAAGAAACTAGCTTACCGTAAACCAAGCATTCGCACCAGTCCAGTGCCGCTGTAATTCTGTACGCAGGTTGCCAGGGTTGAAAGCTGCATGCACAATGCCTGTTTGTGGCGTTGTTTTGGCAAATTCTCGGGATAGGAAGACGTTACCGACTTTCGTCTGGCTATAATTGTCGGTTACGCCTTGATCCTGAGGACAGCCATTCTCGTCGACAATAATCCCATATGGCTTTGGTGAAGCAACGTGCACCGCAATGGAAGCAGCCCATGCGACGCGCACGCTAGCTGTTGGTGATGAGGAGGCTGTTTTTGTGAGAAGAGGGAGCAGGAGTTGGTAGAGCAGGAATGGACCCAGACAGTTGGTTCCCATTTGCAGCTCATTCCCTTGTGCGTCAGTGCTGCCCTCGGGCGGATACATCACCTGCCAATCCACGAATATGTTAGATGCTGGATAGTAAGAGGGAGCTATGCGCTTTTTGTGGAAGCTCCAGGGCGCGAGGGTTTGGGGAGAGACGTACGCCGGCATTATTCACAAGAACATCGAGGCGCTGTTGCTGAGCAGTGAAAGAGTGAACCGCAGGTTTGATGGTCGAGAGGTTGGATAGGTCAAGATACAAAAAGTCGATGTGCCCGTTGCTGTTGGGCGACGCCTCTCTGATCTTCGATATAGCCACCTCAGCCTTGGATTTAGAGCGACCTGCAATACAAACGGTGGCATTGTGGGCATAGAGTATTCTGCATAACTCGAAACCGACGCCGCAATAGCCGCCCGTTACAAGGAACACCTACGGTGCGGATTAGACGAGCGAATGTGTCAGTCACGGAAGGGGTGGAACAGAGCAATGTGACTTAACTCGTCCTTCTTGATCGGGACAGTTCCTCTCCGTCAGAGTTGCGGCGGGAACGAAGAAGAACTGGCTGAAAATGTTTCCCATGATGCTGCAATCGGCCTAGCAGTACTTAGGTTGTTGATTCTTTCACGAAATGGATAGTGATGGGATGGTCTGCGATTGTGTGTTCGGACGTGTTTTTCGCTACTCGGTGTCGGGGAGAGCACGATGAGCCCCGAATATTTGGAGGGGATGTTGAGAACTAGCAATGGGCAGGGCATGGTCGCATGAGACATACTAGACCTATCGCATTCCATCAGAACCACCCACCCGTGGGCCTGTCTCAGGTGCCCTGGCCCCCCACCACTCCACGGGAGGAACGGCACGGGTAGCATGCATTAGACTCGGGCTTCTGAACTGGTCTTAAGCACTCGAAGAGCGTGCACTGTTTGACTATCAATGTGCATGCGGACCAGGATCGATGCTGTCTTGTATACTGTACATAGTATTTTTGTGATCATTTCTGGTTCAAGGTCAGATGGTGGGTCAGATATGCATGGTACTTTTTTTTTATGGACATTCGTTCAGTGACGAACACTGCATTGCAGCGTGCATTATGCTTACTATGGTAAAGGCACGATGTCTATTTGGGCCCCACAACTAGAGCTGGGCAGAAGTTTCTAGTGTTGGCCCCATCCAGTAGGAGAAACGCCACTCTGTGCGTGTCAGAGGTTAATTGGTCAGGTGTCCTTAATGGTGGTTCGGCGTTGTCTTGTTCTGGGTTATGCACATTTGTTTTTTCCTGCTGGTTGTCAGCTGTGATTGCAACCCTCACGCAGTCTCTTAATGATTACATACGCTTCAAGTATAATGGCGATAAGCTAGTATTTGTGATCATGACAGGGTCATGCACATTTTTTTGGGCTGACCGACCGCCAGTTGTGAATGCGAGTGTTGCCATAGGCCTTGAGCAAGACCAACCAACGTCGTCTCGCGTGATATCGAGACAAAGTCACACTCGCTTGTCCATTAGAACAGGTAGTGGGGGCTGGATCCAGCCGTTGTAGATCCGTTGACCTGAAGCCCAGTTCTCCGTGCCCTCGCCCAGTCTCAGATCAAAGCGCCACAGAAGATGTGCAAGCGTCAATTTGATGTTGTAAAGTGCAAATCTGCAGAAGCTTGTCAACGGATATGTTCCGCACTTCCAACAGAGGAAGGTGGGGGCTTTCGACTCACTGTTGGCCAGGACAGTTCCGCGGTCCTACTGAAAATGGTTGTACGACATCTCTCTTATCGTCAGCGTATGCGGTGTCGCCCATCCATCGATCCGGGACGAAGCTCAGAGGCTCACGGAAATTGGAAGCTGACGTATTCGAGCAGTAGTGATTGATAGTGACTACCGTCTAGGATCAGTCAAGACGATTAGCCAGCTACTAATTAGTGAATTCGCTAATGAAAACTGTGAAATGATGCCAAATAGTGCAAAGGTCATACTCCGTGTGGAACGTGTTTCCCGCAGATGATCGCTCCATTCCTGTCAGATACCCACCGAGTGAAGCCATTGGCAAGCGGGGCGTGAATGCGTAGCGTCTCTTGCACTATGGCGTCCAGGTATGGCAGGCAAAGCACGTCTTGCAACTTGACATCCCCAAGGCTAGCAAATTTGCCTCGGATCTCGTCCCCCAGCCTCTTATGGATATCCGGATGTGTCAAGATATGGTACACGGCCGCAGTCTCCGCCACCGACGAAGTCTCGCTACCGGCCAAAATGACGACCGTCGCTTGCGCCTCAATCGTTTTCGTCGGGAGCTGTTCCTTTTTTGCTTGCTTCAAAAAATAATGCATGAAGTCATGGCGATCCGTATCTGTAGCCATTCTTTTCCGGACGCGCTCCAAAGAAGCCTCGTTATGGTTGGCCTGCATCTTACGCGTCGAGGGTGAAATGCAGAGAGCCAGCATACGATTCAGCGGCCAAAACTTGTGGCATTGGTGCAGGAGCGTCGCCGCATAGAAATAGTCGATAACAAACTTGACCCAACTGTGATAGACGCCTGTTTTAACACATCCCATGTCTTCTCCAAAGCCAAAGTCGCTGTTGATATCAAACATCGAGAAGGTGAACCATTTGCGCACATCGACGGGACGCCCGTTGGCGCTGTGTCTCTCAAACTGTGCCATGAGTCGGCTGATATGCTCCTGCATCATGGGCTCCTGTTCGAGAAGCGAGCGATGCGCGAAGGGGCTGTTCAGCGAGCGCCGGATGGGGATTGCATCCTCGTCACTTGCGAGGGTGATGGTTTCTTTGCCGAGCATCATCTCATTGTAGAAGCGTGGGTCTTTGGGGAGGTTCGCTCGACCTCCGCCATTTTTCTTATATCCGTAGATATCGGTCCATGCTTGCGGCTTGATGTATGAGAGCGTTCCAGGAGCAATGCGAATGATTCCACCGTATTTGTCGTGGGCGGCTTTGAGTGGATACTGGCTCGTACCAAGAAGCGAGAGAACGGCCAGTGGGATATCAGATGCGACAAGGTAGAGCCGGCCCGGGTATCGTGCCAGTGGGTGGAAGTAGATATTGTAAATAAGCTTTGCTGTGATGAGACAAATACCCTAGGGCATGAGACAAGGTCAAGATGGTGGACTTGTTTATTTGGTAGGGGCAGTGTGATATTCAAGGAAAGACCAAATACCAAGATGAGAAGATGCGCAAGTATGAATTTGGGCATCACTTCAAGGTGATCCAAGACCTGGCGGTACTCCATATCAGATGAGCATATATTGCGGACAGGTAGAGAGGCTTTACAAGAGTACGGATAGAGAAGGACACAGAGTAAAGAGGGGAGTGCTCCACAAGGGGTCGTAGGGATAGGCAGCAAAAAAGAAGGGGGGGGGGGATAGTTCACAAATATCAAGTGGTGCAAGGGAGAGGAAGAAGACAATTCTGTCCGGGCTGTGTTTCCTTGGGTCTGCTTAACCAGAAGACCTAACCGGGTGGAGATTAATGAGCAGCTTTCAACTGGTCATCACATTTGTCTTGATTAGACACCGGCGGTATGCATATTTGGGCACCGATTTCTCTTACAGGCTCAGAACAAAAGTACCTCCGGACTAGCAAGTGCTTTCACCACACAGCTGGATTTTTAGCCTTGCAAGTTGAAGCCGTATTATTACAGGGACTGAATGCAGGTTGGAGTCGGGAAAAGTGGTGGTAAGAAACAAAAAATCTAGTGCTGACTACAGTGGATAATACTAAGACCGATATCAAGGAGGAGTTGGATGCGCATTCTCTTTCCAGCTGCTGAAGTAGACCAGGATGTAGATATTGTAGACCAAGCCAAGGGGTATATATATACATTATACTTCCCTACCTGGAGTTGTGAGGCCAAGCAAATCACACAATTTGGGAAAGATGGATCTCCCGCCAGCACCCCCCGAAGCATCATTTTCGACCTTGGCGATGTACTCTTTACGTGGTCCGCCAATACAAGTTCGACTATTCCAGCTTCGCAATTGAGAGACATTCTCTCAACACCTGTCTGGCATAGTTATGAACGTGGTGAGATTACCCGGGATGTCTGTTACGAGCTGAGTGGCCAACAATTTTCTCTCCCTGCGTCTGAGATTGCCAAAGCATTTGCACAGGCACGTCAGTCTTTACAGCCTGACCATTCCTGCATTTCATTCATTCGCGAATTGAAAGAAGATTCTACCATGCAGGTATATGCTATGTCAAATATTGGCAAAGAAGATTTTGAGGAGCTTGCAACAAAGACAGATTGGTCTTTGTTCGATCAAGTATTTACCTCAGCAGCTGCTGGCATGCGAAAGCCAGAACTTGCATTTTACCGCCATGTTCTGAATCAGATTGGATCAGCTGGTAATCAGATCATCTTCATTGATGATAAAGAAGAGAATATTCGTGCAGCACAAACCTTGGATATTCGGGGATATATCTTTGGGCAGACAACAATTCATCTCCTGCGCAAGCTGTTGGAAACTCCAGTCAACAGAGGCTGGAGATATCTATTCAAGAATGCAAAGCAGTATGACTCTATTACAAACAGTGGAGTCACTTTTGCAGACAACTTTGCAAACCTACTGATTGTAGATGCTTTGCAGGATCAGTAAGTTGGCATTTCCAAAGCAGAAGCAAATGGATATTGCAAAAAGTTTATGAGTTGCTGACACAATATTGTTAGAACTCTTGTTGATCTTACTTGGGGATCAAGAACAACCTGGAATTTCTTCGCTGGTGAGGACTTTGTTTAATGCATGATTATATGCTAAAGACAAAGTGACTAATTTTTCTATTAGGCAAAACAGTACTTGTGCCAGGAGAAAGCTTCCCTGATGATCTAGACACTACATCTCTGGCTCTTCAAGTCCTTAGGCCTTCATCAGCCGAAACAGTCTCATCAGTCTTGAATGCAATGGCTGAATATGTTAACAAGGATGGGACTTTCCAGGTAAGCTATTAGATCACCAATGCAATCAATATTATGAAAATAAGATGAACTTTGCTAAAAAGCACATCAGACATACTACGACCGTAACAGAGCTCGTACCGATCCGATTGTCAGTACAAACATACTCGCTTGCTTTTACGCTTACAATCGCGGGCATGAGTTTGAGCATACCTTACAACTCGTATATTCGATGCTTTTGAACCGTTCCTATATGCAGGGAACGCGATACTATCCCTCACCAGACTGTTGTCTGGGATTCATTGGGCGCCTGCTGCGGTGTTCGAATGATTCACATCTCCACAGAATACTCGGGCCGCTATTGAAGTCGCGAGTGTGCGAACGCCTCGGTCTGGGTGGGAGCGCACTGGATCTGGCTACGCGCATTATCACATGTGCCCAGATGGGAATTACGTGTAAGACAGACCGCTGCACTCTGCTGAACATGCAATGTGAAGACGGAAGTTGGGAAGCTGGCTGGATGTATCAGTATGGGTCTACAGGAGCAAAGATTGGAAATCGCGGGGTGACGACAGCGATGGCTATTGCAGCACTTTCCTCCAAATAAACTAATTCTTCCCGCTAGTAATTACCAGCCTTATCTGCATCTTCACCTGGCCTCTCTATTCAAGCTTATTGTCGATAATCTGGCTGGGCAAAGTCATAGCTCTGAATACTTCGCCTCGACGATCCGACTTAATCGTCGGTCTTCATACGGCGTTGCAGTAGCAGTCAGAGTGGGACCAATGCTTCCGGGAGCCACAACGGTCCTTGTGTTGTCCTGGTTGCGTCCTTAGGGCAGTGCATAGTACATAATACAGCGTACGTTGGGTGCCATAAAGAGATTCCTATCCATATCCCTGCGATAAATCCTTTCAATGGCTTCCGAATTGCGTGCTGTAACACAGATATTGTCCCCTGCATTCACTCGGGCGCTTATCATAAGACTGTGAGTACACCAATCCCCATCAAATATTGGAACTAAGTTGTGGAAGTTACTCCGCAGCTGGGATCCACGTCACAACCCCAGGCGACAACAGAGCTCTCGGCTTCTTGTGATTGTACGGTCATCCTATGGTATCGAGACTTCTCGAGAGCTCGTTCGGTCGCAAAGTGACTTGATGTCTTGAGTAGATCTCTAGCCTAGCCCCGTGGCTTCTGTTTTACCTATTATCTACGTTCCTCCCTCCTGTCTTTCCATCTTTATCGCCCTTCCCGCCCTGCAGGCCAACACGGGGTCTCTCTCTCCACCACGATCTGGACGACCTGGGCGCAGTACTTCCCGCTAGAGGAGCCGCTCACCTAGGCTAACCTGCCAAGCCAGGCCGGAAAGGTCTTCGTCGTGACGAGCGGCTTGAATGGCCTGGATCACGAGCTTTCGCGGCAGCTCTACAGCGCCGGCGCTAAGGTTCTACATCCTCCCTCGTTCCTAGGAGCGTACGGAAACTGCTACTTCCAAGTTCAAGGCGTATTATGATGCCTGGGATGCTTGAAAGCAGAGGGGAAGTCTTGAATTCGTTTATACGGACTTGATGGATATGAAGACTATCAAGACAGCTGCTTAGGATGTGCTCGATCGAGAGGGCCCATATGAACGTCTAAATGTTCTGTTAATCAATCCTATTCATTGTCTGAAATCACATCTATGCAACGTTGAAAGCATCGTGACGCTGATTTTTCTATAGTTTCAATAGTGCAGGGGTAGCAGCCCAGGACAACGCTCCTCCCGGCACTCAGGGTCATGAGTACCAATTTTCTGTCAATGTCTCAATTAGGGTCTTTTTTTCCTGACGAAGCTCCTTTTGCCCGTTCTCTCCAAAACTGCAGAAAGTACTCCACGCGGTAGTATGCGGGTGATCTGGCCCGGATTCATCCTCGTCGACCTAAGCATCCCCAAAGGTGGCATGCGCAAGGGTTTTCTCGGGCACCCTGGGTCTGCGAAGGAACGGGGGATGAGGGTAGTCGAGGTGTACAGCTCGACCAAGGCGACGTGCTACTTCCTCGCGTCCGAGTTCAAAATCTAAGTATTGGATTACACATATACTCCAGTAGCCCCAAAGGCAGTGAACACTTGCATTCAGATCTCAGTTACGTTTCCGTATTCAAGGCCTGTACTTCGCACTGCTCTTGTTAGCATAAACCCCTTTTGAACTTAGGAATCTTCGGAGTACTGCAGTGCTCATTACATGCGAGCTTTGAAGCGAATACTTTACATGAAGTTCGAACAAGCTGGTTCTCAGGATGCTAGAAAGGTCTGAGTGAGGAAGCACAGGCACAAATGCAAACTTGACCTCGGAAACAAGCCTAGCCTGAATATTAACAACATGCTCGCCAGCCAAAGTATCAGCGAGCGAGAGGGCTACGAGAGCCTTGAGCACTTCAGCATTGTGGATAACAAGGAGGTCGTTCTGCATACAGCGCAGCTGAGATGGTGGAGTGAGATGCCCAAGTATGGTGACACATCCGGCATCTGGGTCAGGGGGTTATTATGAAAGCATGAAAGATTTTTACAGCAAGGTATGCGAACAGCTAAAAGGAGTGACCACTCCCAGCTGACTGGAAATGGCTGTGGCCTATATAGCTGCGTAGACGGTCGGACTCACACACAAGGTCATAGCTAGCTAAGGCTCATCGCAATGCGAAATGCAGAATTGCTGCCTGTCTTGTATGCTCTAGCAAAGGGTGTGAAGGTGCATGGCCATCAAAACTAAGGTGGCAATCGCACCTGAGTATCGCGAAGCAACGAATTCTCCTGCTATTCAGGCACTCGATACCATCCAGACGAAGCTGTTGTTGCCTGCGAGGGCGGCATAGGCTGTTGATCAGGCTGCTGTCCAAGAGAAGGAGTTACAGACTTTTGATCATACCGAGGACTGGCTAAGTTGATGCCATTCACACCCTTTTCGATCAGAAACTCCTTGAGAGACTGACGCACCAAACTGGTAATGCGTGCCTCGATGCCATGTGTATCATACCAGCGATAGGGCACGTCGCTAAGCTTGCCGGGGGCAATATTCTCGAAAGCCAGCTCCTTTTCCATGCGACGAACAGCCTCAGCCTCTATCAGATCACGAACTTCCCGCCGTCGAAGCACTCTGAAGAACTCATCCATGAAGCCATCTATGTCAAGCCCTTCTGGCACAACTGGGCTCGGAGAGAACACCAGGATTGGCTGCTGTGGTAGCGTGGTGGGCACTTGAGAAGGCGCATATCCTGAGGGAGGCATCGCTCCGGGCATCTGATGAGATGCGTACACAGAAGGGGGCATCGTCGGAGGGGTTGATGGTGGCAGGAATGAGGGCATCGTCGATCCAGGCCTGCCTATCTGCCCTTGAAGCAATTGCGCCAGAAACGCAGGATCTCCTCCGTTGATGTTGATGATGTTGCCGCCAAGGGAGCTGCTGCATTCCCCAGTGCATGCCTTTCCTTTCTTGTCGAGAAGATTGTCCCATATGGCTGATCCAGGCGCTGCTTCAGCTTCCAAGCCAGCTGCGAGGCCATTCCCAGTGCTCGAGGTCGCTTGTGCATCGCTGAGAGCCCGACCGAGAACCTGGCGATATATGGTAAGTGGAATGTAGTCCACATCAGCCTTTTCAGCCTTGTTCGCAATCTTTTCTGCCCATTGCATCAAGTCTTGCTGACTGAGCTTTAGGTGACGCCCATCAGGCTCAATCCAACAACAATGTACAGTGAACTTTGTACTGTTCCTGTTGTTGGTACAGCGTGAGGGATCACGACATTGCCAATGTACATTGAGCTGCCTATAGATCTCTCTCTGGCAAGTGATATCAGCACTGATTCGTTCGTGCATGCCTGATGCTTTTGAGTGCAAGTGTGCAGTTCCTGGGGCATAGACCGCTCTTGTTGCTGTGCGGGCAGGCGTGAAAGAATCACCAAACTCGCTGGCCTCAGCTTCCATAGCAGCTTGGATTCCTGCTGTCAGCCGACCAGTTGCAGTTGGAGTGAGCCCTCGCGATGCAGCATGAGGAACATATCTGCTGCCGCTGGCCTCGAGATTGAAGGTATATGTAACGCTGAGCCAGTGAGGACTCTTCATATTGAGAAGAACGTCGCTGATCTGCTTAGCAGCATCTCCGAAATCGTCACCCACCACCTCGTCGCAATGGATCTTCTCGCCTCGATGAACAGCCTTGCCCTTGCCCACAACAATCCTAGCAAAGCTGTATTGGCCTCGAACAGTTCGTCCTTCTGTAACACGTGCAACGCGTGTTGTTTGCTCGTTGAGCCAGGCATTCAGAGCATCTTTGAGGACCGTGTTGAGAAAAATCGGCACGCCAACAAGCCTTTTTGTAAGCATTCCCGGCATCGTAATCCCTCGAAACTGTGAGCTTCGATAAGCAGGATAATGCCATTCGATGCAGACCTCTGCCGGAATAGTAATTTTGACAAAATCGGGCTGCTCAGCCTGCTCAACATTATCGCCCTTATCCTCGCTTCCGATCACGATGGCGTTGGCAGTCGTTCTTGCCATTGCAGCAGCAGCCTGCTCAGAAGCAGCTTTTCTGGCCTCCCGAGCTGCTGCCCGCTCCATTTCTCGGGCTCTCTTCTCCTCGGCGATTGCTACTCTTTCAGCTCTCTTCTCCTCAGCCATCGCTGCTCTCTCAGCTGCTCTTCGTTGGATTGCAGCCTCATCAGCAGCTGCTTTGGCATCTAGCCTGGCCTGGACATCCTCAGGCAATGCCCTGGGCTCAGCATCGGATCTCTTTCGCCTTGTTGTACGTTTCGCAGCTGGGGCTTTTGAGGGGGTCTTGGCCTTGCGTTTAGCTGGCATCTCGGCAGGCCTGAACGGTGCTGGGTCGAATCGCACGCGTGCTTTGGGGTTCGATCGAAGCCGGCAAGGGGATGCCTCCGGAGGATAGGCTGTGGCTCGGGCAGATGGCTTTCTATAAAACGAGCGTGTCAGAGCTCGAATTTGCCATTTCTCTGATCGTTTACCTTATCGTTTCTGGCTGTGCAGCTGAAGCTGTCGTTCCGGAACGCATGGACTTACTAGTACTGAGGGCTAGCAACGCTTAAGCGCCAGCAGTGCTGTCGGATGCCGTTTACGATGGATCTGGTGGTGTGTCCATATGATCAAGCATGCGTACGATCGAAAATCACGAAGTTGGGAATAGCTTCAAGCGGTGAGGGGTAGCCAGGACAGCAAAATGTCCGAAAACTTGATGATAACAAAACGGTTTCTACGTGACGCGACTATCTTTCTCACGCGTTTTTAGTGGAGAAGGTGGGAGGAGCAAAAACAACAATAGGGCGACTGACTTGGATGGCACGGGGAGTACGTAATCAAGTGTGTCTGGATCACTCAAACGACAACCACAACCCGGACACCCGCACCCCATCATCACCACGCCATGACCGCCCAGTTGATCCCCATTCGCGGGCTGTCGAACTGTGGTAGAAGCTTTGACAGTCCTCTCGTTAGGGAATCTGTTCATCTTAGAGTAAGTGAGCCCATGCTAAACTGATAACAACTAGCGCCTGCCCAATTACATATTGAGGTTGGCTCTTTCTAGTTAATCAAAGGAGATGTCGGGGCGGGATAGTTCAAGTATCCCTACTTTCGGGAATCGAAACACTCCGGCTCTGGTTGACTTAAAGATACAAGAGCACCTTCACTCCGTGTTCCTGTTCTCCCGTCAAACCACCCTATGTCATCAAACCCGCAAGCTCGTCAACTTTTCCCCCCACCCACATGACTTCTAAAACGAGCCTATCGATGGCGATAACTCCGAATCGGCATCCGACGTGCATTACACCTCGCGCAGGGCACCATCTCCAGCGTTCACAATCTAGCACAATTGTTTTGGCCTCTACCGTCGCCGTCCTCGTAGCACCCAATCTTCCTGTATTGTTTGTACCATCCATAGGGTGGTCCCATTCAATGTGGGGCCCAGGGCCGGTGGCCAAGGAAAGAATTCACTGAGCCCCCGGCTATTCAATGGGCTAGAGTAACTCAGTGAGTGTCAAGCACGCTGGCTAAATATGGACTAGCGCTACCTGCTATTCTATATGGAAGGGCAATTAGCAAGGCTTCAAAATATAGACTGAATGGATTATCTTTCCCTTCTACCATTTGTGTACACCTGCGGTGCCTTCCACAATCCACCTCGCCTTCGTTACAAAGGACATACATCCAGCCTAGGGATGACATCGCCGGGACGACACATTGCGGCAAGTCGGTCGAAGAAGCTAAGGCGGCTGGCTGTGGATGAGGACGAAGTATTATATTCAGTTCTGGCCGAGGCTGAGGGCTTGTTATATGTCGAGAACGCCCAAATTACCGGCCTTCTTCACCAAACAATTTCCTTGAATTGATGGCTCTGAAAGTGCCAGTTAGATAGGTACCGGCGCGCTTCGCTATTCTGCAAAAAGAATAATCACGGGATGCAAAGCAAGCAGCTTTGGGATTAGCTTTTGCAGCTTGGGCACTGGCCGGCACGTTGTTAGGATCGTAGGCAGCCTGAAGTAGTCTGTGGAAGTCCTCAGTTATTCGATCAAGCTCACAGGGAGATTACAAGGTGTTATCTGGTCATAGCTACCGCCACCTCCCTGGCATTCAGAAAGGTAAGGCAAGCTTCCAATAGCGAACATCTTCACAGTAGCGGGAGATATGAGATATACTAACGAGCAAAGGCAATAAGAAAATAACACGGGTTCAACATGGCCCAGACAGAAACACCCAAGACGTGGGACACACATTTTGGAATAGACCTCTTCTCACTAGAGAACGACCTACGTTGTGCTATCTATACCATTCTGTTCTGTTCATGTCACTACCTCCATCCAGCGTGAGCAGATTCGGCTTCGGACTACCGCCATGTGGTCATGTGTGGCGCCCGCCGTGCTGAGACTGTCGATGAAATCCTGCAGCCCAGCGCCGAAGCGTTCAACGGCACGGCAGGACGCGAGGTTTTCGCTTTCGATCCCGAGTGCAACGTCTTGCAGTTCATCGCCTACTGGCCTAACTACATTATTATAGCCGATCTCCTCCTCAACCTCCGCGCTCTCGACCTTTGCCGCATCGGAATGCACAGCCTAGTTGTTGACATCACCCATTCGCTCCTCCAGAGCCGACAAGTGGCCCCGCCGCTACCAGCCGCTACCGCAGCACGCACGGTCACTTTGCGAGCGCTGGTCGCAGACCTTCATGAGGTCTTCTTTTATTACGGTGTCGCCTCCTGGCTGCATGCTCGTCCCCGCCCGTGACTAACGCGGCGGTAATGGCGCAGCTATGATTCTCAGCTGTGCGATGCCGGCGTTTACCCGGCTCCCTCGTGACCCCCGGCCGTCGACCAGGACCTGCGGGGGGTTCACACGGCGGAGGAATGCTTAGATGCTGTTACCTCTGGGCGCGCGCTCCTCGCGCGTCTGGGGATAGAGCCGGGCGATGTGCAGGCGCGGATGAGCTGGCTTCTAACCTTTGAGCCCGCTCGAGATGTTTGTAGATACGAGGCGACGGAGGCATTAGTGGGGGGCGGGCGGGGGAGGATCGTTGTGGTGAGAAAGGGCTGGGGCCAATTTCTGCTGATCTGGAGCGATTGGTGCACCGGGGGCTTGTGAGCACCAATATCAGGGCTAAAGACTCGCGTGGGCCTGCTGGGGTGGCGTTTGGGTATTGGTGTTTCCCTTTAAATTCTAGTCAGACTGCTGTTGAGAAAGGGGTGGAGTAGGAGGAGACGGAGGAGGATGGATGGGAGTTTGTGTTCAACTGGATAACAAGACCTTTAAGCAACTTATCAGGGTGCTGGCCTGAACTGGTGATAATGGATTTGGTGTGGCAGCAGCCATAGGGGGTCCTATTTACTATAGGGCCTGGGGCCTCTGGCCACAAAAGGGTTCACTGACTGGGCAATCAGCGAGCCAGTGGGAGGCTTACCCAATTCGGCTTAGAGCCCCGGCCTCTTGAATGAGGCTATCATCAGTAAATGGCCACCGGCCATTCGATGGTGTGGGTAGGACACTTACAGAGTAGCTGTCCAGAGAAGGACCAGTGCTAAAGGACCCTCAATATGTAGAGGAGCCGTAAAATCGCTGCACCCTCCCCGGTTCGGATTGGTCAAATTACTAGCTCTGCCGCAGATTCGTAGCTACCTGAAGGAGGGCCCGAACGACGTCTCAGCAGAAGAAGATAGAAAAAGGAGCGATTGATGGGATATGAATTGATGCTGTGAAAGGCAGAATTGGTCCTAACTGAGCTTGACTATCAAAACTTCCCACATTCCCGCATATCTGCAGCATCCTCCCTTGATCTCCTCGGCCTTCTTGGCTGGGCATCAGCCTATAGACCTCCATACTGCTCTTGCATACTCCTCCAGCTCTTGAATATTGAGAACAATATCACTCTCTCCAGGGCCTAAGGTTCGTAGGAAAAGAAGTCTAAAGGGCAACACCAGCGCGCCACTAACGATGCTGAATGTTGATGGGACTGTCGGATTCTTGGTGATGGTGATAATCTGCCGCAGCACTGGTGCTAGTATTCCTGTGGACCGGGTATTTGTCGCCCCAGGTCGTTGGACCGGTGTATCCTCTTCCCATCTCTCAATGGTGATTTCTGATCGTCTTTGGTCCCATTTGATCAGAAGCACAATTTTCACATCATGGTCCGATGCAGCGAACCACCATCTCATATCTTGGCGTAAGTATTGCTGGGATTCGGAATACCCGGCCTCGATAACGAGTGTTGGCCAGGCATTTGGTCCATCGCGCTCTGGAGATGGGCCTCCTGAAGAATCGCCCTCTCCGCTTCCCTCACCAGCCCCAGTATTTGGTTTTGTGTAACATGTAGTGGCCGCCATAGTATTCCATCTGTTCTTCAGGCCTCTGTCACGAATCGTATAAGAGATTTCCTGGTATATGTGGCTATGCATAGCTTCGTGTAGTCTGGATGGGATCGTGATAAAGAGTGTCCGCGATTTAGCATCATATCGGCGCAAGCGGACTTTGGGTCGTCGAGTTTCGCAATTAATAAGGTCGAAATCGATAGGATCAACAGCTAATCAGATAGTCAATGTAAGATAGATTATATCGGGAAAAAATAAAGAAGAAAGAAAAAAATATACCTGTGACTATGATCAAGTCTTTGGGACCAATGCGGGCCATCTCCTGGTTGAATCGCTCGATAGTCGTGAATTGCATCTTCGGTATATCATCATCGCCTACCATCACGGAAGGCGGGGGGGTAGATATGGACATGGATATGGATAGAGGCGATGCGGCCATCGTAAATATGGAAGAGTTGAGACTTTAGAAATTGAAATTGTGTTATGGTCGAGGTGTTTGTTGGTGGCAGAAGGAAGAAAAGAAAGGAGATCTGGGAAGGAAAGGGATCTTTGTTCGTCCAGGTCTTTCGGAACTCATTTTGGTAGCTCCAGTGCTGACCAAGTGTCCCGCGGCAGGCCAAAACTGCGTATAGTGGCTGCCGGTTTTGGCTCAAGTCGCTCTGGTGGCTACTTAGCACACCCTAACAAATACGCGCGAATCGACAATTAGAGATTTTAAGCCTTAATAGCGAGCAGCTACAAGCAGCTAAGCACTGATTCCCTGGCCGGTCGCAAACTCGAAGCTGGCTCCTTTATACAATATTAGGTCTAGAAACTTTCTTTTATAGCGAAAGTTTTGCATGTAATCACTTCTTTCTCGGCGCTATAGCTGAGCGAAGCCTAGTACAGTAGAAGCACAAGGGGACCTTTTTCACATCCAGTATCTAAATATGATAACGTTGAGACATACAGATGTTCAGGCATTCTTTTTGGCAAATGGTCAGGAAACAGGCGGTAAGTAGATTTATTGCGGAGAGTCGTATCGTGCACGGACTCTCAAAGCCCGGAGCGCTTCCATCAGATTTCCAGAGCTAATCGTATTGATCAGCAAAAGGCCCTGCCAGCTTTTTCATGTCCATATTGTCGACTCCATCGTCCTTCTCTTCCTCATCTCGTCCTAGCCCTTGCCCTCGCCCTTGCCCTCGATGGTTGCGAAGGACCGCCGCCCCCCCGGGGACTATCAGCACACAACACTTTAGCCGCAGCCATAGCCCTCTTCATAGCCACTCCGAGGAGGCTGGAGAGCATCATAAATGATACATAGTAATTGGTGAGGTGGCTTGCATTTTATCAAAACCATTGCTGCGCCTTGGGCTATTCAGGTAAGCCTGTCAGCCCTAATTCTGAAAAGGGTTGGCCTCTGTACCCCCCCCCCCCAAAAAGAAAAAAGAAAAGAAAAGAAAGAGGCTGTGCTAGCTGTTTCATGCTTCCGTATTGTGAAGTGGATTGAGCCTCTCGGAGTGTTGTGGGAGGTGGTCTAAGAGTGCTTGGTCGTCGGATAGGAGCTGAAGGTCATTGGCGTTATTGACAATCAAAAGCCATTCACCTGCATTGCTGTTGCTTAGCGCCGCCTCGACCAGCGCCTTGACGTCTGCCTTTTCCTCGTTGATTCCGGCAGTATTGAGCAGACGCCCAATGTCTCGGTAGGCACTCTTAAAGGTATTCGTGTCACCTGCTGCGACCCGGAAGACCGAGAAGCTAGGATGCTCTTCGCGGATCCGATAAGCAGCTTCGAGGGCGATCTGGGTCTTGTCGACTTTGCCCAGACTTTCGAGGGCGGTAGTTTGATAGCCATCGCTATATGCATTGGGGTTGATTCTTTCGAGTAACTGTTGAGGGACACCATCATGTCCGATGAAATCTTCATTACGGCCAAGGGGGACCAGCCAGTAGGGTTGCCCCATTCAAGTTAGCGAAGGAGACCCGTCGGTATCATATAGTGCGCATGGAAACTCTTCCTCCCACAAAATTGTAACTGACTTTCGTTCATAGTCTTCATACCAATGACCTTGTTCGGCTGGATCTTACTAAGCAGCATCCGAGCAAAGACTGCTGCTTTGCCCGCCGCATAGCTGCTCCAGACGTCGTTCTTGTGTGAGTCGGCATAATTAGAGATGCCCCGTATGACCAGGCACGGTCTGTTCACCCCTACCCCAGCTGCTTCCATCTCGATGCAATGGACGCCACCACACAGCTCACGAATCTGATCCCTCCTTGTTCCATCTTGTATGACCGAGTTACCGCTGGCAATTCTGCCCTGGTGAAAGACGAATCGTTCTGAAAGTTGCGGGGTCCGTTCCGGTCGATGAACGAGGTGGGATGGAATGCAGCAGCACGTGTTGCAGCTGCTTCCGTACTCCCCGATATGCCTGACACTGGGTTGAAAGAGTAAATCGTGTGCAAGGCCGGGATGCGAGAACTTGGCAAGATCGTGATGTCGCAGCTTTGCAAGATGACTGTCAAAGTCAGTCTTTCCTAGCTCGTGGTCTGAAGCTAATATAGCCAGTGCACTTAGGAGGACACGGTCAGGATTGTCCATAGTGCCGAGCAGCTCAAATTCCCCGTCCACCTTCGTCCGTCCCGACTCAAAGTAGACACAGGATGGCTTCCCGTCGCCAGGCCACCCGACGACAACATCTCCCAGGTGCACGTCCTCTATCGGATCGCTTGGCGGGCCGGGCTGGGGCACGCCGCCGCCTGTGCCGACCAAGACGGCCATTTTGATGTTGGGGAATGTTTTGAACAGTGAGCTCGTGACACGGCCCGCGTTCACATTGCCAGTCATTCCCTGAGGACAAGTAGCGAGAACAACGTTGTGGTCCGCGACCGTGCCACAAATGTAGGTGTTATCGTCGTAAGATACATCGTAAGAGGGGGACTGGTGTTCCTCGTCAAGCATCAGGCGCGAAGGCAGAAGGTCGAGGTTTGCTACCGGACAGATCCAGGCGACATGGTAATCCGTCCGCTGCAGCCTCTTTCGTGCCATCGTCAGCTACCTGTCGCCTTTGAGCAGGAATCCGAGCACCAATGGATAAGTAGTTTCAACAATAATCCGAAAAGGATAACAATAGGTTATATGAGCCCTGGCCGTTCAAAATTGGGGTTCGAGAAAGCAGCGTAGTAAAGGAATTGAGGAAACTTATAAGAATTGCTGCGCGTTTCTCTACTTTGCCGGTTTTCTGAGTGTCAACCCCTTTCGCCCCTGTATATGCATGTTAGCCGCCCGAATGCTTCAGGCATATTTCTATTAGGCATAGTTTTGGGCGAAGCAAAGCCATACTTTGTAGTTAGTACATCATTTTGTATTTGTTTAAGCGCTCCGGGTTTGCTGCACCTCATTACGCGCTGGAAGGTGACAGGGGTGTCAATAGAAAAGAGTTTGTTGATATGCAAGCTGACTGGAAGCTCAAAAGCTAGCGGGTGTGGAGAAGCGGGGGCCAGCGGTTGTGAAGGGCTAGTGTAATTAGCACTGTAGTACCCGTGGGTCCTAGCCCTCCTAGCCCACACCTCTGTTTCCTCCCACTGCCCCTCCTGCCGTAGTGGGTGCCGTTACTAGTGGACAGCCTTTTCCAGTGGACACTTTTCAGGACTCACGGGTAATCCGTCCTGTAGATACCAAAGTACACAAAGGGTTTATGCTAACAAGAGCGGTGCTAAGTACTGGCCTTGAATGTGACGACTGAAGAGTTATGTACAGTGATCTATTTACTGGGTAATGAGCGTTCGTTGTATAAACAGCTCCTCAGATCTGATGGGCAAACACCCCTCTTGATTATGTAAGAACAACTCTTCGTCTTCATGTTGAATCCTGATATCTGGCATTTGGATCCACTGTTCCGCGTGATCCGTTCTGTGACCTGCATATTGGATGGGTCATAACAACTAGCGGTTAGAGGAGGCGTTAAAGCTGTGCTTGTCCGTGGAGCGTGGCGAAGTAAGAAGTCCTAGATTATGTCCACTTGCTTGCATGCAGGCTTTGACTAGGGTGGCTATACACGGCTAACAACAATTCATATATGGTCATGGATGTCCTCGGAAAGAGGTTCGGCATTTGAGCGACTTTCTCAAATCCCATGATGCAGATGTCCCCTTCGACCCTAAATCAACATCGACAGTCATGACCAACCCAGAACGACAACAATCTACAGACGTGGCAGATGAGTTTTACCAGCATTGGCTCACCGCTACCGACGATAACAATCTCACCCTGCATGGCTTTCGCCGCTTCAAGACGACTCATCTTCTCAATCTCCGATTCTTAGAAGCTGAGATTGCCAGGAAAGACCGTCAAATATACCAAGCTGGTCTCCGTCTGAACTGTGACATCTCGCCTCATGATCGGCTAGGGTTAAGAGATAGTAAAAGAGACCAGCACGTCCCTGATGTAAACAAATCTATCACACGGGAGTTAGTGCTGGAACTGAGAGACCTGCTTAAACAATATGGTACGTCGCAGTAACAATGCATGTCTACTACAACTAACGTATATTACATTTTATCAGATGAAAGCTTGATTGCCTTTAACACTATCATGTCCATGGAGACATGCTCGCTTCTCGACGACGTGAAGCAGGCCAGCACGCGAACGGATTTGAGCTTGTCTGAGATATACAAGACAAGGTTGATCAGAACAGACCTCAGTACCCGAACACGGACAGACCCTTTCCAACGCTGGATTCACCGTTACCTGCGAGATCTTAAATATCGGAATTTGTCTACCCATGCCCAACACAATGTCGATGGCTCCAGCTTGTTCGACAGACCTCGCCTCTGGTCGTTTAATAACTCTTTTCTGATAGCATCGATACTAGGTCGCGTCATCACTGCGATTATGACAGGTGTCTTTCTTATTATTCCGCTGATCATTTTATCGATCGACCTACCACGGCATACACAATTGATTATTGTCGTGGTCTGGATTCTGGGCTTTTCGTTTTCGGTTGCGGTAATGTTGAAGGTGTCTAATTTAGAGATGATGGCTGTGTCTGCGGCGTATGCAGCGGTGCTTTCAGTCTTTGTCTCGTAACTTTAAAAGCTCGCATGGCGATTTTGAAGGCCTGAATTGGTGAAAAGGTTCTGGTACTTAAAATCGTGTTGATCATATATGAATTGAGCATGAAGTTTGTTTTTATGTTGAAAATCTCAAGCAAGGACAATGCTTTATCTTCTCTTATACACTCTCAAGGTCATAAATCGTGAGTTTGGATAGCAGAATTTCTTCTAGGTAGGTGACTCCGCATGATCTAAAAGTCTAACTATGAACTAATATGGGGATAAATTATAGGTGCAGCCAGTTCAGAGAGACTGGCGATCGTCCTTTTCTCCGACAATATGATCGAGCGAGCGAGCGAAAGAGACATCGACATGAATAAGAAAGGAAAAAAGACTCTGTAGGAGCCAGAGAGGCATGCTTACTGGAGGCAACAGTTACTACTGAATAAGTGAAGTTCATTCAACTTTGAATGATGAGCTGTAGTCTAGTCCAATATCAGAGAACCCAGGTAGCAAATGCGGTGGCTCTGTTTGGCACAAATGAGCTATACGGGCATAACATACATATTGAATTGTAGTCTAAGCCACACTACCATGCCCGGAGTCTCCCACAGCCACTATATGCGATGAGTAGCTGGGCATAAAGGCAGTGCCCAGTGCGATGGCAAGCCCATCTTTAATCCATGATCATTTATTCGGCAGTGCGGTGGCTATGGCCGCTATAGTAATTAGTGGTTCTTATACGTGGCGTTACTGGCTGGTATTAGTTAGCAGTCTTTTGGTAGGCTGCACGTACGGGTGGCGTTGAGGACCGGCGTAAGCCGGGGTGGACAATTGCTACGAAAGCTTAATTATTGGGGCAGGTAAAAGCTCAGCTGACGTAAACACCATGCATGTGGCTGGAGGCCGCTGGAGCGCAGCTGTCCTCCTTTTGATTTCATACACAAGACGTGAAAACCAATGCTGAAGACCAAACCACAGGCAGGGCATGCTTCAGCTTGGCTCAGACGAGCATCTGCAATTCTAACTAAGCCTCACGTATATCACGTCCTCTACTCGCCCTCGGGTCGTTTGCATTTGCCATCCGCAGCAATATGCCTAATACCGGAAGACCAAGCCGTGATTGTCATCTCTGTCGGAGGAGAAGAGTCAAGGTAGGCATGATATTGGGTTCCTCTGTCACCGCGGTCACGGCACTGCCCTTCTTCGTTCGAACCAAGGCTGAAAGATTCGATGTGATCAGTGCGACCTGACAAAGCCGTCCTGTCTACGATGTCTCAGATACGGCGAGGACTGTCCCGGGTATCGACCGATTGCAGACCTCATTTTTCAAAACGAGGATCTCTCCTCACTAAAAAGGTCACAAGGCAAGCCGGAACGGAGACGCGCAGAGAGGACTGGGACTGCTGGAGCCGTCGTAACATCCGCAGCACGAAGTACAGGGTCAGGCCCAATGCGTACCAGGATGAAGACGCAGCCGGCGCATCCGAGTGGCTCCTCTCAAGCTCCCGTTTCACGCCCACCGTCTGAGCTCCGGTGGGAGCCGCCGCTCCTCCTTACCCTGCCAGAGATGATAAGTGCTCACGCTGCCCCCTTACTGTTGGAGCAGTACTCTGCACGCTCTGCCTCGTCGAGCTCCACATCACCATACTTTGGCTACCACGACTTCTTGCCTGGGCTACTCGAACGGAGCAATGACTGCCTCAAGCTTGCCGTCGAGGCCTTCACAAACGCGTATGTCAAGAATCACTCAAACGATAGCTTCACATCGGCTCATCGGCCCTCTCATATATATGGCTCGGCCCTGCAGGCTGTGAATGCATCCTTGCGAGACCCAAGGGGCAGTACCCAGGATGCAACATTGGCTGCAGTGTGGCTGCTTGGAAACTACGAGGTGAGTTCCTAAGGGACGGAGGCTCTCATTCGCCTGTGATTAATATACCAGGAACTCCCAAGACTGACGTTACAAATATGCGATTACTCTAGATCATCACAGCATCTCCGACGACTATGCGCCCACGGGATGGGGCATGGGGACGAGGACCGGCTGCCTGGTACATCCACGCGCAGGGCTTGGCAAGCATCCTCCGACTTAGGGGCGCCGAGCAGCTGTCGACGCGAGCGGGAAGAAACCTCTTCTGGGTAGCGTTGAGCACCATCGCAAGTACACCTGTGCACACACAACCGTAATCTCCCATGGACATAAATCTGACTCTTTTCTTCTTTTTTTCTTGGCCACCAGGAAAGCAGCTATATCCTTACGAACCAAGCTTTGATCGAGGACGTGCCGATGTGGCTCAACACCATTGCCTCAAGCCTGCAGCCAACGGACATGGTTCCATTCTTGGTCAGTCGGTATGTCTATCATGCAACTAAGATCTCGAGCCAGATAAATCGCATGTTGCATGCCATGGAGAAGCCACGCGACATGAGACCTGAAGTGGCCATAGACCTCACTGCGCGGGCGCGGAGCCTAGAGGTCACGTGCACGCTGGAGAGCCTGCCGGTTGGTTCGCGAGAAGTTGAGCTTCACATGTGGACCATCCACAGGATGGCGGTGATCAAGCTGCATTACCACTTGATATTGCTGATTAATTTTGTCGATGATGTGGACGCTGGCATCTTTTCAGGTGAGCAGCTTGAGAGCCTACGAGGCGAACGAGCCGCCAGCCTACGCAAGATTCGTCGGATGGGAGACGAGGTGTTGAACGCCGCGAGCGGCGTGTTTAATGCTATGCCAAATGGCACGTGCTTGCGGGGAGGCGGCGAGGGCAGCCGGCGAGGCCAGGTCATGACCTGCTGGGCTGATGCGCTTCGCCTGCTTGCTGCTGTCAGTCTGGTACGAGGGTTGCCATCGATGACCAACGAGCAGAGACGGAGGGCTGAGATCAGCCTGGACGTAATTGCAATGCGATTTCTCATAAAGCAGGCTATGGTACGGGAGTTTCATATACCACCAATGCCAGCGCATGCTAGGTGGAGACAAGACAAAGTACAGGATATATTATAGATAGAGATTAATACAGCAGGTTTTAGGCGAGCAGCATCAAGTTGACTTGAAGAACATTTGAGAGGCTAAGAGCTAAAACCTCGCTTTGAAAACTTGAGAAGTCATATTAAATATCTAAGAAGATTGTAGTGTTACTATGTGCTATGCAAACTTTTGCAATACATATTCAACGGATGCCCGTAATGAAGCTCATGTAGTGTGACATTGCATAATAACCAATAATCTTCCCTGACCTGGTCCGCATTATTTATCATCCTTCTCCTGCTTGCTAGGCACGTCTTGCTTCTTTTCTGTCCTCTTCGGCAGTCGAATCAATCGATAGAGCAAGAATGCTAGCGCGATGTTGACAACATTGTAGACAATCGTCACTCCCCATTCCCACCAACGGTCTTTGAAGTATATGCTGAAGTATGCTAGCAAAGAGTCGGCAGTGGTATATTGGCACAACTCGCAGCCACTTGTGGCATTTGGGTTGTATAAGACCAATGCAGATGTGGAGGGACCCAGGTACGTGCCACAGGTCTGACCGGCGGGAGGATCCAGCTTGAAGATGTCCTTGGCGGAGCAGGTGATATTGGTCCCCGAGAGCCCAGTAGACACGATGGCGGACATATAGTATGATAGCGGCGTCGCCCGGTACATGAAAAGCCAGAACCCAGGAAGGGCGGTGGGGGTTGCCAGAACTCTGCGAGCAGGTCAGCATGTGAGGAGTGTTAAGTGAAAAGATAACACAAGGGGTTCGATGCATTACCCAGCAAATATCAGCGACAGCATAAACATGAGGTTTGCGATGTTGATGCCAGTGGGGATGTTGGGCATAATAGTCATGAGCATCTGGGAGAGGGTTTGGAACAGGATGAGCATCGACCAGATCAGCAAAAAGACCAGTCCGCTGCGACTGTCAAGCTCATTTAGATCCAAGGCCTTCTTCCACAGACCCAAAGGATAATACCATGCCACATAGGCAATGACGCTCATAGCAGTCTGCGAAACAAGTTCAACCGCGATGTTGGTGACCAGGAATACAACCCATGAGTAGGTCCGCGCCTGGCGCTCACGGGTCTCGTAGAGGTTCCGGCTGTGATAGAACCGCTCCATGATCAGTTGTACGTGGGTGCCGAAGATGGTGGTCAAGAGGAAGAGAGAGAAGATTTGGTTTGTGATGTCTTGGGACGTGTGCCCCGAGGCCCAGAAGCTCACTCCATTGACAAAGGCCTAATCATGATAACGAAAATTAGAAGTCTCACGTAACTTGATAGAAGCGAGTATTAAGAGGGAAGAATACTGACACAGCCAAATGTAGTCAGGCTCTTCGAGTAGAGGTATTCCGGGGACCTCCAGTCATGCTGGAAAGCTCTCTTGAGCACGACAACGAGCTGGTACAGGAAGGGAGTTGCAAATTCTGTATCAGTGGCGCGAGTCTGTGTCAAGTCTCTGTCTTGAGGCTTGAGCCGTTGTGCCATCCGCTTGCACTCTGCCCTGACGGCGCCGCATTCTGCAGAATTGTTCCATATGTCAGCCCAGTTGGTTGCCTTATTATTGCTTGTGATGTCCATCATCCATTCGGCAGGGTTCTCGTGAGGCGGACACTTCCGCGCCCCATAGCTTTCAAAATACTCGATCAAGGTGCGGAACTCAGGCCCCATGCTGCCAAAGTACAGCAGGTGTCCCTCATTGAGGAACATGAGCCGGTCGAACAAGCCAAGTAGAGGACCAGACGGCTGATGAATAGTACACAGAATAGCTTGCCCGCTATCAGTTAGGCGTCGGAGTAGGGTGCAAAAGGCCCAAGCTGAGTCGCTATCTAGCCCACTGGTTGGCTCATCAAGGAACAATAGGAGTTCTGGCCGTGCGGCTAGCTCGGTGCCGATCGTAACACGTTTTGTCTGCTCCACGTTGAGCCTGCCCACGACAGCGTGTTGGAAATATTCCATGTCAAGCAGTTCAATCACCTGGTCGACATATTCAAGCTTCTCCTTCTTCGAGTAATTCCCAGGTTGTCGTAGCAAGGCGCTGAACGAGAGTGTCTCTCGGACAGAGGCCGTTGCAAGATGAATGTCATCCTGTTGAGCATAACCTATCTTCCGGGCAAGGGCAACGTTTTCGTATCGCGTATCAACTATTTTGTCACCGGTGATGACGCCGACAGAAGTCCGCTCGGCCAGGACATTTAGAAGCGTCGTCTTTCCGGCTCCGGATGGTCCCTAGAGTTGGAGTCAGTCCAAGTTCCAGAGTGACGACCAGCAGGAAGAGTGGCCTGTGCAATTTGCTCACCATGAGTGCCGTCAACTCGCCGGGCTTCACCCAGCCATCTATGCTCTTTAAAATGCGTTTGTCAACCTTGCCGTCTTTGATTGCATAGCTGAGGTCACTCCATAGAAGTGTAGCGCCATCACTTGTACCGATCGCGTCTTGTTGAGTGCCCTTGTTGTCCAATCTCATTCTGTCCGAACTTGCTCCAGAGCTTAGGACGGTCTCCTCGTCTCCATCAGTGTGAGACGAGGGCAGGTGACCTCTCTGGAACAGCAAAACGTCTGACCTCGGCGGAATCATGGTGATGAACTCCGTGGCCAAAAGATATACGGCAGTGAACAAGCTGAAAATGGCGATCAGAATGCCCAAGTTTCTGTACAGGTCAGACTTTATACGAGCAGGCTTCATCTCCAAGGAATAGGAAGAGAAGTATTATTGACCAACCTCCAGAGATCAGCTTTATGAAACCCAAATTCGGCGAGAATGTAGGCATCCCCAGAGACGGAAGTTTCTCCACGTTGAGCACCAGGGCTGGAGCAAACAAATGAAGACCCATTCGCGTGGCTTTCTGGGATAAGTGATGCGCAGCTGAACTCGCGTCCGGAAAACTGAGCAAAAGTTTAGTTAGAGTTTAGCCAAGTAGATTCGCTTATCAAAGGTAATCACCTCGTTGATGACCATGGCCTCAAACGCATAGTATACAGGGTTGATATAGGAGAACCATTTAAGCCATGGGCGCATGTCTCGGAATGGTACCACAAAGCCACTGTAGACAGTCAAGAGCATGACGAATACAGCACCCGGAGGTTGAGATCCAGCAAGTGTCCGAGACATAGCACCCATGGATCTGTATATTACGGACCCATTCATGAGACTCATCAATCCGAAGAGATAGTAGGTGAAGAATGCCCCAGGGGTACGGCGAAGATTGCTCAAGAAGTAGAGCGGAAAATTAAACACGAATGTAAGAGCAAGCTTGTTGGGGAAATCACTGGAGACAGATGCGATGGCTTCAGCAAAGGCATGGTAGAACCCAAACTGGACATGCTTCTCAATGATGGGACGGTCGTCCCATAGCGCGACAGACTGCTAATGGTGAGCGAAGAAAGACATTATCGATGTTAAAACTAAGGCAGATCAGTTTCGTACCTCGAAGGCGGCCAAGGTAGTGTTGATCAGACTGGTAAAGAACAGCAAGACGCCCCGGCCAAAGAAGCTGCTTGTGTCCTCTGACATGTTATAAAACATGCTGCCGAGGATGATGGATACAATCAAGTTTCCTGCGATGGCGGAAACTGGGACAGCTAGATTGTTACGTAGGCGAAGAAACGCTCGATCTATACATAGGGTGATTTGCTTGTGTATTGTGAGGATGTAGGGAGATCTACGCCTAGTTAGCATGTCATTGTAGACGGATATAAGATTCTGGAAGGTCCTGACCGCTTCCTTTGGGTTCCCTTCAATTTCTTGCGCATTGCAAGAAGAGAGTCTCTTGTTCCAAGAGGATGAAGTTGGTTGTACTCTTCGATCTCGCTGATCAATGCCTTGTGGGCTGCAGAGTTGTGCCAAACCTGCTCAAACTGTGCTGCGCTTCGTGGAGGATATCTGCCATTATTCGTGGTTCGGGGACGCAGGCTGATTGGCCGCGTGACAGATGTGAGGAATTCGGAAGTGGTTGACCTGGGTGGGGGAACGAAGCCTAGGTCGGTGAAGTACTGCTTGGCTTGTAAAGCCGGCCCAAAGTAGATTTGTCGGCCCTCATACAAGACTGTGACTTTGTCGAAAAGCTATGGAAACTGTATGTGAGACAGAATGTCCTACAGAACCTCTTCTTGTTCAGGTCCACTCACCTTGTAGATGTCTTCGCTTGCTTGATACAGGGTGACGATGGCGACGGATCCGCTCTCCGAGGTGCGTTGTCGCAAAGCCTTGATGAAATCCAGAGCATTGACGCTATCTAGACCTCGCGTGCTGTTATCCCAACATTGCAGGACGCTGTTCCCTACGAGAATTTCCTGAATATTTTTTTCTTCTTAGCGAATATCTGCGACGCAATTGCACGACGGTCATATAAACCTACCGCAATACTTGTCCTCTTGCGCTCTCCTCCGCTGACTCCGGGGAGTAAAGAATTCCCCATCTTCGTATCAAGTGCTTTCGCTAAGCCTAATGTCTCGGCCTCACTTTCGACGGCGGCATGGCAAGTACCCCATTTTCTCGGCGACGTTCGTGCCTTGGAAGCGAATTCGAGGGTCTCCCGCATGGTCAACGTTGGGAAGTGAATGTCGAGCTCGGCCTGATACGTCACTTTGCCCCGAAACTCGGTACACATCTGCTTCGATGACAGGCCTGCGCAAGTTAGCGAACCGTAGTATGTCTCTTGCGAACGGCTGTATAGCGTGGACTGTATTGAACTAATTACCTTGATAATTCAGGACTGACTGCTCATCTACACAAAAGTCGTACGTCGCGCCCGCCAAAGACTTCAACATGGTAGTGCATCCGCTTCCTGGGTTTCCAAGCACCAAGAGCATCTCACCGCTTGACACGTTTCCATCTAGGCCGTGAAGGATATCAACTCGAAGTTTCGGCCTTCGAGTGGCCCAGTTCACGGCCATCTCTGCGCATGCACCGAGGAAATTGGAGACAGTACGCTGGTAGTCGGTTTGGCGTCCAAAAGCGTGAACACTGAGTTGTCTGAATGCGATGCTCATCGTGCTGCTGGAGGTCAGATTCTGTCAACTTGTTCGGGAACCTATAGAGGACTGACCTTGATGAGCTTCGCGAAGTACCAGTAGCCATTGTCATCCTTTCAGTCTGCGCACAGGCGCCCTTATCGATCTGCAAAGGAATAGATGGGCTCTCGAGTATATTCAAATTTCAATTCGGTCAACATGCAATCGAAGTTTTCCAAGTTCGGTGGATGAGTTAAGGATGACATCGAGCCTCGTAAATGTGGTGATGTCCACAATTTGGTATTTGGGCCTAAGCTCGCAACAATTTAATGAGAACAGCTGAAAAGCCACAAACATCCAGCATTGGGGGGCGACCGGGGGGGGGGGCAAGAAAAGTGAAGGCCCCCAGAAGGCACAGAGAAGAATTAGTTTGGAAATTATTCGACAGACATAAAACGTACTGTGCTACCCCACTACAAGGATATTAATTACCTAAATACATAAAATACCGGCGCAATGTATTGGATCCAGTCATATGGATGGTAAGACCATGATTCTCGCTTCAGCTCTGCGTACATAAGAACCATGCATTTAATGTTACCCTACAATGGTTCTGCTCTGCGACCCTCAGTCTCAGGCCAAGGAGATGATATTCTGACGAATGAAGGTCGCGGAGCGGCCTATTTGTCCAGTGACTTCAGTCCGGGGGCCAAATTATCCAGAAATGATGAAGATCAGTTCTGATCATTTCTCACACGCATATGTAAATGAGACACTGAGCTGACTGCCCAGAATCATAGTGCCTAATTACCCTGTAATGAATGCGTGCAACGCCAAAAACCTCCTCGTCATTTTTGGGGGCTGATATACTGCAACTCTCCGAATCGGTCAATGACACCGAGGTATGACAGGCCAATAGCAAGACACATCTTCATATGTTCATGCATTGCAGTACGTAGGAGGCGAACAGGATGATGAGCTTGCCCGAGGTTCACAGGACGACTAGATGCGGGCGCGTGCTCAGTCTCTGACGGTTCTCCGCCCCCGACACGGCCGTGTCTTGTTCCACTACCTTTTCCATCTTTACCCTTAAATCGACTTGCCCCAACATACAGCTTGGGGGCTGAACCCCACCCCCCTTCCTCTCAAGTGAATGTGTAGTGTGCCCTCTCCGGCTGCCTACCGAGTACTTTGCTCACGCTTCCTCTCCGCAGGGGTACCATTACCTGCCACACTTTTGTTCAACGGGCCGGCCCCCAATTGCCGAAACCATTCATTTAGGCAGATAAGGGGTGGCCTAAGCAAGTTTCGTCACACAAAAACAATGTCCACATGTAAGATGTCGGTGGTGTTGGCTGCATAAAATACGATATTCGTCTCCTAACCGATCGCACGGGCGAATGATCTTGTAATATTTAGCAGTACTTTGGCATAATCCTGGCACCACCCGATGTCACTGGTGCAGCGGGGATGCCAGCTGATCTCAGCCACAGCGCTATTATGTGGGTGTCAAGCCTGTCGTAATGTTCTGAGCCTTGTGCATACCTATTATCTGCATAATTAAGTCACCAAATGCAGAACCAGCATACACAGTCATGTATCACAGCATTTTCTCAATCAAACAGAAGGTCTCTTCGCCAGTCTTAGTCGCGAAAATGTGTTGAGCGCCAGCCATCCATTCAATGCCGGCGCAGCCCGAAGCAAAGAGGAAAGGAAGAGTTCTGGACTAGCTATCAATTGCGACAGCGCCGAATTTCCACACAAACATCCACAAATACAGATAACGAATTCAGGTGATCCTCTGTCAAGCTTCCTAATTAAACGGACACCTTATCACGTGGAGAGAACTGCACACGCACGTCCTTCCGCGGAAAGCTATAAGACCGCCAAGTGAATGTCTTCGACTTCTTCTGGTCGACGAAGCTGCAGTCAAAGCTTTTCAGGATATGAGCTATGATCAGCTTTATTGCTACAGAAGCATAGAACCTCCCAGGACTAGTACCACCGTCAGTTCACATATGTACACACGAAGATATGGTCAAGTGCTTTCTTACCAGACAACACCTCCAACACCCCACACGTAATAGTTATCAGAGAGATCGGAGTATCTGGACGGCACTGGCTGGAACAATGTCCCAGGCCCATCTCTAGGGACCTTGTCAGGTGGTGCGAATCGAAATCCTTCGAAGGTGCTGGCCTTGAGAAAATATGCCTCATCGTACTGCATTGCTTTCGCTGGGATGCATGTCCAATCGCCCGTTTTGACTTGTGTGCCATCCGAGAACATGTAGTCCTTCAGAGCTTGTCGTCGGCCAGTCACTGGAAACATGTTAGAAGTCTTGAAGTTTTATTTTCTGCACACGAAAAACTCACTGGACTCGATAGGATTTAGCCGTGCAGATTCCTTGATAAAACTGTCCAGAAGTGGCAGTCCCTTTGTTGTTTTCATGAATTCATCAAACGGCAGGCCTTCTACCTCTTCTCGGAGTGGTGCAATGTATCCCGGATGCTGGCACAAATCGAACAGCACGTATGTAGCAGTCTGTTGACAGGACGGAATCAACCTCAGCTGAAAGTTTAACAAGGCGGCTTTCGAGCTTAAACGGTACTTACTGCGGATAATGAGTGGATGGACCCAAACCAAATGGCGATAATCTCATACGTAATACGACGCGCCCCCCAGTTGAGATGCGAGGGAGCAGTTTCGATGATCCATTCAATCATATCATTCTTAAGCCATGTGGTCAGCAGACGGTTCGCAAGCGATATCGGGCTCAAATGTCTTACCGGAGGCGGCGAGGAGAGTTCTCCCGTCTGTCTGAGGCGCTTTTCTTCCAGCCGTTGCTTGACAACATCGTTGAGCTTATTGAACACTAAGTTCTGTACGCTTGTATGCCTTCCGATATAAGGACCGATAATCCTACATAATCAGCATCTTCTTGGTCGAACATGCAACCCTAAGTGAGTTGTGTAATTACCCTTTCATGAATTCTGGCATAAGTCTTAGGGTTTCTGCAGCCTTAATGACCAGCTCATTGTATTGGAATATTTTTGACATGAAAACATCATTCTTGGCTGTGAAATGTAAGCCTTGTTGAAAATTAGCTGAATATTTGGCAAGGGAGCCCTTACCAAGCTCGTCACCAAACAAACAGAATCCATTCAAGCTGCATAGGATCTTCTTGTTCATCTCGTACGCCGGGATCCTCGGGAAACCTTTCTAGCTCGTCAAATCTCAGCTAGCCTGGTGTCAGCACTGGGCGTTACCTACCTTCTTGGGACCTATTGTCGTCCACCAAAGATTGAAATGTCTCTTGGACGAGTTTCTGCATGTCGGGCATAACGTTGAGAAGCTGCCGCGGGAAAAGGGTGCCACAAGCCCTGATATATCCAACGCCTTCGGCTCCTCTTTCATCAAGCCAGTTATGCCCAAGCATAGTGTAGAGAGGTTGGAACATCTATTCATGTCAGCGGGATCAGTCTCTGCAATATTTGACAGGTTTAATTACCTGTTTAGTCGCGCCAAACATGGATAGTTCATCGCGGCCAGCCTTACGGACCTCACCAAGAAGCTTTTCCGAGCTGATGAAGACGTGGCTGTGATCTGGTCCGGGAATTTCGAAAGGGTTTCCGCCGGACTAAAGCTATGTCAGCGTTCAGGCGCCGAAATGGGTATGGAGAATGGGCACAGACCTTTTTATATCCCGCTGTGATCATGTCCGTACCTTGGAGAAGATATCTCCAGGCGTTGAACTTCTTCTCCACGTGTCGAACTAGATTGGAGCATAGTTTGGACGGTGCATACTGAAGAATTTGTCAACATATCTCCAAAAACCTTGCACGAGAGTCTTACAGATGTGATTGTGCTTCTGCCGACATAGAATATTACCGCGGCTAGTGCTAAAAGCAGCACAACAGGTGGGATACGTTCGAGCATGGCTACCTTTACTGAAGTTTCAGCATACAAGAAAGACAGTATAAAATAGAACAAGGAAGAACAACAGGAAAAGGTACAGGCGAAGCTTTTTCAAGATGGTCTGAAGACTAAAGATGTACCTATCTGACTGCACGAAAGTACCAACATATGACGACCCATTTATACGCATAAGCCTTGCCGGTCAACACTATTGTATTGATACTTTGAAAAACCAACAGCGTTGTGGTGCATAAACTAGCATCAGCCTTCGATTACCGGGTAGCAGCTACACCATGCACCAAACAACGATAAATACAGTGGTTTCACCGCTCTTCTAGGCACCGTACATAATCAAGCATGTATTTGTCTTTCATAAATGGGGAGATTGCTCCGCCATCGACCTTTCAGGACAAGGCCATCGTGGTAGGAAAACATGGGTGGCGAGAGTAGTTGCGAGGATTTCGTCTTGCAGACACAACCAGGGAAGGGAAGCCAACAGGATTTCGATTAGCGCGCAAAAGCTCGCATTCAAGGTTGTAATTAACCTGATCAAAGATGACTCGAGATTCAACCCCTCTCCAATCACGGCCGTGGCAAGTTGGAGGGTGCATGGGGGCGACGAAAAGCGGCCGGGTACTTTTGATAGTGAGACTTGAACATGTAAGCTACGTGGCGTTAATAATAATATCACATGCCAACAACTAAGTACGTGTGCATAAATCTGTACGCCAACATGATACTTCCTCAGTTGGCATTGATCTGTCCGAGATTGGACCGATGGTGCATTCAAAAACTGCACTTTCTGACCAACATATGCAGATTAACTTTGTAAATGTTTTGAAGTGATCACATTGCTGACTTTGCATGCTTATATTGCATCGCGTCTTCAACAAGACGCATCCACCTCGATAACTGTATCATTCGCTGCTGAGATACTATATCGCACTGTGGCCAAGGTTACATGCTTGGCCTTGAATGGAGTTTTGGAGGAATCGAGGCCAGACTTAACACTTGGGTTTGCTCTTGTGAGACCTCCCGCCCCCGACACGTCTCAGGAGTGCTAATTGCATCGTAAAGTCCCAATGGCCACACTTCTGTCGCAGCACAAAAGACCCATATGAGCCCCATTCCTCACCTCAACATCAGGAGAAGAATGAGTTGCGAATTTGGCTTTGCCCTGAGATTGCCCCGGCTTGATCTTGATCTTCCGTCACATATCACGACTCCAGTGGGCCTTGCTATCACCTGTGTAATCTCATCGTCAGCATGTCGGCGAACACTACCCCCGTACTTCCTAATCCTGATGGCGGGTCATCAAATTTTATCAACCCCCCTTCCCTCAAACTGGCAACTTATGCGGTATCTATCATTTTGATGGTCATGTCTACCTCACTCATATCGTGGAGACTGCATGCAAATTGGAAGATATCCAACAAGTTCGAAATTGACGACTGTGAGTTTTGCTTGCATGGTTATATGATAATAGTGCATTAACTATGAAATTGTCACTGATTGGCAAGAAGACTGCCGCATCGTTGCTTGGCTTCTTACCACTGCCTATAGTATTATTGTCATGACATGTAAGCGCAACTAGTGAGAGCATTATAATAGCTGAGCCAATACTTATCGATTCAAAGCAACCAGCACTGCCAGACACATTTGGGACGTACCTATCAGCGCCTTTGATGCATCATGATCAAAGTAGGTTGGCCTGCTTCTGCTGAAAACAGGATACCAGTTGACAGAATGTAATATTAGCGCAGTGCGACTCTTGGAACAATCTACGGGCCGGCAATGTGGTTTGCCAAAACTGCAATCTTGACAATGTATCTGCGTCTGTTCGGCGTAAAAACTTGGATGCGCTGGTGCTGTTACGGCGGTATCGCCTTTCTTTTCTGCGCGTACTGGAGCCTTGTCCCGGTCTCAGCCATTTACAGCTTTCCTCACGGTAATGAGAAATGGGATCTTGCCATGGATGAAAAGGCAGCGCCGGCTCAACTTCCCTTCATGATCATGGGTCTAATTAGCTTGGTATCCGACCTGTATATACTGATCTTGCCATGGCCGATTTTGCTCAGCCTGCATACATCGACGAGGAGAAAACTCGCACTGGGTCTAGTTTTTTTCACGGCAATCATGTGGGCATCCCTCACCCACTCACTCCCTTTGCTGAGTTAAATCCCGATACGCTGACTTTTACGGCAGTGGTATTGCCAGCAGTTGTATCGTGTTTGCTTTGCGCGTTGTGCTGTGGCAAAACAAGACCGAGGACACAACATGGAACGTGGCGGCTTCCGAACTAAGCGTGTACGTTCCCCTGATATTGGTGCTCGAAATATCTCTCCAAGAAAAGACAAGCCCCACTGACCATGCATTCAAAGTGTCGTTGAGATGAACGTTGCCGTACTTGTAAGCTGCGCACCAGCCGCCGCAGCGTGGTGGAAGCTCACGGTTCAGAAATCCTCACTCATTGCGAGCCTTCGCTCTGTCTTCCATACCTCGAGGAGTCTGGTGGTTCGTTCTCATTCTGATGGCAAATCGATGAAAGCCAAGGGACCGGAGCCACCGCCAGATGCAGATTACATCTCTTTGGGTTCACTGCAACATGAAGGGTCTACTCGTCTAGCATGAAGGCATTTGATTACAAGAACAGCTGGCATGTCTCTGGACTAATAGTTTGAGTTTATCATGCGGCACATGATAAACAAGGGCTTGGTCTCTGGTGTCTTTTACAATGCTACACATTATCTCAGTTGAGTATCTCATTGGAAAGCGTGCAGGCTTGAACAAATCCTCGATCCTGAGATTTATCACGTGAAACTGGCCTTTGTGGCACGATGTTCAAGCCCAGGCTATTTTGCCCTCTCGATCGCAAGCATCCTTGAGCAACGAATGAGTGAGGAATTGTCACGGAGGAATCTGGGCTATCTCGAGTTTCGAACCGAGGCTGACATGTGTGCGCCCCCAACTCGAAAGACGATGAGGGCTGGGATCAAGTTCCGTTGGCGGACTCGGTCTGGCAAGCTTCGATTGTAGTTGCGGAAAACCTGTAATTTGCTTACCAACGGCAGGAAATTATGCGATGCAAGACGGGGGCCACAGCACAGCCCGTCGATCGACGTGAATATTCTACATATCAAGATGCGTTTCGGCTGATCTGTTTCCTGGCCAATTATTACTAGACAGGTGTATTGTTAGTGTGTTGGTTGATGCAAACTGCCAACGTGCATAAAGCTAGACCTTCATGATTGGTGCCAAGGTCCCGTGCGAGACCCCAATGGCGGCGGGTGAAAAGAGAATCGTTAAAGCGCTGCAGATTGGGAGAAGTACGAGTCGTTACAGTACATTGTGGTGGACAAAAGTACTTTTGGGACATGATTTTCGCAAGCCGCCCCCGAAATTTGCTGACCGGGGCTTGCAGAGCGGCTGCGCGCACTGAAGGGCTCAGAGATTAGCATTCGCTTTTCAGTACGGTATCATGATGTCTCAGCCATGCCTCTTTCGTTCCGCATCCCACCCCCCCCCCCTCGGCCCCCCAAAAAAGACGCCTCAGAAACATAATCCCTGCCTTTTCCACAATATTGTAAGGCTGTCGCGTTCGCTATGCGCGCTTGCGCCAATCGGGAAAAGCCATGCAGCAGAAGCTGACCCTTTTTGCCCCAGTCTACTTCTCCCAACTTAGTCTCCCTCGCACTATGTTTACTGTATACTTCTGCTTACCCCGTTAGATGGGTAGCGTTGCAGGCCCTTTTGTCTTGAACAACATAGGGGCTGTGAACATGGGGGAGCACCAGGCTTTCAGATCTCCGCACAGGCGATGTTCTGTGCCGTTGCGGAACCCAGGTTCGCCGTTTCATTGGTCCTGTGAAAGTTGAGGTAGCATTTTTGTCTAGTACGGTCAGCACAAGCTGACCTTTTCGGAACGGCTGGTTGCAAAGTGTCTGTTGTACTACCAATTCGAGCAGCAGGCTGTGGGCGTGAGACATCACCTGCAGGCAGTGATACACTGATACTACCTACCCCACTTCCTTTCACTTTCTGCTTCAGACCGGACTCTAATTACCTATCAGTCGAAGAATATAGCATACACAACTGCTTGGAGTGACTGCCTGCCTGCCTGGTAAGAACTGATGTCGGCCGTCTTTGACATCACCAGGTGATATTAATTTATCTACAGTCTATTTCAGTCTAGAATGCTGGATTTAGATTACTAGGCCTGCATGGACGACCTCTGCTGCAGCTACTCATACCGCAAACCTCTTTCTTTCCCCTTTCATAGTCACAATGTCATCTGTCCCCAAGGCAATCGAGGCCATCCAGGCGGTCTCGGGTGACTTGATCGTCCTCCCGGGCAGCAAGGAGTACGACGAGATCCGCGCGTCTTACTTCTCAGAGCTGGAGCGCGAGCTGAGCCCCGCATGCTTCTTGACGCCAGGCTCAGCCTCACAGGTTGCCGATATCGTGAAGGCCCTAACCCCGTTTGCAGATGGTGTCAAGGTCGCCATCTGCGGTGCCGGGCAACAGGTGACGCCCGGCGTGGCCAATGTCCGTGATGGCCTGACGATTCACCTGCGCAAACTCCGAGGCGTCGAGCTTGACACGGAGAAGAAAATCGTCTCAGTTGCAGCTGGGGAGCAGATGGGCAAGGTGTACGACACCGTCATGGCAGCAGGTCTGGCCGTTGTGGGCAACCGACACTCTTCTGGTGGGGTCGGTGGAGACGCGGTACAAGGCAAGTTTTTGCAGCCATTGATTTCGCTCTGCCCATTCATTGTCTGCACACTCTTGATGGAACTGCGGGACCAAGAATTTCTTCTAATGCTGCGACTCCCCCTCCAGGTGGGTTGTCATACTTCTCGTATGCTCGGGGCTTCGTCTGCGACAACATCGTCAACTACGAAGTCGTCCTCGCCAACGGAGAGATTGTCAACGCCAATGCTGAGACCAACAGGGACCTGTGGGCTGCACTCAAGGGTGGCGGCAGCAACTTTGGTATCGTCACCCGCTTTGATCTCCGCGTCTTCGAGCAGGGCCAGCTGTGGGGGGGCAGGCTCTTCTACTTCCAGCCCAGCCTCCCAGGTCAGATTCAGAGCCTCGTGGACTATCTCAAAGACCCAAAGGCCGATGTAAACGTCCACATCTGTGTCAGTTTCGGATACGCCCCCGCCATGGGTGACGTTTTGTGCATGAACGATATCTTCAGCACGAAACCCGAGAAGCCCAAAGCGCTGGAGCCGTTCGCCGATGTGCAGCCTCAGATCGACCAGTTGAATACCATCCGTGTCGACTCGCTCAAAGGGTTCACCGATGAAGCATTTGGCAGCCCGGTCGCCAACAGGTGCGTACATCTATGTTTGCTGTCATTATAGCGGGGGGAGAGGGGGGGGGGGGGAATGTTGTGTCCAAGATGCTGATTGAATGTTATCTGATGATAGGGTCGTAAAGATGACCACTACAGTCAAGGCTGACACCAGCATCCTTGAGTATGCGGGCGACGTATTTCGCACGTCCCTCGAGAGCCTGCAGGAAGTGGAGAACCTTCTTTTTTCCATCACTTTCGAACCAGTGCCGGTCTCCCTTATCAAGCAGGCCAACGCCAGCGGCAACAACACTCTAGGACTCAGCCTCTCAGACGGACCACTTGTCGTGGTGCTCTTGTATACCTCTTGGAATTCCTCCGGCGATGACGACAAGGTGTTCCAGGTCAACAGAAAGGCCCTGGAGGACATTGACAGGCAGGCATTGCGCAATAATCTGGCAGTATCCTACCGATATCTGAATTATGCCTTTCCTCACCAAGACCCCATCAGCTCGTACGGGCCTGAGAGCAAGGCGCGTCTGCAAGCTGTCAGTGCAAAGTATGACCCGCAGGGGTTTTTCCAGATCGCGGGCGCAGGACCATTCAAGCTTTCGAAATAGGCTGGATGGACTAGACTACTGCTGCATAGTCACCTATGCACCATACCCAAGTGCTTATTTAAGTATGGAGCCTTTATGAGTGTTTAGTGTGGCAGAAATTGGTGACGACGAAATATATACTACTTAACAGCATGAAATATACCTTCTAGTGCCTGTGAATGTGCTACGTTTATTCCGATTAGTTTTTTCCACTACGTCCTTCAGCACCTAATATGTGGCCAGCTTTGATATCTCCCATATATGCCAGGGCCGCACTCATTAAGCCTTCATCCCCAGATCATGGCTGGTTGATGAGGGTAGGACGTCGAGCAAGAAGAATCAACGCATGGACACAGGGGTGAAGGCACAGAACCTGTCTACTTTCTCCTCGAATATAAGTAACCCTAGTCTATCATGTCGGGGCCCATCATTCAAGTTTATCCACAACAGATCATAACATTTCATCCTTTCGTCGCCCTGCACAAGAATGACTACGCCGCCGAGGCTGGGGAAAGGCGGCGGAGTTCAACTGTTCTTTGCATGCTGAGACTTTTGTCTTGAACTACCGTCCGGAAACGCGATATCAGTGTCTGATCCTGGTAAGGAAATTGTTTCCAAGTCTTCACACACAAAAGAAAGAAAGAAAGAAAGAAAGAGAAAAGAAAACCACTTAGAACTCAATGCTATTGCTCCTACATGATCAAAAGGTTATCACACCGGCCGGCGTAGCCCTTAATGCGGGAGTAGAGCCGCACACGAACTCGCAAACAAACAGAACTCCAAGGGGGCAGTGGGTCAGGAGGAGGAGGCTCGCGATTTTGGCATAGATAATAGACTAAAGCAATAGGAAAGAAGGAAATAGAGAAATCCAAAGAGGCTAGTAAATGGACGGAAACGAGGATATGAAGATACCAAAGAGCCTAGAAATAGAAAACCTGCAATTTTCATCCAGTGCATCTTGCAGAAGACATACCAGAGGGCATTGCAAATGGTAGAAAGGTCGATGATTGTACGTGTGGCCAGCCATAGGGACCGACCGACATGGAAGTGGGGCCCAGGGCCTCTGGCTATGGAAAGAAATTACTAACTCCCTCGGCCATTCCATGGTATAGGGTAAGTTAGTAAGTCAGTAGCACGCTAGCCGAATTTAAACTAGCGCCAATTGCACCTCTATACATATAGAAGCGCAACTGGCACTGTGGAAAGTAGTTAATAGAATTCGCATCTTCCCTTTTATCATTTGTATACACCCCAGAGTGCCTTCCACAGTACAACTAATGCCAGAAGGCGAAAGCACCCCTATATACGGAGTGCGTCTCGGCGCTAGATCTAATTAGGATAGCAACACTGTGATTGCCTTGGGCATTCACTGGTGATGACTTCCTCCCAGTGACCAACAGGCCCTCGTCCCAATCAAGCTTGGCCTTTTCCTAGCTCACTGGCTGAACAGCTCATTGAATCGATCCGTTGCTAGCGGCTCTGAACCCCATAGTAAACGGGCCCCCCAGATGTAATGTCCGTGGTGGAAGGTGCCACTGTACTACATAGATCCAAAAGATCAGCAGATATTCGAACTCGCTGTTCGAATATTCCTTCCAACCGTACATATAGTTTATGCCTGGACCACGGGTCATAACACCAGAGCTGCTGCTACATGACTGTCAGGGCTTGTCTGCACACAGTAGAAATGGGTGACCCTTGCGACCCCTGGTGGCGGTCTAGGGCCCTGGTGCGGGCTCCGCTCTGGAGCAGTGCTCTCGTACGATGCCAGCGTGGCCATCGGACTACTGTTATCTTAGCCAGTCCAGGCCAATTGTGTACATAAGGAGGAGGAAAACAACAGGTCTGGCAGAGGAAAGGGAGGAGGTGGCAGGTTCAGTAGTCCTTTTGAATGAACAAGCCAACAGAGCAGCTTGGGAGCAGCTCACACTTGTTTACCTTACTTGTGTGCTTTTTTTACCCTGACATTGCAGCAGGCTCTTGACTTAGAAGTCAAATATCATTGTGATAGCTAGTGTAATAAGCTCTGTTTCAAAGGACTTGGAGATGGGTCTTGGGTTACGAAATTCGTCCTGTTGTACTCTTTCCTGGTCAATAGAACCTCTGAAGAGAAAAGCAACTATTGGCAGCGCGCTGAGCTCCGAGGTTGGATACACTTGTGGGGAAAGATGGCTAAAAAGGTTCCGTTATGTGAGAAGTACCAGCTACAAGAATGTATGAAAAGAGGATTTCTATGCTTGAACACTAGTCACATTTCTTTCCTTTCCCATCCAACAGATATAGCAACAATGTGAACAGAATATCCCTCCATAGCATACAGTGCACATCTGAAAGGGGTGCTATTTCTACTGTCTTGTGTGAAAGATGATAGCTATCTGCTCAAAAAATGATAGCTGCAGCTCCTAAATGCATAGTCCGATCCTGTGGATAAGCCTGCTCTGGTGAGACAATGTGCTCCACTTCTAGACGCTTGACCATGTATCATTCATCAAAGCTAACTTACAGTTGAACAAAGACCATTTCTCCAGCCTCATGCTGCCAGCAGAGCCACAAATTGAGGCAGAGATTTTAGTTCTCTACCTAGAACTCACCCTCATTCACTCCACTGGAAGCGGATGAATAATTGCTCTGGGTGCCTACTATTAGAACGACCGCTCGTCCTAACCCATCGGTTTCGGAGAAGGACGACTCTTGAGTCTGCTCCGAATAGACAAAGCACCTGCTCCCTTTCTGAATATGCAATCAAAGGAGCGCGAACGGCACACAAAGAGGATAAGGCTTATCCACTCTATAGGTTTTTTCTGTCCGATCAAAAGGCCCGGTTAGGCCGAATTTCTGCGACGAACCCCTTTATGCCGAGAGCCCGAAGTTGTTTTCAGCCACGGGGAGAAAGACTCTTTGATCCGACAATTTTCTATGCTGTAAAATGTCTCGCCACCGATCATGCGCGGCCTGGGCGGTTCCAAGGTGTCTTTTCTCACATGACGGCGCAAATGTGATAGAGACGGAGAGAGAGAGAATACCCGCTAAATAATCCGTTCTTAGCTGGACTACGACCTCATGGCTGAAAAGTTGATAGCTCTTTTGACGACGTACGGCTGTGCGGTTGCTTGGTGTCAGTCATCCTGAATTCTGTCACAAAATCCCATCCTCCCTCCGCATTCGCGATTTTCTCGTCATGAGAAGCCGAGTTGCCAAACCGCGGCGGGCCCGTCGCTTTCCTCTCAGACCCCCCAAACTCTCTCAAGAACAGCTGCTGAGCACTGTTGCAAAGAATAGTACAGGTATGTCGGCAGCGTACCCTTGTTTTTGAAGAAGAAGACATGTTGACGCCTTTGAGGTAAAGAGCTTCCACTGAGCCACAGCGAGCAACAGTCTCCAGTGAGTAGAGAATTTGCGCAAGAGGAGCCATGCTCGCCGCCCGAAGAAGGACAACTCGGCACGCCAAGTACACATACACAACGACCCAGGGTTGAAGACAAGAAAGCAGAAAAGGCGGCTCAGGTACGGATGGTATCGTTTTGCTCATAATCAAGTCACCGACTAACAGAAGAACTCGTGCAGAGACCTCGTCCACCTCTCAAGGTTCTAAACATCTCTCTCTTTGCGCCCAAGGCCACAGGGCAAGACGACCAAGCCCCCTCAGCTACGTGGTTGCGAGAACAGCAGGTCGGCAGCGCCAGTGACGGCAACAATCCCAAGGCAAAACGAGCACCGTTGACACGGAAGAACTTGGCTCTATTCAACAAATGGCCGAAAAGAAAGATACCGACAAGGCAGCGCTGTCTGCTTCCCCAGATCCGACCACAAGAACCAGAACAAGCACTATTTCAACAACAGCACCTGGCTTTTCTTCTCGAGCCCGAGACAACAGGATTCTCAATCCACGTAATTGCAAAGCTCCCACGAATCTTGACAATCTATGTGAACAGTATGCCGAATCTCGATATTTAGCTTCGCCTACTAAGTCAGCTTTCAAGGATTATATTGACAAGGTTGAGGATGCTCCTAATGAAGCGACGATGGTTGAAGTGGGCGGGCAACTTCTGAAAAAATATCCAAGGGATAGTTACAAACGCGTTCTCAACCAGGCATTTACAGGCTTTCCAAAGAACGTTGGTTTCAACAATAGTCTATCTACTCCGCAGACTGATTATGCTCAAGGTCTTGAGAAGGACAAATTCCGTCTATTCCCAATCCACCAGATCAATAGAGCTATTATCTATAAAGATAATCCTGACTCTTTAACTTTACCGCATTTAGCTGGAGAGTGGAAAGGACCGGGAAAGGATATGAGAGAAGCTAGGCTGCAAAGCGCTTATGACGGGGCTTCTCTTGTCTATGCGCGAAATAAGGCTCTTTCTTATCTCGGAACACCTGATCCTCCTGGGCATGCTCAAATTACGACTTTTACCACAGATGGCACAAACCTCAATCTGTTTGCACACTATGCTAGGCCATCTTTCATAGATGGTAGGCTGGAATACTATCAGTACCCTATCAACTCGACACTTCTTACCAATTCTTACCAGGAGTTCAAGACTGGCCGAAGAGAGCTCCAGAATGCATAGGACTATGCAAAGAACCAGTGCTACAACTTGAGGGACCGGCTGAATAACTATTGGCAGAAGCAGCAGCATTGTGGTGCTCTCCAACCCATCGCCGAAGGAGCTTCTCGGCCTGGGCTGTGCGGGGAGTAGCCTGACGAGGATAGAGACGAAGCCAAAGCTGGTCCTACAAGCAACAACATGTTCCACTAGAGAGAGGCAAGCGGCACCAACCCCAAAGTTGTTGGAACAGTAAGGTGAAAGAAGGATAAGCGCTACCGGGCAGGCCCGGGGTAGGTCGACGAAGTGGCGAGTGCATAAGTCAGGCCATTATTGCGAAGTTTCCTTTGTATAGTCCGGTGTCGGTTGCAATTTCGCGGGAATTGGGGCTACGTCACGCAGTGGAGGGAAGGAGAAGTGAGAACATAGAACATGAAATATATATCTACCGCCTTGCTAAATACCGATTAAGTACTGTTTTTTCTTTCTTTCTTCTTGAAAGCATAACACATCCGAGCGATAAATCGACGAGACATACCACTTGAGACTGGATATGACAATTAGGACTCAACTACCAGACTACAGGCAACCCAGTCTCCACATTTGGGACCAAAGTATCTTCGAATAACACGGGGCGCCTTTTGACGTCAAGTCGAATGTTTTGAGCCCCCCCCCTCCTCCTCTTCTCATCGTACTATTTCGAACGTAGGCAGCCGCAATATGCGCTCTGCGTCTCATTCAATCAATAATAGGGTAACAAGAGGAGAAAAGGGGGAAAGGTTCAGCAAAAGACTTTTCCCATATAAGATTGCAAACCGATATAGGCGCAATTGATTTAGGCTTATTTTGAAATAATGCTTCGATTCTATTAATATCGTGGATCATTGTAACCTATAAGCCAAAACGCTATAACTAATATTTGATTTGTGGGACTAAGGTCCCATTGTTATCTATGCTATCTAGGCCAACTAGAGATCATTTTGGCATTAATCTAATTGATGATGGCTAAATCCAATGAAAAGGCAGGAAAGAACAGGACTATCAGTCAACATATAGCTAGCGTCACTCAACCTGGAGCCTGCCAAAGATCTTTATGTCTAGGTGAACCATACAAAAGAAATTCTTGTTCCATTTACTCCTTCTCTTTACGAAGCATATAAGAAAAGAAAACTCGGAGCTAGCTTTCTCCTCAGCTCGAACAGAGCCTAATTTTGGTATTCCGCCGATTTCTGTCCTGCCATATGCAAGACAAGGCATCCTAACATGCAACTCTACAATTATAGGCTTCGCATTGTTAGCTTGCCGCACTATATCTGGCTTGGACTATGATAGCAAATGTATTGTCCTCTACTGATCAGAGGCCCCCCTCCCCCGGCTTCCTTTCTACAGATTTGTCTGTTTATTGGTATTAAGGGGGGGGGGGGGTGGGGAGCTAGTAGTAAAGAAGAGAGCGCTAGAAGCAGCATTTCAATGCTTGAAAAGATTCGAGGTTAAGAATGACGGCTATATTGGAACTCCTGCTCTACCTGCCTCTTCCCGTTTTATATGTGTAAGAAATACAAGATGAAGAAATATATTTAGGCTCGATTCTACGGCTAGGTTTTCTTAAACCCGAATATATGATATTAAAGGGTTATTACACTAGAGTCTATAATTAGCCTCTTAAGAGTCTTGTATTACTTCTATAATATGTTTGCTTATTTTAGTTTAATAAGAACTTTCTCTTGTTATAGTTTTTCTAATTATAAGAGAGAGTTCCCGAGTGCTAATTTGCATTATTAGGTAACTATTTTGTGAAATACACTTGGGATATAAGATACGCATATATATATTGCTTCTCAAGCTTAGTCTCAGGCCCTATTATATCAGGAACTTGACAGAATCCAACTGCTTCGCATCTCCTATAGATAGGCTGATATCCTTCATTTCCTCCAGATCGTTTTTTGTGCTTTCGGGGTCCTTAAATACCATGCCCCAGGTATCTGATCCTAACGGTACTCGGATCGGGATTCGCTTCCCACGGCCGACAACAAGGTATATTGCCGTCGCTAAAGCGCTAAGCTCCGCCCACAGAGCTCGGCCTTGTTCGCTTATAATAAAGCCTAGCAAGACATTTGAGGGACAGCTAGGGTCTGCGTAGGCTGGATATCTCTTGGCTATAAGTTTCAGAGAAAAGGTGGCGTAGTTAGTCTTGACTCCGCCGGGCTCAATAACGCATAGATGGACTGGATTGGTAAATATGAGCGTGCGGCCTATAAGGGAATAAATCAGTAAGAGAAGAGCACTGATACTTATTATTCCAATCTGCGGGTAGCTCCTTCGCCACCGCCTCAGTCCATCCTTCCACGGCGAACTTGCTAGCATGATAATAGGACTATCCTGGAAACCTAATATACCCCCCTATGGAGCTTATGTTGATAATCACTCCACCCTGCTGACTATTCTTGGAGTTCTTATCCCTTATGATTCCGAGAGCTCTCTTTGTTATATTAGCTAGCCCCCAGAAGTTTGTATCCATAACTGCCCGGGCCTCCTTATCCCCGGCGCTCTCGGTATCCCCGGCGAGTGTGTAGCCCGCGTTGTTGACGATAATATCTATACAGCTAAACTTGTCCAGCGTGGCACGGAGCGCGTTGTCGATAGAACTAGTCGATATTATATCTAGCTCCAGCTTCAAGATGCGCTCGCTGTCAGGAATGATTGCTAGGGTGCCTGCCTTGCGAGCTGCAGCTATAACGCGGTTCGGCGTCTGGGCGATAAGCTGGGCTAGAGCTTGACCGACCCCTGAGGAGCAGCCGGTAACTATGAAAACGTCGAATTAGAAGTCTGAAGGAATAAGTAAAACTATTATAGATTAGTTACTAACTGAACCAGATAGCATCTGATGGCAGAAAGTATGGTTTGGTGTTTGAGGCGTCTATTATGAATACTATTACTAGAGATATTCTCTTTAAGCTCGGAATATTGAAAATAGAGAGAGAAGAAAGAATTATTTTCACTTGGTTTGATTACTCTTAAAACAGAGAGTCCCACTGCCTTATTGAATACCAGCTCAATATATGCATATACAGAGTGTCAGCTTTAAACTCTTAACTCCTTTAGGTGCATTTGCAATGCAGCCTGAGTTATGCTAAACTCTTATATTCTATAGGAGACTTTCGAAGTTTCTTCATAGCATATTATATATAATAGCTCTCAAAGTATACTCGAGATCGAGATCGAATACTTCACTATAGAAACTCAACTTTTGACACGAAGACTTTAGCAGGTGCTTTATAGACCAGAGCTCAGGGCCAATCTTCCAGATTTCTCGGAATAGCATGGAATATCTTGAAAAATCTATAAAGATCATTACTCTCCTTTAGATCAGTTAGGCGCTTATGATATTAGTTGTTATAATAATGCAGAGCTGATAAAGGTTTGTTTCTATATATATAGTTTTGACAATATGCTATTTATTATATCTAGAAATTTCGAATAAGATAAACTTGTTGCATTTTAAAGGTGCTTAAGAGTTGGCTATATTAGCTATATTATTGTCTGAGTATATTAAGACGAACGCGATAGCGTTGCGTCAACAGACCCCTGTGGATAAAGGCGGGATATATTTGCAGCATAGATTTTATAGGCTTCTGTCCAAAGATGAAGATGCTGCTTCTATTTACTGCTGAGTACTACCGCGGGAAGGCGGAGGAACGAGTTGAAAGCCTCGATAAGGCTATCTATGGAAAGGTTTTTGGTCATAACTCTATATTGATCGTGCAAGTCGCCTTTGGGCCACTCTGATATGATCATGTCTGGCAAGGCAATAGACGATAATTTGGCTTAAGTGACCATTTGCTCGGTATAATTTGTGCTGAACAGAGAGTGCAGCTCCCGAACGCCTGGCCCTTCTCTAAAGACTCAGGATGTTCAATATTCAACATTATAACAGGCTTTCAGCCAATAAATCTTGGTTATTATACAGATTCAAACTTGTCTTGTATGTAGATTGAAGGTGATAGATTGGATTACTTATCTAAAGAGTTATCGGATCTGCAGCAACCGATGGTGCGGGAGGTAAAGCAGGATTTAGTTTATATATAAATAAGCTATCTGGCAAAATCATTCCAAAGATATCGCGAGCAGGGTTTTTTCATTAGCCTGAGCAGACCTACTTTGCCTGCTCTTATATATATATAGACCTAGAACTCTCTTTTGTTTTCCTTCTCCTTCGAAGATAGTCAGAGCAAGAGATAATGCCTTTTCTCTCAAACCAACGCCTGGCCTGCTCGTCTCAGTTATGAGCCCGGCTCTAATTTTGACCCTTGAGTGAAATAAAAGCAGAGCTATCTTCTCTTACACATTACCATATCAAATTTTTTCCCTGCTCTTTTCAAACGCTCTTTTCTCTCCAACATGAGTTCCTCTACCAGCGAAAGCTCGATTCCTAAGGGGATAGTCTTGCTTCAGAGCAGGAAAACCTTCCTAACCTGGTATCTCCAGCTCTGTCTCCATTGCTCTGTGCGCCATATCTGGGATAAAGTCAACCTGGATGCTTTAAAGAGCGAGGATCCTCTCGCCTTGACAGACCTTCCACTATTCGAAGTATACTTTTAGCGGCGTCTTGCTAAGCAGCCTAACTTCTCTCTACCCTATCTAGCTTACAAATATAGATATTATTTTTATAAGCATAAGTATTGCACAAGCTCGTGCTTTTGCTGTTAAACTAAGTAATAAAAGGCCGTTATAGAGTCTGTGATTTGCTACTCTGGCTAACTCATATCTCCTTCTCTTTCCCTTTCCCTTTCTTTTCCTTTTTCTTTTGACCCACTCGCAATTGACCCCTTCGGTGCCTATGCTGCTATAGAGAACACTGTATTCTCCCGGACCTCGTTGGACAAGCCGCCGTCTTCTTCCGCCTTACTATCGTCCCACGGGACCATCCTACCTGGCCACTTGGCGACCAGCGAGATGAGGAATGCAACGCCGAACAGGGCAATTCCTATGGCCCAAGAGCCGCGCAGGCCAACGATATATGCCTCGCGGATACCCTGCAGTGTTTCGCCGCTCCAGTGGTTTTGCAGATCGTAGGCGCCAACGTTCAGAACCTCGGCCGCGGTGACCACGGGCGCGTACTTGGGCACGGTCTGCACGAGCAGGTTGTTCGTGATGGAGGTTGAGGCAGCAATAATAAGAGCGGCGGAGTAAAATTGTGTCACTATGCTGGAGATGCAATTTGCGATTAGCTATCTGGTAAAAGGGAATATTCCACAGCCAAAAATAAGCAGACTTACCTAGTACAGCGGCCAGGGCGATCGCCTTATCCGCATTAGCAGTTATAATGCCAGCCAGCATAGGCGGAATCTGGATAACTAGGCCGCAGGCGGAACTAAGCAAAAGCTGGTATCCGATTTGCTTACCCAAGCTGGTATCAATATTGAATATATAAATCAGGCCACCGGATATAGCATAAAGAGCGGCGCCTATAATAAGAAATAGTTGATAAATGCCTAATTTTCCCACGGCGACAAACGCTACAAATATGACAACCGCTGGAAGAAAGTCAGTCATATAGAGGGGTTAGGGTCCAAAGATGTGTTGCTATCACATAAGATACGCATATGATAAGTATAAGAGCGGAATTGTTCGGATTCCGCTATCGCGGGCGAACAGACCGGCGGTAGCTTGAAAATAGAGAAGCAAGTTGTAGAAAACGGCAAAGTATGCCCCGTATAAGCTGTAAATAATGATATTAGTAGGGTGAAGGAGGCAAAAGACTGTATCTCGCCCAGAGGGACGGCTCACAAAAAGAGATAGACGCAGGTGACAAAGAGATCCCTCGTCTTTAGCAACCGCAGCATCACGAGGGCCCTCTACCCCTGCCAGATCTTATTACTGACAAAGATAACAGTCAACAGGACCTATCCTATAAGCAAGCCAATTATCACAGACGAGTGCCAGCTTTTCTCTATACCGCCCCATAATAAGGCAAGGAAATAGCAGATTAAGCTCGCTAGGAATATGGCAGTGCCGACAGGATCAAAGCTAAGCATGAACTCCCTTGCGGAGACCTTATGGGAAATCTTAGCATGGGCTGGCGTCTTGCAGAAGAAGAGGATAAAGAAGAACGGAACCGCCCTGATCGGAAGGTTGACGTAGAAACACTACCTCCAAGTGACCCCAGATGTGAAGACGCCGCCCAGCAGGGGGCCAATGACGCTCGCAATGCTAAAAATAATACCCCAATCATGCCGATGATAATCGGGACCCTGTTAGGCGGGGCAATGAAGTTCGGGATAGAGAAGCAGCCGAGGAGGATGCCGGCAGCGCCGGAGCCCTGGATAGCTCGACCTACGATCAGGGCCGGGCTGTTGGGGGAGAGGGCGCCGAGCAGGCAGCCGACCTCGAACCAGAAGATGGCAGCGAGGAAGATATACTTCATGTCGAAGTACTTGTACGCCTTGCCCCAAACGGACTGAAAGGCCGCGTAAGTCAGAAAAAAGACAGAGCCGTACCATCCCGCCTGCGAGAGCGAGCTGAACTCGGAAGTGATAGCGGGGATCGCCGTAGAGATAATGCTCTGTCCGGTCAGAGGCGATCGGGAACACAGCATATATCCTGGATACTTATAATATCGAGACCGGCCTACAGTGGGTCAGCATGGGCTCATCTTCTCGTTGCTCCAACCAATAATCCGGCTACTTTTAAGATCAGAGTGATGACTTACGAGGAAGATCCCGAGGAGCAGGCCGATGACTGTGAAGGACTGCTTTAGAACGGATGGGTAAGTGATGGGCACTTCTTGTGGTGTAATATTGGCTGAGGAGACGTCGGTAATACCCTCGCCCTTAACAGGAGGAGGGGGGGGGCGTCTAGAGTTGATATATCTGCTGCGTCTATCGTAAGCAAGGTCTAGTAATCTGCGGTCTTCTTGTTTTAGATTTTAATCGAGATATAGATAACCTAGGATATCTGATCTGGAGTAGTAATAGCAAGAAACGAGCAGCTCGAGGTTTGTACAAAACTGGAGAGTTTTAGATATAGCAGGAGAGGTGGACAGAGGGGAATTTGGGAAATGCTTTTTATTATGTTCTAAGCTCTTGTTGTTTTGCAGATATCTAATTCCGCTAATGCTCCATTTTGACCTTATACCAGGGCTAGTCTGTTTGCAAATGATTTCGAGATTGCATAATTTTCCAAAGAAAAATAAAAGAAGAAAAAAGAACCTGAGCATTGGGCCACTAGGTACTCACATGATATTTAGCTGAGACATCGGGTGCTTATATTGGAAAAGAACCCAAGCAGCACTAGTTATATCTACAAAAAAGTTAAGTGCATTGCTAAGTGATTACTTGCCAAAGCTAAATAGGAAAACCCCCCGACGCGCTAACTACAGAATAAGAAGAAAGGACCCGAGTTAAGACAGGAGCGGCAAGGCTAACAAAGGGAAAGACGAGCCTAGATACCACCGCCCGCACCCCAGGCCACAAATAAGTAACTGGCCAGAGATGTCTTGCAGGCAGACTACGCCGCTGAAGCATAGCATTGCTAGTTGGATCTCAAACGCACACCTGCGGAACATGTCGGCACCCGACGGCGGCGTTATTAGGGGCACCTTGTATAACGCGACATACAGCACGGAATCAGGCTCGAGCTCCTGTGGCGCGCTGTTCCCGGCGGACCTATCGTGCGACTGCTGGTCCAGAACCGCTCGTATCGTCAACTCATGCCACGAGCGAGGCCAGAGTCGCGCAGAGGCGGCCCGAGGGCCCGGGCAGTGGGGTGGAGGCGGCGGCTCCTTGTTATCATCCCCATCGTCGTCGTCTCCATCGTCACCGTCGCTCCTAGCTAACACGCTCGCTATGGAGCGCAGCTTGTTTGAGCACTGGAGCCTACTAAACGGGTGCGGGAACGCCGAGGAGCATATGAGCGCCCGCATGCTGCAAAATATGGCCGGCACAGTGGCCGTGATCCTGCGCGACCACGAGACGGCTATTAATGCCATTTCGCTGTCCTTAATAGGGCCAAGCTTATCTACTAGCACCAGCACAGGGATACCAGCAACCTGTCGACAAGTAGAGCAACAGCAATAGCAAGAGTCTAGCGGAGAGACTCACTCAAGTCGTGGGTTGGGCGTAAATAGATCTGACGCCCCGGGGATATTTGTCGGCAAGCTGGAGCTGCGCGTAGCGGAAGCTGCTATCATCGCCTAGGAGGCCCTTAAGCACTCCCTGATTCGCCTGGCTGCGGTGCTGCAGGATATCTAAGAAGAGATCTCTCTGTGGAAACGATCTGATGCAGTCAATTCGTTGCAGGAGGAGATTAGGCAGCTTGTCATTCGCTTGTTTCGGCTGCTGAGAAATCTGAATGCTTTAGAAACTAGATAAGTATGTGACCTAGAGAAATAACCGAAGTATAAGGAGATAATGCCATAAGACGCCTATATGAGATATGGAGAAGGAAAAGAGAAAAGAAGAAGCCAGTCTCTAGCATTCCCAATCTGCTCATATGAATAAATGCGGTCATTTTAGTGTTCACAAAAGTAGCATCGCTCCTTGCAGTGCCTCAGCCCTTCTTATCATATCATTGATCAAGATATATATCGAGTTCTCCAGCAGCAAGCTACTATCTCCCCAATCAACCGGACCTCCCAGCACCTGGCTCTTTTCCTTCACCCTGTTGCTCCTCGCTTCCCTGATACTCGCAAGCTCCTCGAGCTCGCCCAGTATCCTGCACACCCTCAATTTTAGGATCTGTGTTATAGCTACAGACCTCGCCTCTCCCAAAACCACAAACTCCCCAATGCAGAGGTCGCGGCTTGCCTCAAGTACAGGCGTTATGCAGGGTGGGGCGAGCGAGCTGCGGAATAAGCGGCTTAGGCGGTATGCCGAACGCCCAGAGACCATACTCGGCGTGCCGGACAGTAGTAGTTCCAGGTTGCCCTTATAAATATTATGCGCTAACCTGGCCGCCAGCCGGAATATATCCTCGAGCATGCCTAGTATGCGCTCCGCTAGAAGGGTGAGGCTGAGAAGCATAGGCCGGTACGAGGCGAGGCATAGCTGGTCTAGGCTGCAGCTGGTATTATGGAGGAGATGCGGATAAATGCCGAGATCACCCTTGCTGGGTGATCGCGGAGGATGATGGCCGTGGTCAGCGCAGGCAAACAGACGGTGTCGCAGCGCTACGAAGTTCTGCTTAGCCTCGAGCACGAGATCTATTAGCAGAGCTAGCATTATATATGCTAGTGCCTGCTCGAGCTTTATTATCTGCACAAGGATAGCTATATAGCAGTTGGTGCTCGGGTGATCGTCTTAGGTGGGGCTGCTAGAATATATCTGATTGTTTGCGCAGCTCCTCGATCTGTCTGGAGTAGGGCATATATCGATAGGCAGCTGGTATCCTGAGACCCAAGAGTCCACTGCTGAACGCAGCGGCTTGTTGTAAGCAATGGTTGGGAGAGCGGCAGAGTAGAAAGGCTCCGCTGCATGGGCATGACCTCCTATCTCTAGCATGCCAAGATTTGTGCTTATTATCTAAACGTTTTCGATAGGGAGATCTGACTAGCAATCTATAAGATCTTTATAGCTTATAGCGCTAGTTTTAACTCTGAGATTAGTAGAATCTGAACTATATTAATCAACCAAAAAGGATATTTATTTTCTATAGATATAAGAGAAGAGGATAATTATTATAACCCATCTAACATGCCGGTTACAAACGGGTTACAAGGAACAACTATCCGGAAGCCAGGAAACCAGAATCCAGGAAAACCAAGAGCTTACGTAATTTCAGGGTTAGGGTTACGGGCCCACCAGACAAGGGTGCGGTCCCGTCGATGCTACCTTGGACCGCAACTATCGCCAGCGGCCTCAGCGGTCCAGGACTAAAGAGCTAAATATATAACCTTATATTCTTTACCACCTAGATAGATCATTGTACATAGCTCTTCAGTTATCAATCTAAGTTCTAAATATCAGATTACACTGTACTTAGATAGCCCCAAAGGCAGTGAACACTTGCACAGTTACTCAGCTACGTTTCCGTATTCAAGGCCTATACTTGGTACCGCTCTTGTTAGCATAAACCCTTTGTGTACTTAGGAATCTTCGGATTACTGCAGTGCTCATTACACCTAAAGGCAGTGAGTATTTGCATCGATAATTAGCTTTCCGTTTCCTTGTTCTAGGCCTGTACTTGGCACCGCTCTTGAGATACTTGAGCGGTCTTATAGGCCTTATGAGCAGCATCTTCTTGGGCCTCGATAACTAGGAACTCTCGAGCGCGGCTTCCGCGCACGATGGAGAAGAGCTATGCTCGGCTGGATGGCCTAAAAATGAAGCCATCGTGATAAAGGCGATAGAAGGAGTGTGTGTGCGTTTGTGTGAGGAGAAAGGGATGAGAGTAAAAAAGTGTCCACTAGAAAAGGTTGTTCACTAGGTACGGCACTCACTACGAGAGAAACGGGCCAGGAGAGCTAGTGCCTATGGGTAGCGACGCTTTAAAAATGGCAGTGTCAGGCTGGCTGGGATCCCAGGGTTAGGGCTCTGGTCATGTGATCCCAGCCATCGATAAAACTCTGTCACTGCCTGTTCTGTCTTTCTGTTCTGTATTATAGCTCTTCGAGCTACGTCTTGACAATAGAGCCTGTACCTGCCTGAGGATAGTGCCAGTCTATAGCAATATATATATACGTCTGCCCGCCCGCTCAATATCTACCTACTCTTCTGCCTGCCGGCCCGTGATACGGAGTTGAACCTTCTAGAATATACTGGGGAAAACTATTGACTAATAAAGATTATGCTATCAGATATTAATTAGTAGCATAGTAGTCTGTCTACGAAAGGGCTCGAATGTTCTAATAGAGCGATGAAAAAATAATAAATTGAGAAGGGCCCCTAGGACCCGATTTGGGACAAAGAGAAAAGAAAAAAAGAGAATAAATAATTAGTAGGAAAATATAAGAAAGAATTCAGCAAAACAAGAAGTCAGCTCTATAACCGCTCAAGCGATGAAAATATCCAAAGAGTTAAAGCCAAAGCAAAGAACCCGGCCCGATGGGCAGCCGATTGCGATATTCGATCCAGCCACAGCAGAAGAACCCGGGCGGTACTCTAATGGAAGCCACAACAGATTTTCTGCGCCGTTTGTAATCTAATAACTATCCGAGCTGATCCCATAGCTATAGCGCTAAGGCGGTCGAGCCTCGGTTTCCACTTGTACGGATTATATATCAGCTGCAGACGAGAGAATTCCAAGATTGTAAACACCAATCTCTGTCTTGAGATATGCACCAGTATAATCCAGCGATAATTCCGTTAATCTTCGGCCAACCTCTAGCATCTGGAGGCACTGCCCTGTCTCTGTATCCCAGATCCGGACTGTCTCGTCATCTGAGCCCGAGGCGATCCGCCGTGCGTCGCCCGAGAAGGCTACTGAATAGACCCAGTCGCTATGCCCTTCCAGCGTCTGGAGGCACTGCCCTGTCTCTGTATCCCAGATCCGGACTGTCTCGTCCCCTGAGCCCGAGGCGATCCGCCGTGCGTCGCCCGAGAAGGCTACTGAACGGACCCAGCCGCTATGCCCTTCCAGCGTCTAGAGGCACAAATTCCATTCATTCTCTATTATCAGGGCTGTCTTTATCCATCTTGGTTCTTCTTTTTTAAACAGCTTCTTAGTTAAGCTAGCATTAGGACTGAAGATA
>JACWQW010000176.1:0-59859 GCA_014849355.1 Cryphonectria radicalis
TTCCTCTTCTTCCTCTTCCTCTTCTTCCTCTTCCTCTTCTTCCTCTTCCTCTTCTTCCTCTTCCTCTTCCCTCTCATGGTCATGTAAAGATATATACGTAAAAGACGCTTGGTTCTCTGTACATATTGCATCTCTTGGTTGGAAGGCACTCTGCGGAAAATTGTACCTGCTTAATGGCCTCATGGAACACAAAAAAAAAGAAAAGGGTTGTAAAGGGGCATTGGGGCCCGGAGTTTCGTCGTCGGCGCGTATACCAATCCGCCGACTGATAGGGGGTCGGACCTTTGTCTTTATGAATACAGTGGGTGTGGCATCGTTGTTTTACCTGTGGGTGGGCCTTGTGGTTGGTTGGTTGGTTGGGAGTGAGGAGCCTATGATCAAGATGAAGTGTGTCGCTCAATTTATGGTATATCTTCTTACCTGCAGTCTCAACTCTTCCACGTACCTGCACTTGATCAAGTCGCATGAGGGTCGTCATGTTACAGCGAATCCCCACCCACCCCCCGGGGTGTGAGCAAAATCTTGTACATACTGTGCGGTAGGGACGAACCACTGAGACCGTTCCTTCCTTCCATTGACTCTGATCCCCCTGCTCCCTCTCCCACCTTCCCTCCCTGCCTCGTATGATGTAACTTTGCCCATCTTTTTTCTTCTTCTTTTTTCTCCTCTCAAGAAAATTTCTAAACTCCTCCTCCCCTTCCCCCCCCCCAAAAAGTCTTCACAAACTCTCCCTGCTGGGCCAACTTCCCCCTTGAATGAGGCTGCCGCCACGGGCCCACCTTGACTATTGTGTCACAGCACATCATCTTTTCCTACAGCGCTTTCGGTCCTGGTCTTGGAGCAATTCATCACCTGAACCTTGCTCCCGCCTCGGTGGAAGGTTTCCTGTCCGCTCGGGACATACAAGAACTGCAGTGGGCACCTTTTCTGTGGAGATGTGCAAACCACACCCTGGAACAGCGCGCAACGTCGCCATACATACATGGTATTACATGCTGCTACTGCTGTATGTGCTATGACTGCCACTAGATTACCCTTATTATACCTCCGTATTCACGCCGACTAATGCGGCTCGGGTGCGGGAGCGGCACTGACACACGGTGAACTCAGATTAAACCTGATGAACCTTCACAAGGCAACCCCCATCTCCTTGCGCCAGGGACGGATGGAGTGCATTGATTGATTGCCCCTCAACCCTGGGGGTCGATCATGGTCTCGCGGCAGGCATGGGCGAGTCCGTCCAGGCACCTAGCTATTCATATCGAATGTCTCGGCCTATATTTCCTTTTCGACCCGAAGCTACATACTGCGGTGTCGCACGCGCGCGCACGCTCACGAGCACGGCAGTAGCCCTGAGACGATCAGATCGCCCTCCTTGGGGCTTACCAAAAAGATGCCACACCTACCATATGCATGTTGGCTCACACGACCCGACCAGGGCCGGAAGGGGGGGGGAAGAAGGGGGAGGGTTCGTCTTGTCCGGCTGTGAGTGAGTGTCTTGCCGCTGAGGCGTTTTGTTTCCCTGGAGCTCTACCATGGTTCGGCTCGGAGCATAGTTGCCTTTCGATTTCTTGGCATGAACTGAGCGAGAAAAGTTCTCTTGTGCTGTCTGACTCTCTCTCTTCTTTGATGGAGAAGGACAGAGACCACACGTCTGCCGTACCCCTAATTTTACTGCTCAGCTGGGATTATGCCACATCCGCTTTCATGCAACGTCCTGGAAGAATCAGTACTTAATTTGACACTGACATCTTTGGGTAGACAAAGCTTCATATTGTATTAGTTCACATGTCGGCACTGGTGGCCCCGGACGACAAATATGGTTCCACGTCTCATCAAACCAAGCAATAAGTCTACCCTAAGCCGTCCCTGCACGATCGAGTTCTTGCTCGCTAATGAAAGCATTTAGATTCTGACCTTGGGTCTTGGCCAGGCCAGTCATCTCTCACTGCGTGTGAAAGAGTGAGAGAGACAATACATCTGCGTCCTGGCTACCCCGACCCGTCCAACACCGCACTGGCCGGCTCGGCTAACCCCTCTCTGCATGCAACGTAAAGTCACATCGATGCTACAATAGGCTGCAGACCCCTTCCCCTCTCTCTTGCGCCTCAAGAGTTGCAGAGCGCTCGGTCCCGGCTTTGTGCACCCCGATAGTCACCATCATCACCTCATTAGGGCCCTGGGCTAATGCAGTATTAGAGAGCATGGCTTCTACTACTAAGAGTGTTGGTGTCTGACGGGCCACACGGGACTCGCTCGTTCACGCTTGCCGCACCTTGGCCCATACAGCTTGCTTGTTACGGAAGGTTTCCATGGGCCTATACCAGTTGCATCATCTGGTGACCTCTTGGGTGCCTCTCGTGATTATGAAAACAAGAAATCATCCGCCAGCACATGGGCCTGGGAGTTCAGCAACTGACCTTGCTCCAGAAAGCCCGGTCTCGATGAATTTTCATTCTTCCCCACAGAACGCCTCTTCCCATTCCCTGGTTCCCTTGCAAACACCTTCTCCCCCTCCCCCCCCCTCTCCTTTCCCTCCTTCATCATTTCTTTCACATCCCTTCCCCTGTCCTGACCTCGTGTGTGTGACTCAATGCAGGTGACGAGCCGCGGGACGGACCTACCGCTGCTTAGCTACAAGCTACTGGAGGATCTGCAGTGCCCAGTCTCATGGGCACAAAAGCATCGAGTAGTACTCGATATCAACCATCATCGTATTCTGAGTAGCAGGGTTTTTGGATGCTGCAGCCAACGGCCGTACTCCGTATGTATGTGCAAGGTTAATCAACTAATCTCCCGGGCTTGTGATCTGCATATGCTTCATGGTGGTAGCTCGACAGACTAGGTTTTATAAAAGTAAACGGTTCTCCCACAGCCCGAGACTATGTCTTGCAGGACCCTGGCAGCTCTTTCTGTCGTTCTGCTCCTGCGGTCTCGAGTGAGGTAGTTTAAGCAGTCATCGAAAACTCATCACAGCCTTCAGGACCATGCATCTTTTGCCATATTATGTATTCACGGCCTTGGTGACGGCGTCTCCAGTGGCAGCCGTTCCTCGGGGCCCTTACGTGCGAGGGACTTCCTACGATGGCCCAACAAAGAGATACTCTGGTCCTCCTGCGGCTTACACATACAACCAGACTCGAGCTGATGCCGTGAAGCAGACGTTCCAGATCAGCTGGGATGGGTACTACAAATATGCCTTCCCTGGCGACTCGTTGCTTCCTGTCACCAACAGCTTCGAGAACGACAGGTCAGTGCGGTGCAGAGTGGTCCTATAGATCAGATCAATAAATGAGGTTAAATGGCTGGCTGGCTGACGGACGAGAAACACAGAAATGGCTGGGGCGCGAGTGCCATTGATGCCTTCAGCACGGCGCTGATCATGGGCAACACGGAGGTGGTCACCCAGATCCTGGACTATGTGCCAGAGATCGACTTCAGCGTCAGCTACAACGACACAGTGGTCTCGCTCTTTGAGACGACCATCCGCTATCTCGGCGGCCTGCTTGCTGGTGGGTCTGATTCATTCATTGTCCTTGCCTCCAGATAGAAACATGTGCCGGGGCCTCCCACGGTGAGACATGGCATCATTGACCAACATAATAACCTGTATTCCACACAGCCTACGATCTCCTCACGGGACCACTTGCCTCTGAATACGGCAACCTGACCTCCAGGGCCGACACCATTCTCACCCAAGCCAAGAGCCTGGGAGACAACCTGAAATTTGCCTTCGATACGGCCACTGGTATCCCGGACAACAGCATCTATCTCGACCCTCCTCGCCTCGCCAACTCTACGACCAATGGCCTTGCGACCATCGGCTCGCTTGTTCTCGAGTGGACACGCCTGTCTGACCTGACCGGAGACCCCACATACAGCGATCTTGCAAAGAAGGGCGAGTCGTATCTCATCAACCCCTTAAACCCGGAACTGGGCGAGCCATTCCCCGGCCTGCTAGGCAGCGACGTCTCGATCGCAAACGGCAGCTTCGTCGACAGCCAGGGCGGCTGGACGGGCGGCACGGACAGCTTCTACGAGTACCTGATCAAGATGTACGTGTATGATCCAGTGCGGTTCGAAACGTACAAGGACCGTTGGGTGCTCGCCGTGGACAGCAGCATTAAGTACCTGGCCAGCCACCCGACGAGCAGGCCGGACTTGACGTTCTTGGCGTATTATTACAATTCTTCCAAGTCTGGCCTTGATTATTACTCGGAACATCGTAAGCTGGCCCCATATCCTTCCCGGCTGGTCACTCATACACCGGTCTCCCCGTCTCTCCCTTTTCACACCACCCCCCCCCCCTACGGCCACAAACTCTCCTACCTACACGCCTCATCTTCCGAGGGCCCTTTTCCAAATTCTTGCCCCCGAGTTGAGGCGGCAAGCAGGGGCAGTGTCCAAAAAACCCCAAAAAAATTCTAGGTCTACAAGTGTAACTCGAACCATAAGGCGGGGCATGCATTGCGGAACGGGAGACAAACACGGATTTCGGGCCATGTTTGTACAAGCTTGGTCCGCTGAACTTCTTTGGAGCAACCAGCCTCCTGGGGAGCAAGCACAAGCATAGGCGCCAGCTCGCACAAAAGGGGGGGTTATGTTATGACGAGACACAGACGGGGCTGACAAACATCTAATTACTCTCCAGTTGCCTGCTTCGACGGTGGAAATTTCATCCTGGGCGGGTTGACACTGAATGAGCCCACCTATATCGACTTCGGCCTGGAGCTCGTGGCCGGGTGCCGTGACACCTACTACCAAACAGCCACCGGCATCGGCCCCGAGACGTTCATGTGGCTGGGCGAATACGCACCGGACAACGTGGCGGTCCCAGAAGGCGATGAGTCGTTTTACGAGCGGGCCGGCTTCTACATCACCAACGCGCAGTACATCACGCGGCCCGAGGTCGTGGAGAGCTTCTACTATGCGTACCGTGCGACCGGCGACCCGAAATATCAGGACTGGGCGTGGGAGGCGTACCTGGCTATCAATGAGACCTGCAGGGTCGGGAGTGGTTACTCGAGCATCAATGATGTGAACGAGGTGGGCGGCGGTGGGTTCCAGAATTTCCAGGAGAGCTTCTGGTTCGCGGAGGTGCTGAAGTACAGCTATCTGATCCATGCCGAGGTGAGTTGTGCTCCGCCCCTTAGTTTCGTGCTGCTGTGGAAAATGGAACCAACAAGAGGACTGATTCGACGACGACGTTGTGTGCATAAGGATGCTGCATACCAGGTCAAGGCCGACCAGACCAATGAGTTTGTCTTCAACACCGAGGCTCACCCGGTTAAGATTCCCGGCGGTGAGAGTAGCAAGCGGAGGAAGTAGATCCTCCCGTCACTATTATCTCAGCCCCAGGGACCTTCCACCTGCATCTGTATCACTTAGATACTTGTATAGGTAGACTTGGTAGCCGAATACTTAAGTACTTAGTCTTGGCTGTTAACAGTCTCCATGTATTCATCGTGCTGCTGCTGCTGATGATGATGATGGAGACAAGGGCAATTTCCCTTGCTAGTTTGTGTTTGTGCATCCCACTGAAGATAATAACATGATTATCACGGGACAAAAGGACTTCCCATCACGATGGGCATTGGTCATTTATGTTGGCGAGGATGTTTTCACATCATGCTCGCCTCAAGGCCTGCATGTGACGAAATATAAGGTAGGCCAGTAATGTCCCGTATCTCATTATTCACATGAAATAGGCTGTGTCCTGGGCCTCTCCGTCATGGAAGGATGAGCCAAGGGTCTAGTGGTGCTCTGTGGATGAAGAATCTGGTAACTAATAGCGTTTTCTTTTTTTTTTGGGTGCTTATCCTACCACATCACAGCAGACTCTCCCTTACTGAAGACATATGTGAGAGGTGCCGTCCCTCTGAGAGATCTGAGCACTGCGTCTGAGCCTGATTAATGACACCCAACAGTATACACACAACTTCCAACCTGACTGTGTGAGTGATATGCCGTTCTCACTGTCCTATGCGCTGGCAGCATGGGGGAATCTAATGATCCACCATACGCTGCGGTGAGTCGTGGCCCAGGCTGAGCGACAGCGTGTGAGCTATTAGCCCGCACTACTGCCTGGAGCCATTGCCTAAGTGTTTGCTGGGTACCATGGCTCTGCCCCCTCTTGTCAACCGGTCAATGGCACTTTTCGTACTGATGTGCGACCATCGCGTCAACCAGGCGGTGAGGGACCCATTTGTCCAATCGCCGGCCGAGCCCCCTGTGTTTTCCCACTAGAGTTCATCAAAAGTAGGGGCTCGGGAGATGTGTGAACTGATATCCCCTGGCCACTCGACCGTAATCGCAGAAGTGAGTCCTGCCAGCTTCGGTCCGCCTCGGGAATCCCAAGGCATAGGTTCCCCTCCCCCCTCCCCCCTCCCCCCCATCTCTTCCCCTCTTCCCTCCTTCAGGGTCCTCGCATGCCCCTGTTCGCTGACATGTCGGAATCACATCTTTGTGATGGCTCATAATCTTATCAATCTGACGAGGCATCGTGCTCGCCCGGGAGCCTGGCGTGTGAAGGACCGAAGCTTGAAGATCAATCCTCTCTTCCGTCTTTATCTCTTGGCTGGCTCCTTGAGAAGTATATAATAACCTGAGCTTGGGAGGAGGATTCTTGGCTGACCACCGAGGATGAGACATGATGTTTACAGAGAGCCTAGGTCGTGAGAGTTCAGTGTCTCTGGGTCTACAGAGGTAACAATATGTGGTATAGAAGTCCCTCGGGCCCAGCCTCTCTGCCCAGCCTCTCTGCCCTTACGATCCTCATCGCTAACTACAGCTCACGGAGTCCTCTGTGTCTCTGGGCCAATTATTAATTAGTGGGCACCCCAGGTAGTCAGTCTTACAGGTTGCTGCGCAGTGACAAGCTCACTTACACGTGGCTTGCATGATGCAGGGCCGCCAGGGAATAGTCTGGTAGGGAGATGTCACATGAGCACTTTCAGACGAGGGAGCATGTGGGCATACCAGCCGAAGGGGAAGGCATCCGGTGAAGGACATGCATCATGGGCGCTGTAATGCAACTATTGGGGGGGGAGGGGGAGGGCAAGGTGGATCGACTCGATCATTATCTGTGTCTTCAGGAGCTGTCGAGGATCTCCGCAAGATGAGTGCCTCGAGACTGATCGGTAGTAAATACCTGGATCGAAACAAGAAGTCTAGACAATCATCAATGGCCAGAATACAGGGTGCCGCTGTACCAACGATTTTTGTAGCACAGGGATCAGAATGTTTGAAATCATGAGAGAGTCTTTGAAGTTTCCTTGTCGAAAAAGGATGAATTTCGAGGGAGGTTACCTAAGCCAGCCGTTTCCTGCTCTCTCTCTCTCTCTCTTTTCTGGAAAGAGGAAGAAAAAAAAGAAGAAAAAAAAGGGCATAGTATACTTTTCTCTATACTACATTGCATCGTATATGTTGGCTGCAGGGGGAGCAAAGTGCAGTGTATTGCCAGGTAATGGTGATTGGAAGAATTCGACAAGTGAAGCTGCAGTCAATTCATTACATGCCCGCCCGGCAAGTACCTAAGTACCTACTGTGGTCAGCAGTACTATTGGCCGGGCCGTGGCCAGGTGGCAAAAGTTTAAGCAGTAACCCCGTAAACCCTGGTCGACTTTCTGACCCAGTGACGAGCCAAGCTAAAACAGTACATTCATTCATCATCGGGACGATCACGTAATCGACCTTCCCTCCTTCCCCATTGTCGACACCCTCAGCCACGCTATGCTGTCCGTGTTATCACAGCCTGTCACACGTCCTCCTTCCTTATGCTCTTCCCTGCATCATCGTCGCTCCTTGAAAGGGACATCCACCAGATCAGAGCTGCAACAGTGAGGAAACACACCACCATTGCAACCCCCCCCCCCCTTCTCCTTTCCCACCCAGCAAAAAGGGCCCCCAGGCGTCCTATTGCTGCTACGCTCACGGTCGCATCCTGTGGGTTACACTCGCCACCCTCTCTGTACACCCCCAGAGAGAGAGAGAGAGGACTTATTCGTCCGCATCCGAATTTTACCCAGTCAGAGCCAGTACAGCTGGCATTACGCTATCGCTGCCGACATCGAATCCAAGGGAGCGCACCGTCGGTCTAAATCTTGGGCTCAGGTCACGGTTGGTGTCCTGGCCTACCCACCGTCTCTGTCCAGGGTCTCATCGGTGGACTCCCTCCCTGCTCATCCTGTTGTCCCTGGCGTTCTGAAATACTGCAGCGGATCGTTCTGGACCAAGGGGACTCGACTTCCTGATACCCTTGCCCCCAGACGTGCAGCGTTTTCTGCTCGCATCTTGGCCGCTCTCAGGCACACACTCCTGTGTTCTCTCGCGCAGGACAGGCCACGCGGCAAACGCAACACCTTGGACGCCACATCTACGACACTGTATACCACCCCCCCCCGCCCTCGAGATGTCGATAAAGTATGTCCATCCTCCTCCGTCTTTCCATGCACTCCTCGTTTCTATGTTTCCCACCCCCCATTTCCCTGCATATGCCGACTCCACCTCTCTCTCTCTCTCTCTCTCTCTTTCTTTCTCTCTGTCTCTCTCTCCCTCTCCCTCCCTCCTCGATCTCTACTTTTCGGCTCCACCATTCAAAAGACCTGCCCCCCCCCCCATCCCTCCCCCTTCTTTGCTGCGTGTCGCCCCTTATACCACACAGCCTTGCTACCTCTCATTCTTTCGCCACTCTCCTCATGGACATACACTTCGGATCTCAGCTGCATCAGGCCATGATCGCAGCGAACACGCCTCGCCGCGGCGTGGCTGTCCCCGACTCGCCACTCGACGAATCATGTCTCGAGAAGCAGGCTGACCATGACTCCAGCTGGGTGATGCTCAAGCAGAACGGCGAGATTGAGCCTCTGGACGGCGAGAACATAGTCCTCAAGACACCAGACCACGTGAGCCTGGAGCTGCGTGTTCCACAGGGCCTACGGACAGACAACCCCGATTACTCGATCAAGTGTGATGACGGCGTTGCCTATATCACAAACAAGAGGGTCAGCGATTTACCTTTGCTCTCCTGTTCTTCCTTTCCTTTCCTTCCCCCCCCTCTCCCCCCCTTCTTTTTTATTTTATTTTATTTATTTTTTTAAGCCCTGCATCCCCTCGCCTCTCTCTGTCGTTCCTCCCGAGGAGAAAGAGATGAGAACAGAAACATAGTAGTATGGTCTCAAAGGCGCCTCTTCGGTCGATATTCTGACAATTTCAAGATCATTTATCTCGCCGCGCGGCCGACGGCAACATTTCAGTCTTTCTCAGCCTTCATACTTGACACATATGACCCGCAGCCACGCGGGGGTGGCTGGCTGGGCTTTGGAGCCTGGCGGTGGAAGGCAGAGGCGAAACCCAGGCCGGGTGGAGGGATACCAGGCGGCATCTCCCGGATCGAACTCACCCTGATCTTCAACCATGGTGGCATTGATGCATACCACAGCAAGTACTCTCTGATGTATGAGCGACTCAGCCATGCCCGAGACGTCGGCAGGGAGACGGGAACGCGAATCACAGTCCATGATGACGACTTGCCTCCCTATACGCCATCTGGGGCTGGGGCTGCGCCAGCTCAATCGCTTTCGGAGCCGCCATCGACAGAGGCGTCTGCAGAGGCCCCGAGACAGCAGCCGCAGCCAACACCGGCTGAGCCTCCTCCTGGGTATGATGAGGCGCAGGCTCAAGCTGTGGAGCAACAGTTTGAGGAAAGGGAGAGGCAGGATGCCGAGAGGGCTCAGTGATGTGTGGCTCTGTTGCAGAGCCCTCTCCCCCCTTCACTCCCCCCCTTCACTCCCCCCCTCGCTCCTCTACCTCCGAGGCGTCGGTCATCTCGCAAAGGTTCGGAGAAGGCGCATTCTAGGGGCAGATTGCATCTTTTTTTTTTCTCGGAATCATTACTGGTATCGAGGGTGCCCAATCACCGATGGCCTGTCCCTTGTGAAAATGTCATCTGGGAGCGAACGTGTGCATGCGCAACACGCCACAGGTCTGGCTGGCATGTCATATCTCAGTTCTACGGCTGTAGGTTTAGGTGGGTCTAGACCGCAGTCCCCAGCGAGACCCTCTCCCGCAGAAGCACTCCAGCACTAGCACAACCCAGTACATTTTCCTCGAGGCGCAGACGACGACGTCATGCGTTGGATGGAAAAGCTGGAGATCTCCAACGGCATGACCTCCATAAACATGCAAATTCTCACGTCCGGGAAAAACCAATAAATCAACGTAACGTGTTTCAGGTTGCCAGAAACAACCTCACTTCATCACCGCCAAAAAGTCTGTTTTTGTCAAAACCCCCGAAGGTGATTGATCATTTTGTGTGCGTGCTGGCCACTCAATACTCAGCCCATGCTGTGTGGGCCTAGGAGTAAATAGGTTTCTTGTTGGGTTGTTTTTCTCTCCTTTTTTTTTTCTTTTTCTTTCTTCTTCTTTTCTTTTCCTTCTTTGGGGCTGGTTTCCATTTCCCACCACGCCTTCTTGAGGCGATCACCACCGATTCTGACTCGAGGGTGCAAAGTTAATTCAGCATCAACCCTGAGCCAATTGACCCAGTAGACAGCAGTATATACGTATTTCTTCTGAGTTTTGAATCAAGTGCTCACACACACTCTTTGAGCGTTCAGAGGGAAGCCCGAGGCGTAATAGAGGCCGACACCTTGCAGCTATTGTGTCAGTCTCCTCTACAGCTTTGCTTCTTGAGGTTTGGACCCCTTTTAGCTTCTTGCCGCCACGCTCATTATTTGCAAATTCATGTCTCATCCCCTCAGATCTTTGCTCTCCTTTGTGCCAGTGGGGGAGAGCTCCCTTGCCTGGAGAAACACTCGCACGTCGTATCTGGTATACACAGTATTAGGAATGTCTGAGCAGGCTGGCTGGCTGCTTGCCTCCTACAGCCTGTCAGAGCTTGCCGCTGATGCCACCACACCCTGAAGGTAGTGTCTGGACGATGAGGCAAAAAAAAAAAAAAAGTGAGGTTGGTTTCGCCCTCCCTCTCAAACTTTGATCTTTCCCACTGTTCTCTCTCTCTCTCTCTCTCTCTCCATCGCACTTCCTCCTCTTGTCCATGAAGGTCTGCAGCCTCTTCGTGACGCAATGACACCTTGATTCCTTCGAAGCTTGACCTCGTGCACAAATCTTTTTTTCTTCCTCATCCTCCTCCTCCTCCTCTTATCGATAGTCCCCGGCGAGACAGCCAGCCATCATCCATCTATCCTCCCATCCGCAGCGTCGCCTGTTGGTTCCAGAGAGGCAACAGAAGTGATGCCGGTCGTCCCGGTCTTCTCAAAAGCGCCAAACATTGTCTTCCATCCGAGGCGGCCTCACCAACATGCTTGAGTCTACTCCGTCCCACACCTCTAGCACGCTCATCACGTTCATGTTTGGTTTCTCGACGGCATGTGCTGCCTTCACGGGTGCCAAGGTTATCCAGCAGACGTTCCGAACATGGCGCCAATCCAAAAACATCCTCATGCATCCCTACATCATGATGATTGCGGCAGAGTGGCTGTCCAGCGTGATCATTTCCATCATCAGCTTTCTGTTCATCCAAGGCGTGATTGCCCCAGGGTTAGTGCGCTCTTCTCTCTCTCTCTCTCTCTTCTCTTTCACACTTGACGCCTGCCGATGCTCTCAGTAACCATCTTCTAACGTTTTGCCGATAGATTCGCGATATTTTTCAGCATATGTAATGTCCTTTCCTTGCCAAGAAAACAAACCCCCCCTCTTGGCTGTGTGGGATCCCATGCTTACCATCATTAACTCTCCTTTGCCCACAGTATGCTTCTGGGTCGTACAGGTCCGTCCACGTCAGAAACCAGAGCCCTCACTTCACCCGGCAGTTGGCAGCTGACCCCCGAACCAGATACAATGCATCATGCACATCATCATCAACCGCATAGCCCTGATCATGTACGACCCGAAGCGGGCGAGGAGGTTGAAGTGGGCAGCAACCTTGTTGATCGGGGCTATTAACGTCAGCGTCTTCATCATCTGGATGCCTGCCCGCCTACAGGTCAGCCCGGGCTGGGAGAGCCTCAACGACGTCTGGGACCGCATTGAGAAGGGCATCTTTGCCGTCCTGGATCTGGCCCTCAACCTGTGCTTCATCTACCTTGTCAGGAAGGAGCTGATTACCTGTGGCCTGACCAAGTTCCAACACCTATACCGCTTCAATATCGGCATGATTTTCATCTCAATATCACTTGATGTGAGTACTTGTACAACCCATTCGCTACACTACGCTACCTCTCAAATGGTACGGTTCCCCAGCTAAATGTTGTCAGGTCGTCCTCATCGGCATCATGTCCATACCCAACCAGTCCACATTCCTGTAAGAGAGAAAGACAGAATGTCGTCTACCTCCCAAAAAGGAGCTCCCCCCCCCCCAACCCCCCCCCCCAACCCCCCTAAACCCAATCCTGTGTGGTTCACGATCGTCTGACCAGCCACAGCTACGTCCAATTCCACCCCCTCATGTACCTCATCAAGCTCCACATCGAGCTGAACATGGCTGAGCTCATTGTGAAGATCGTCAATGCCCGGTCGTCGGTCCCGGGCGACGAGCTCTACTGTTACGCCGATGCCAATTCTTCCAACAGACTAGCAAGGCTGTCGACCAGAGCGCGCAACGAGTCGGGTATGTCTGGGAGATCTGCGGAGATCTCGAGCGTGCCAGCTGACCCGCAGATGCCAGCGGATGTAAGCGTGAGTGATGTAGCCGGCCGGAAGAGCCCGAGTATGGCGGAGGAGGGTGTTGCTGGCTTGGTGGTGCCTGTCCGTGCGAGGACAAGATCTCGTGATGATATGAGCGAAGTGACACAGCTGGAGATGGCTGTTGGATATCCGAGCGCCCAGAGCAGGGAGAGGTGAAGCGATAGAGTAGCAATTAAAGGACCATCACCATAAAAGCCATGCTGTACGTGAGGACTACGCCATGGAGTTGCTTGCCCCGAGAGAGGGGAACCCAAGCACATCGTAACTCGGCCAGAGACTGTGAGAGCCTTGTAAGCATTCTTCCTGGTAGGGAGATGCTTTCGCTCACAGCTGTTCGCCCATAGCTAGTTCATCTCTGCCAAGGTGGACGTTTGAGGTTGAGGCCGTGTCGAGATTTGGGAGCGAGCGTCTTGAGGTCTCAGATGAGTTGCTTCGGCAACATCCTTGAGGCCCTTTTCTCCTGGCGAGGCAAAAGATCACCTGCTTCTGTGGACGGTGTGCAAATTCGTCATGGCCAGGGCGGGAAATAATGACCGCGGCAGGTGCAGTCCAAAAAAAAGCAGAAAAAAATATAAGGAAGGTGGTGACCTCCCGCCTGATCAGGGTTAGGGTTAGCGAAAACCAATCAGATTGTCTCAATTAGCTACCCGGTTTTTCCCAGGCTCAAAGGACGAGCTTTCACGATCTCATCCCGACCTTCCGCTGCAGTGTCGACGACATCACTCCACCCACACCCTTTCTCCATCCGCCTCACGTACGCGAGCCGTTGCGGATCGAAAGCCAGCTCCTCTCTCCCAAGTTAGCTAGCCATCGACGGTCGAGACAACAGTCGCAATGGGTTTCTGGGACACCATCACCGACCTGGTCGACGCTGCCACGCCATGGAGCGTCGCTGATGCTGAGGCCCCCGCGGCAGAGTCCAAGGTGCGTCGCCACTATCATGGGCCACGGCCCAGGTCTCCCTGTCTCTTACAGACCGTTCCCCTCCCCGCTCTTTTGCGAAATATCCGTCTACACACAAAGCGTGTTGTAGCTTGGGGCGCCGCGCCCTCCAACTGTCAAGCTGTAACTGACCTGCGCTCTTTTTTTCTTTCTTCTTCCTTCGCACAGTCCGACGACGCCCCTGCCGAAGACACCAAGGACGAGGGCAAGGAGGAGAGCGACGACTCTGGGGAGCAGCCCGCCGAGGAAGAGCCCGAGGAGGAAGAGGCAGAGGAGGAAGAGGAAGAGGAAGATGAGGACGACGACGAACCGAAGGACCCGAAGGAGGAGCTCGAAGAACGTCAGTCACCATGCCTCAGGCCAAAAACCATTTCCCCCCTGAAACCTGAGCGTCCATCGATACACCTTTCCAGCTCTGTCTTCGCCAACGGCGGCCGCCTTCGACCCTCTGGATCAAGCTCGATCGCGAAGCGAAGTGGTTGTTGTCGCTGCCGCCGCTGTCAGAGGCAGACGCAGACCCCCCACGACCTCGGATACAGATTGGAGAATATGAACAGAAGAGCAATTGGCTGACGAGATCTACAACTACAGAGTGCAAGGAGTCGAAGCAGTGCGCACCTGCCAAGCACCACTACGACGAGTGCGTCGAGCGCGTCACCGGCCAGGAGGAGAACGGTGGTGCCAAGGAGGACTGCGTTGAGGAGTGTAAGTCGGAGTCTATCCGCGCGCTGAGGCCATTTTCTCCTTCAGCATCGTGCGCGAAGGCACAATGTGACGTATGCTAAATGAATTGAAACACAGTCTTCCACCTCGCCCACTGCGCGACCCAATGCGCCGCCCCCAAGCTGTGGTCTGTCCTGAAATAGACTACCCACGAGTCCGACACCACATAACAGGCAGTCGACGTTCTCAGCTGCCACCCTATCTCGGTCCGATTCTCGCGTGCGGAGGAAAAAACCGGTATATTGTCTCTATATTGTACCTGGCGTGGACCTAGAAACGAAGTTACATTCCCATAGAAGAAAGAAAAAAGAAGTTGATTTTTTTATAACCAAAAAAAAAGGAATTTCACTGCGCATGGGAATCACGAAGGGGAAAAGGTATCTGCCTGCCTGCCTGCCTGCCTGCCTGCCTGCCTGCCTCGTTGCGTTGCAATTGGGCCCTGGGGTGTGCGACAGGACAAAGCCATGCGCAACTGTGCGCACATGGTGTATGAAGAGGTGAAGGGCCAAGTCCCTTTGTGGTCTAAAAATCTTGACTGATGATGGCAGTGCATCTGTATACCGTCTATCTGTCTATTTGCCGAGTTGTGTGTATATGATAAAAGGCCGGAAAAGTATTTATATATGGGCATCTCCAACTGTATTGTCAGGAAAACCCCTAACCCTAGTCTTTTGGACATACAGTATTTACACCACAGGTCTCTTTCTGGGCTCCAGTTCTTCTTCGTTTATTTATGTACTGTATATTATAATCTAACCCATTCCTTCAACGGTGCCACAAGACGTTGTTTCCACGACACCCACAACATGAATATACAGACTACCTAGCAGCAACTGCCCTGTTCAAACAGCTTCTTCAGACGAGGATGAAGATGCATTCGGCGAGGCACCCTCGTCCGAGCCCTGGCTTTCTCTTCTTTTCTAGATGCCAGTCCACCTATGGGCATATCTCCTCCACCACACCCTTTCTCATCAAGCATGCTCTTTGCGCAAATGCGCTTCTCCTCCAAGCTCAGGGCCAACGCGAATGCACATTCGTGCAATATTGCCATCGTCCTGCACTTTCTCGAAGACTACAAACTCTCCAATAACCGATTGATCCGCTCCTCTCAAGAGAAGGAACTGGAACACATCCCGATGCTGATAGATCAAGGCCAGGGTAAGCGGTGTCGCAAAGCGGTTATTCCTCTTGTCGATGTCTGCATCGTAAGGAGTGTTTAGTAGGATGCGCGCGACATCCATAAGACCGGATCGGGCTGCAGCGTGGAGGAGGTTGTCGTCGCCGCATACCCTGGCTGCTGCTTTGAAAATGACCTGAAAGCTCTCCTCGTAGCCCTTTTTTCTATAGCAATAGCCAAGGACGTGTAGATATTGCCGTCGAGTTCTATTGGCTGGTTCATATTAGCATTCCCGCTGATCAGTACCTCGATCATGTCTGGATTGTCCCCATGTCACCGAAATAGAGGTGCAAGAGGGATATCTATATGTTATCTTCGCATTAGGATCGGCGCCAGAATCAAGTAGCAGTTTCGCTATAGCGGTGGTCCTGTGCGGAGTGCTCTGAAGGAGTGGTAATGATCCAGTGGGCAACATTCTCTCGGGGTTGGCATGGGTTGCCTGGCGAGCTACATAGGAGCATGTGTGCAGCGTCGATCTGGTCAAGCATAACAGCAAACTGTAACAGTATAAGAGCCCGTTGTTGTTTTCTCGCTCGAGATCTTCTGGGCTTTTATCAAGCAAAGGCGACAAAATGTCCGTGGCGCCCATTGTGATAGCTATGTGGAGCAAAGTATTACCATCAACAATGTACCGAGAGAGATCCGGAGGATTTCGTAAATAGCTTCACAAGATTTTTGTCATCTGTCCAAAAAAAAAAAAAAAAAAAGATGAAGAAGAAGAAAAAGCAAAGAGTTCAAGACCAGCTTCGGCCTCACTGTCTCTCTGATGAAGTTTTGTGCCAATGCCGACGGAGGGCGTGCTCAATTGTTCGTCCAGGCCTTGGCCAGTCGCCATTTTATTCTTAGGATCAGAACCTGGCGCGGTATGTGGACGCATTCTGGGCGTTGCATTGTAGATAATCGTGCCTCGGGACTATGTATAATTTGCTTGGGAGTCCTAAACTAGAGAAGCTATGGATAGAAGTTCTTCCAAACTGAGAATCCGATATATAGGGACGCTCCTGTCAAGCCGAAGATGCCAACCCAGACTCCTAGAACTTGTAAAAGAACGCGTGTAGCATAACTATCTGCAGCAGCAGCATCGTTCGCTCTTGGGAATGGCTCGTCAGGGACAGGCACACCCAGGAACTTACATAAAGGCTCCCAGCCGTCACTCAAGTCCATCTCGAGTAAGTGGTCCCTAGGCACAAGAGCCCGTACTTTATCGCAATGAGCTTCTAAGATATCTATTTATATTATATATTGTTAAGCAGTGTCCTGATATTAAGGCGACGATATAAGGCAAATACTCACGTGGGCCGCCCTTTTTGATAAGATCAAGCGGAGTAGCTTTCGAACTGCTCAGGCCTGCAAGCTCAAGAGTTGATCGGCTATAATGGGTCGCAAATGATGAAAGATATCGCCATCCAGGAATTGGCGCCAGTACGGGGCCCAGCCACGAGGGTGTCGTTCTGCTCGTCAAAGCAGCAATGCTATTCCACCACTTTACCGGATCCCTACGGACCAGTACCACCTTGGCGTCCGGGTACAATTCCATCATCTCGGGCATGAAGTCGGCCGGTGGCAAGTCTGCAGTGCCTACGAAGCCGGCGGTGGCTTTCTGAACGAGCTTCAGAGTCGCCTCCTTATCACCAGCGTTCCTAGCTTCGTATGCTTTGATCCATGTGCTACAATAGTCTGCCGCGGAATTATGTTAAGCTTCAAGCCTTTCTTCTTCTTCTTCTTCTTCTTCTTCTTCTTCTTTTTTATTACAACATGTGAATAGGATACAGAGGGAAGAGGAGCTGCTTTCTTCGACGCAAGCAAAAGGAAGCCTTACCATCGTCTCGGACCAGAATTTGTGTACCACCGTGGAGGATGGGACCATCGAGTATCTTATCCAGAGCCATCGACATGGAAACGGTACCTGTCCGCGAGTAGCCTGCAGAGATGACTTGGACTTTTCGCGACGGGTCCGTCGGTATGGAAGCTACTCCGCCCATGACGATGATTGGTCTTTTTGAATTTTGTTGCTGAAGTATGATCTGTATCCTGCGGTATAAGGCAGCGGAAAGGCAAGGGCAAAAGGCTGGAAGTCAGGTGGTGTGCTCCGCGCAACTTTTTGAACAGTGAAAAGGGCGGTGTTGGGGGGGCCTCAGCACTACTTATCCCGTTGAGAACAGGTCCCAGCCGAGCTGACTAAGCAGATGGCCGTTCTGAATGGAAGATGTCACTAAGTACCTGCTCATTTACGAGATGCAGGTGATAATTAGCATCTGGATAGTGTGGCACTGTGCCAAAGCAAGGGTTCTGACTATGTACTCAAGTACTTAGGAATACTTACGGACTTTTTTTTTTGCCGGGGCTGCGGATCCGGGCCGTCGTGGTCTGAAGGATTAGGGCTGATATTCACTGTCAACCTCCCACACTCAAATAGCCGCACTGTTGATAGCTTCCTTTCGACTGCTTTACTGGCCTCAACTATTGTGAGGTCCCAAAGCGGTAAAGAGGGTTGGCAGCCAGGCGTGAATACACAGGGCTGCTCGCGGGCTTCTGGAATACGGTGCTCACAATGTTTGTCAACTCTGATAGTAATTACCCTGCTTTGAAATGTGCATAGTTGAATGTTGGATTTTAATACACAAGGTTGACCACCTGATATTGCATTTAGCAATCAGATCACTTTCTTCAGCCTTCCCTAAAGGCTACTTGCACCAGTCTTTACCACAAAGCTCTCAACGTTAGCACATTGCAATGCCACAATAATAATACATAAATGCCCGGATGCCGCAGAATTCCAGCTCAGCGTGATCAACATCGATTCTTGGCTGAATTTTGACACATTCCACAGCAGGCTGATTCTATCTCGCATGCGGGAGTCGTCCGCCCTGCGACTGCCACTGGGCTTCTAGACCTTCTTTCGGTATGATCTCGCCAGTCTCCAGATCTCTTGACCTTTGCTCTGGCGAAGTAAGCACCTCCATTGTGAAGGTATTCGTCCGCGTGATGTGATTCCCTGAGTTATTCGACACCAGATGCCGATGATCGGAGCTCGGCTCCTGGTTGAGAGAGTCAACATCATATTTGTAATACCCCTGGCGATGTGGACTGCTTTTGGAGGTCTTCTTGCTCCCGAGTCTAGTGAAGTTGATGGACCGAAGGTAGGTCTTGGCCGACTCAGGGAGGTGATGGCGAAGAAAGCCCGGCAACAGTATCAGACAGCAGCAGGTGAGTCCAACATTGATCTCGATTGTCCTGGAAGACAGTTCAGTAAAGATCAGGCGACGAAGAGGATCTTTTGGATAGATAGAACTTACGCCCAAATGGATACGCGTGCCATATTATAAGTAATGTCCTCGTTGCTTTGTAGGACCGATGTCATCCCCAGTCGCACGATACTTGCAACACAAGCACTAGGAATGCACACAAGATTAGGGTTTTCCAACAACTGGAGAAAAGAAGAAGAAGAAGTACAAGAAGAAAGGAAGTAATCTGTGGATGACTCACAAAGCGCCGATGCTGAAGACAGCCGCAAGCCTGGCCCTCTGGCTGCTGACCACGTTCAACCGTCGGATAAGCGGGATGGGAAGGATGAAAACATAGAGATCCACGAAGATATTCCAGGCACCGGTGAGATAGGCGAGAACGTCGGGATTCGAGCAGTGGCCGGCCAAAGAATTGTTCCATGCTTTTTGTACCGGGGTGCAGAAGAATACGACGCCGAAGAAGCATCCTAGGTTGAAAAAGAGACAGACAAAGATGCCGATGTCGATAAACCAGGCAGCTGATGTCCGCATATTATTCGAGAACAGGCGGCGGTACAAGAAAAGGAAGCTCAGCTTGACAGTGGTGGCTGATACGATATAGACCCACGAGCCAATGGTTTCCCACTTTCATGAAGCAACAGTGTGAGCATCTCCGCAAGGCCAAGGACTGAGAAACGAGGTAATTAAGGGGAAATAGCACCTTCAAAGCATTTACCATCCAGACAGCAGGTTCGTCCCACAAGTGACGGCCGACCCCCCATTTGAATGCTTTTCGTCAAGTTAGCATAATTCAAACTCTCGTCTGGAGCTTACCCACCTTCAAACATAACGCCAGACCATGCTATATTGCAGAACTATTGGATGATTATCAGCAACCAAGGGAACACAACACAAGCAAGAACGTCCTTTCGAGGCATGCTCGTACATAGGAAAAAACAGCTAGGTCTATCGCATCGTTAGCAGACCACTCTCGGACAAGCAGGTAATTGGTTAAAATGCAGCGTGCACATACAATCATCTGCGCCCAAAGTCGTGCGGTTGATTCGGATGCGAGTGTATATGCGCATGAGAATTGCCAATGTACTGGCAGTCAAGAAGACCGTATGAACGGCAATACTAGCGCCCAATTGGTTAGGAGGGTCAACGAGGTTGGGTGTCACCCCTTCCGGTGGGGAGATACTGCCTGTAGTCCATTGAGAAGACATTGCGGCGCAGTTTCTGGTGATTTTCGTGAGTCGTAAAGAAACATAAAAATCAATGAAAATAAAGACTGCAAAAGAAAACAGTCAAGTAAGATAGAGAAAGGCGAGCGAGCAGAAAAAGAAGAGACGGTTGAAAGGGAGGGATGGCAAGCCTCTTACCCGCCCTGTCAAGAACAATGCCGTTCGTTCCCACTGCACTTGCTGCGCATGACCTCTCACAACCGCAGCATCTCTTCCCTCGCCCCCAACTGAAGTATTTACCCGCCTGCCTCGATGGTCTGCAAAAGTCGTTGATCGGATAAATCTCGCCGTGCACAATTCAGCACTGGTTGGCTGGGCTGCATGACATGCGTTTACTGGAGTAGGAGTAAGCGAATACATGCCCACATCCCACGCTGCAGTACAACCTCTGTCTCTCACGATGCGTGAATATCATGTAGCATTAGGAAGGGAATAATCCTTCAATGTAACAGTCATCCTCCCGGAGAGAGAAAATGGGTCGTCGTACTTCGCATTTGCCCCACCGACACGCGAACGCACATAATACACACAAATTGGTACGTACGTTGGTAAGAGAGTTCCATTTAAGCCCACAACGTCTGGTCGATCCTTTACTTAATCCATCAGGAGAAAACGATCCTTGCAGAATAACGGCCCCCAAAACCAGTCCCGGCTTCCCCACCAAGGCCTAACTAACATCAGTCTGGTGGACAACGTCGAGATTGATTGAGCTAGCTGTAAACCGTCCCAACGACGTGCAGCTGAAACCTTGTGAGACTAACTAATTATGAGCGGTTTTGAAACCGGTGGCAATGAGGAGGTTATTCAATGGAATTCTACCACTATTCGCTAATATCCTCTGGAATCAGCGGACAACAGCGCGCACACCCTTGGTGTCCAGCCGCGGGAGTGAAACTGCAAAATCGTGCGCCTGCCGAACATCACTCTCATCCGTCTCGAAGAGCTCTAGCTTAGGGCCATTGGGCCTGAAGAGAACGGCCAAGGCAAGACTGATCTCGGCCATTGCCAAGCTACGGTGGGTAAAGAGAATATCATGTCAGCTGTGTTGTCGTTGGGTGTGGAACGCTAGAATTATGGAAGTCTTACTTGAGACCCAAGCAATTCCTGGAGCCTCTTGCGAAAGGCACATAGTTTCGGTACATCTTCGGGTCTGTCCCGCTGATCCAACGGTCCGGATCAAAGTTGAAAGGCGATTCGTACACTGTGGGATCCGAGTGCATCAGATATGCAGACATTCCTACCGGAACCTAGATCAATTATGGTCAACACTACGGATAGGACTGGGTTGAATGGCAACGGATAAAGGGGGAAGAAGAAAGAAGAAAAAAAAGAAAGAAAGGTCGGGGCTCTAACGTACTCCGGCGGGAATGGTATATTGCTTGTATTGGATTGGCACGTCAGGTGAGATTCTTGGTAATCGATGCATCACTCCATAACTGATTCTACATCCGGGACCGTGTGTCAGAAGTGAAGTGCAACAAAGGGGGGAAGGACCAATGTATTTTACTTGCCGCAAAGACTCTTTGATGATGGCCTGCAAGAGAGGCAGCTTCTCAAGTTCCGTCCAAGCCGGAGCTTGCTCTGGCCAGGACGACATGGGTTCCTTCAACTCTGCCGCAAGCCTGTGCTGTAGCTGGGGCCGGGATAAAACGAAGTATGAAGCAACTCCGATTGTGCGCCCACTTGTGAAGGTCCCGCCTGCAAGTAGGAGCTGTGCTTCTTTGACGAGGCGTTGTTCCGACTTCTCCGACTCGGGCATATCGCTGTGAACGATGTGATGAAAGAGAGACGTAATGTTCTCGTCCTTGAATGAGTCGCTGGACAAAGCCTGACGGACGTTGGCCTTGGCTCTTTGCCTGAGCTTGTCGAAAGCTCGGCCTCGAGGGTACGCCAATAACAAAACGTTCTCTGGCACAAACTTTAGAATTCTAGACCAATGGTCAGTTGACAACAGCTTATATATATATATTTGCAGTCAAAATAGTAGTAACGCACCTTATAATCCAAGGAAACGCCATGAAGAGTGGTATGGAGCGTATAATCATGATGATGGAATCAAACCTGCAGATGTTAGACTCTGTAAGAATGTGGTATCTCCAATTGTGTGTGAGATCATACCAATCAGTCGAAAATTCTGGGTCAGTCAAAAAGCGCTGGCTATTCTCATGTGTGTCCAAGCACATTCTACCGATGATATCTCCTGCATAGGCAGAAAATGCGTGGTCGAGACGGATGACTTTGTTTGAGCCGGCAAACTCTCTGAGTCTGGTCTCCAGGTGTAAAGCTACCTCGGCAAGCATTGTCTGCTGGCGCAAGATCCCCATCTTGGAGAAAAAGGGCTCCAGTGGTTTCCTTCTTACTTTGTGGAGGTCATGTTGTCTTGTAAACAAATGTGAGTCCGTAAAAGCGTAATGTTAGTGGGCGCCCACAAGACAACACCTTTGGCCGGACGGAAGAAACACAACACTCACCATCGAAATTGATCCCTTGGCCGAATTGATCGTAATGATCTGTACGCCTCTTGCTCTCTGTGACATATAGCTCGTTGTAAAAATCTGGATCGTGGATGGAAAGTTCTTGTGGGTTCACTCGGACGATTGGGCCTTGGGCATTATACTGTCAGCCAGGCACCCCTTACACTTTCTCCCAAAAAGAAGAGAAAGGTAAACAGAAGAAGGAAGTGTTTACCATATTTCTGGTGCATCTTCTCGATTTCGAATATGTATTGGCCGTTACGCCAATATTGGTAATAGAACTCATACCAATACGTTGCTGCTGCGAGTTTCGGCCCAGGAAAGCAGGCCAGAGGCGAGAACCACAGGCGGCGAATCACAACATAGGTGAAGTAAATTGACTGACCCAAGAGCAAGGTAAGCAGAATGCAAACACCGTCGGCGTTCCAGTCTGGTATCATCATGTTTTTACTGGTATGCGGGCTCGCTTGCAGAAGAACACAGTTTTGCCCAGAGGCTACGTAATTTGCTGCCACAACGGAAACAAGCCAAAATTATCTGCACAATGCCGACGCACACAAGTTTTGATTCATGCCTTTGAAGACTGTAGACGGAAGTCGGCGACGGATGATTTAAGTTGCACAAAAAGTTCGCATTCGACCCACTAGAGGCGATCCGATGGAAATCATGTCATCACAGCAGCTATTCCAGGGGTTGAGGAACATCCCTGTGCAGTTGTAAACATCGGCAAATGCGACGACAGGTCATGAGCCCCAATGTAAGTAACAGGGTGATAATCCTTTGGTCTATCTTGGGGGCCAAACATGGACAAGGTATTCACAAGGTGCAGCTCAGCATCGTGTGCAGTAATTGAACAGTGTGGTAATGTATGTGGGTTACTGATATCAGGTCAATAAAGAGATAAAAGATTTTCAAAGTACTGTGTACTTGTACTTATTTAAGAAGTTAGAGTTTTGATGCACCGCCATGTTCCAACAGGACTCGAAGGTCATTCGTCATGCCCTCAAACCTTCTAGGAGCCTCAACCATATATTTCTCCAACTTCATACAATGCAGTATCGCTTCTCCAAGAAGATCTGTCCCGGCACCTATGAAACAGATGGGCTGGACCATGGAATTGTGTTTCGTATGCACAAAGATCAAGGCGAGGAGGTCAAGGGTACGCTTCGAGCCCAAAGGGATTGGACGGAGCATGTGTCTCCTGTCAAAGGCTACAATGGCGGACTGGGAGATCCCTATAGTTTCGTCTGCGCTACGGTTCCAGAATGTCTCCCAGACAGGCTTGAGGTCATCTCCTACGCGAACGAATATGCCTTTTTATATGATGGTAATTCTCTCCATCGGCAACCCTGAAAATATGCAGAGATCGCTGACTTCGCAGCAGATGAGATGGAGACTCTCGACCTCAAAACTCATACCGGAGGTGGCTTTGGTATTCTAGACACATTTGGAGCCAAGGCTCTCAGCTTCAAGGTTGATGCCAACACTCGGCCCGAGAAGCGACTGCAGGCGCAGCTGCTCAGAGAGATGATGAAGATAGATGCCCCACGAGCAGTCACTTCCATGAAGGCGTGGGCAGCGTTTGTGCAGTCTGCATCTCGAACAAGATCTGCACCCTTCGAAACGCTCGATCAATACATGCCGGCTCGCGCTATTGACGCTGGCGAGCTGTAAGTTTGAAGACTAGTCTTTACCGGCATATTCTGGCTGAGATTTTCAAATCTGATGCGTATCTAGGATCTGGTTCGGTACGCTGACATTCGGGATGGCTCTTACAATTCCTGAAAATGAGTACAATGTGTGTATGGAGTTAGCTCGGCCAGCTTATATCGCTCTGGGACTTGTGAATGATTTATACTCATGGAACAAGGAGCGAGATGCAGCTGAGAAAGCAGGCCTTGACTATGTCTTCAATGCTATCTGGGTTATTCAGAAGGAAAGAGGAGTCAAAGAGGATGAAGCTAAAGAGATCTGCAAGAAGGAGATTTTGGCTGCTATTGGAACATTTATTCAAAGCGTTGACAGGGCCAAAACTGGCACAGCTCTGTCTAAAGATGTTTGCAAATATCTAGAAGCAGTCTTATTGAGCTATATTGGTAACTTAGTCTGGAGTATTTCTTGTCCGAGATATCACCAGTTTTGAGAACAATGAATGAATGAAGACTTTGAACGCAATCATACAAAAAGAAAAGAAAGGGGAAAATAGACTGAGCATTAAGAAAATGACTTATGAATTTATATAAGCAGAATGAATAATAAAAGAGTAGCAAGATACATAAGTACAAAGATACAAGAAACTAATACGGAAAGATCTCCTATGGCACCTTTACTTAAAAGCCCTAGGTATTCTTCTTCTTCCTCCTTTTATGTATATATTATTTTTTGGGACAGCGCTTGGATCTTGTTTGAGTAGGATGCCTTGATTCATATCTAAGTATTCTGGAGGGGCCCAGGGCCGAAGTTCTCAGCTGGGCTAGCTTTCCCGCTTATTGTTTTCTCTGCTAGCCAGCAATGTCCCCCTTTCTCAACGTCATGTCGACCGTGACGGGCTTTTTCTCAACTAACAAGAATGTTCGTAGGTCTTCCCATCGCAACCTTGCATCTGGCACAGCTTTCATGTCGAAATTCCAGACGAGTCTTGCCAATATGAGTCGCATTTCTGCCCAGGCAAGATGCTGGCCCAGGCAGTTGCGAGGTCCAATGCTGAAAGGCTGCATAGCCTGGCGACGGTCCTTGTAGAATGGTGACTCTTGGTTTATTTTCGCTTCAGGAAGCCAACGTTCTGGGCAAAAAGATGAAGCAGCATGAAAATAGTCTGGCCTCCGGTTCAGCGTGTATGCTTGGATAGAAACAGGAGTCTGAGCATCAAATACAGATTGTTAGCATTGGTTTTGTTTCGGACTGTGTAAAATATGGTGTTCTGCGTACCTTGCCTGGAAGCCATTTTCCACAAACAACAGCACCTTCTGGTGGTACTAGCCTAGGAAGCATCCATGGAATCGGCACACAGAGCCTGAGGCCTTCGCTGATACACACATCCAGATAGTCGAGATGTTGCAAAGCATCCAGCTTGATATCGTCCGAATCCTGGAATCTCTGCAGAATTTCATCGGCAAGTATAGCGAGTTTTTCCGGATTATTCACAAGATAATTCAAAGTCCCGCTTAATACCGTGGCTGTTGTTTCGCTTCCAGCAGTTGTCAAGACCATAAAGGTAGCATTGATAACTCCCACATCCAACGTTTCACCTTTTCTTCCTTTTATCACATGGGACATGATATCTACTCGCTCGAGTTCCCAGTTCAGGCGCCGATTCACCTTATCCGCAATCTGGTCGAAATGTTTTCGCTGCATTTGTTTCAAAGACGCAGGAATACATTTCATAGTGTCAGACCAGGCACGGGGCCCTGGAATGCTGGAAAGTGGATGAAAGTAGACGTTGTAGATGGCTCGGCAAGATGCATACTGGGGAACACCAGCATCATGCACGAATTAGTGTTTGCCCTGACTTGGCTTGTGAAGCCCAGTGAGACTGATTGTGTTCTTACGGATAGAAACGCCACTAAGACGGTTACTGATAGTCCAAGGGTCTGCAAAGGCCAAATCTTCTGCTCACTCAAGTACATCATGGCTCCGATACTTTTCAGCCGCAATGTCAAAATCGATTCGAGTCAAGATTCTGGGGGATGTTGCTATGCAAAGTAGTCCTCTGTTCGAAAGACTTTTACGTTGGTACATGGTTCTGAAGAAAGTACTCAACAACATTAGGAAAACATAATTTACGCAGACCCGCGGGGCTCTAAAACGCAATGACGACCCGCATCAGACGCAAGCGAGTAGTACCGGTGATATCTGATATCATGCAAGTCGGTCAGTAGTAGAAGGCCCTGGCTAGAGATGCATGTGGAAGTCGGATTTGAAATTCCGACCCGCTTCTAGCCAGTCCAGTGATTACAGTGTCTGAATGAGAACCGGTTATTCATTGTAATCGCACTGTGCATCTCAGCTGTGTCTCCTTTTAGCTTCCCAACGCAGGGCTGATTGTGATTTCTGAGTTTGATACGCCTGAAGATGTAAGGATTGGGAAGGCAAGCATGTTGCATATGCAAGAATGCTTTATTTTTTTCGGCCCGAAAACATACATGATCGGGGCTTCAATGTAACTTAGGGGCCGTTTCTGCAAAGTACTTTTTATTTTGCGGCTCCAAAGCATATATAGTGGAGCTTCTGGTAGCCTTTGATAAAACCTATACACTGGTTTTGATCCTTGGGTATGGATCTGCCCGAGGCCGTCAGGATTGAGTTGGATATCTTGCAAAGCAACCCCGCTCCAGCTGAAAATTTTCACCTGCTGTTACATTCTACAACCAACAACGCGCACTTCTTACCAAGACCACTTTGGATGCTACCACATAGTAGTTATTGTATGCAACTCGAGTCTTCTTGTTGCATTCCCTGCACAAGAGATGGTCGATGCAAGCACAACAATGAACCTGGCCAAGCTCCTCGGCCCAGAAATATGCCACAGCTGTGACTCGGACAAGACAAGGCAAGGCAAGGCAAGGCAAGGCGAGATATGTGAAGACTAGGCATTTCACCTGGGCAAGTGAGCGTGTATAGACTCCAACATTCATAATCTGCTTTGAAAGCTGTGGTCATCACAAGTTGCCGTTCCCCTCATTTTTTCCTTTTATAGACCAGCATACGCTTCGTTTCCTGTCCCCATGACACACTGCATTTCAGCCTTCCACATCTGGGGCAATGCAGCTAAGTGCATGACTCTCATCAGCGGCGGAATTGTGGAACAAAGGCGGTAATGATGCACGATGTGTCACACCGTGACCCCAACAAGTCATTCTCAATTACTACCAACTGATCAAGTGCCTTGTTGGTGGTGTATTATGCTTCATGTTGGTTCGCTCACACACACCAGCTGAAGCAGAATATGCAGTTGGTCAGTTTAACAATGTAACCGAATTTGAAGCTTTGACGATCGCTCGGCACATCGGTTCGAAGATCAAGTTTTCCATATCGTCCTAACTACATTTTCCTTCACGGAAGTGGACTGTTGACAACCTCCTAGACTGTTGCGCACGCCCTGGCTGCCTTATCATGCGTGGCCGCTGATGGATCTCCTCCGCGCAGGAAGGTTGCTATGTCGTACCATGGGGAAGGGTTGCGAAACATCGGAGGCAGGACGTGGTGGATGCGACCAGATCGCTAGTAAAGAAGGAGACTCCGGCAGAGCAAGGGATTTTTGCGAGCAGAAAACCCATGATTATACCTAATGGACTGAGGCTTTGTGATTCATATAAAATAAAAAATATGCAAAATAAAAAGCTCAACGCGCATCAAGTCTCCTTTTCCCCACGAGGGCGCTGCTTACTTAATCCTCGCTACAGTACTCGTGTTCGGGTCAAGCAAGGATGCCACTTCTCCAACCACCCTCACACATTCATCCCATGTGACTGACACACTCCCTTTTCATACAAACTCATACCAACCACCTCGAGAGTCGAAGGCCTGTAGTCCTGACAAAAATAAGAGGAGAAAAGAAAGAAGAAAAAAAGAGGAAACGGTATCAAAAAAAAAAAAAAATAGACAAAAAAGTGAGGCGATCACAAACAGCCTCACACGGAAATACTTACGAGTTGAGCTTCTCGAGAAAGTCTCCTTGTTTTTTGATATTGGGGCTTCATGACGGCTGGCCAGGCTGCACCATAATAGCATTCTAGCCTCTGCGCCTTTCTGTACTGCACATAACTTCCGAGACTCATTCATTGCTCTACTCTTCTTCCGGTGCTCATGGCCTGTCGTACCAATTCGGGCGCCAGGTCGGGTGGTGACCTCGGCAGCAGCAGAGCAGGTCGGATGCTCCTTCCAGCCTTTCTTCTCTTCCTGCTGCTCTCGCTTCCAGTCCAGGCAAGTCCGACCCGTCACGATGGAGAGGAGGTTGCGGTTCGTGTCGAGGGGCCGGGCGGGGGACGTCTCAGGGGCGCTGCAGCTCGTGACGGTTGTCGTGGGCTGCTTGATCTCTGCTGTCGCTCGTCCTTCACCACGCCGGGCTATGGGCGTTATTCTGGGCAGGAATCTTTTGCTACATCATCATCATCATCAGCAGCAGCAGCAGCAGCAGCAGAAGAAGAAGAATCAGCAGTATCTGCGCTCCTCGGCCATACCATGAAGCTCGTCCGCCCTTTGCTGTCTATGGCAGCGGGAGCATGGTGCTCGTCTACAGGCCACACTGCTCCTGCGTCCACCACCTCCTCCTGCACTGCCAGCCAGTGGTGGCACGGCTTCTCTGGCATCAAATACGTCTTTTCCTTCGGCGACAGCTACACAACTACCGAGTTTAAGCACACGCAGCTTCCCTACCCCTCCCCCGGCAACCCCCTCGGCAACCCGCCGTACCCAGGGCGCACCTCGGCCAACGGCCCCAACTGGATCGACTACTTCACCGTCCGCTACAACCACTCCACCCTGCAGACCTACAACCTCGCCTACGGCGGCGCCACGGTAGACTCGAGCATCGTTCCCCCTTACCTCCCCAGTGTGCTCAGCCTGAAAGGCCAGGTCCTGGACGAGTTCATCCCGGGCTACGCAGAGCGCCAGGCGCCCGGGGCCCCGGCGTGGGCGGCCGGGGAGACCCTCTTTGCCGTCTGGATGGGCATCAACGACGTCAACGGAGCTTTTGAAAAGGGTCCTGCCGGGCCCGACGGCACGGACGCCGTCAACCAGCGGGTGTTTAGGGAGTATGCCGAGCTGGTGAGGACGCTGTACGGGCGCGGGGCGCGGAACTTTGTGTTCCTGAATGTGCCTGCCATCGAGCGCAGCCCCCTCACGAGGGACAAGGGCGGGGAGGCGGTGGGGCTGGAGGGGGCCGACCTGGCGCAGTTCAACAGCTTGCTCGGGGACATGGCGAGGGGGCTCAGGGAGGAGCACCAGGATGCTAACGTGTGGGTGTATGATTCGTATGCAGACTTTGCCACGGTCATGGACAACCCGGGAACATTCCCGCAGACGAGTAGGTATAAGAACACGGAGGATTTCTGTGATGCTTACCAGAAGTGAGTCGTAGCCCTGGCCTGAGGGGAAGGAAAGAGAAAAAAAAAAAAGGGATAGACGTCACGATTGGGGTTTCTCTTTCTTTTCTTTTGCTAACGATGAATGATTTCTATCTACAGCGGCACACCTGACCCGGATTACTTTGATCCGGCGTGTGGCATACGTGCCAATGAGTACTTGTGGTCGAATTCTCTCCACCCGACGGATCCGGTGCACGAGCTGGTGGCAGCGCGGGTTGCAGAGTTGTTGGCAGCTGGTCCTAATATCTGTTGAGCCCTCCTCAGCCAGTCAGTGAGCGTCAAGCCTCTGCTGGGCTCTATGAGCCCGGTTCTCCCTGGGTTGAGGAATCATGTAGTATTTTATTATTGAGTAGTCTCCTGTAGCATGCATACTTACTCTAATATCTGCATGGCCTCCAAGACTTGTCAAGGCAAACTGAAGAAAGAGTGAATCTTTCTTACTTTTTTGCGGTACACTGTGATTTGTAAATGATTGAGTGATCTTGCGACTCCTTATTTTAATGTCCTGTCGCTTGGTGGCTCAGTCTGGAGGAGTATTATTGCCTTTGGGAGGCCGGAATGATAGTGGGGGTTAGGCGCCTGCTTGCCCATGGATTTACAGCAGTGAGCAGCTGAGAAGTCAAGTAGGTAGGGCGAAAACCCCACCTCTCCTGCCCCTGAAGAAAACGATAACGATAAGCCCCGCGGTGTGCAGTTAGAGTGACTCAGGAACCTTGGGAAATTTCTGAGCCGAACCCCGCGTAGCCCTTCTTTGGGTATTGAGTCAAGTGTGCGCGCTCTCTCTCTCTCTCTCTCTCCCTCTTTGCTCAGGGGTGGGGGAAAAAACAAAGAAAACAACACCAACCAGACAGGAACCTTGATCCCACCTCATTGACAGCAGACAACCCCCTCTGAGGAGAAAACATCAATTGATATCCAGTCTGCAGCAGCAGCAGAAGAAGAAGAAGACGAGGACGAGGAAGAAGACGAAATGGCTAGCGAACCTTCTGCTGAAAAGGCTGCTGCGGCGCCTACTGAGCAGCTCGAGAACCTGCAGCTCGACGAGGTGACGGGCGAGAGGGTACGTGTTGTGTTGTGCTATGTTGTGTTATGGCGGCTTCCTGCTCGCGGTGGCATGATTTGTACTGACTGGCCTTCCGACGGGTGTGCAGGTCTCCAAGTCAGAGCTCAAGAGACGCCAGAAGCAGCGGCAGAGGGAGGAGGGCAAGGCCAAGAAGGCGGCCGCCGCCCCTCCCAAGCCGGCCACCGCCTCCAAGAAGAAGGACGACGAGGAGGAGATGGACCCTCGCATGTACTACGAGAACCGATGCAGGGCTGTCAAGGCCCTCCTCGACTCCAACGAGCCCAACCCTTACCCGCACAAGTTCCACGTCACGTACGACGACAAGCAGTTCGTCAAGGACTACGACCACCTCAAGTCTGGCGAAGTCGACCGCACCAAGGAGCTCCGGGTCGCTGGCAGGATCTACAGCCGGAGATCCCTCGGCAAGCTGATCTTCTACGGCATCAAGACCTCCGCCGACACCGTCTCCATCGGCACCAGCATCCAGATCGTGTGCCAGCCCGAGAACGTGCCAGAGGGCGTCGCCACCCCCTTCGAGAAGCAGCATGAGCACCTGCGGAGGGGAGACGTGATCGGTATCGTCGGCTACCCGGGCCGGACCGCGCCCAAGAAGCTTCTCGAGCAGGGCAAGCAGGGCGAGCTGTCCATCTTCGCCTCCGAGGTCATCCTGCTGGCGCCCTCGCTGCACATGCTGCCCACCCAGCACTACGGCTTCAAGGACCACGAGCAGCGCTTCCGCCAGCGGTACCTGGACCTCCTGTTCAATGACGCCTCCCGCCAGACCATGTGGACCCGCTCCAAGATCATCCGCTACATCAGAGACTTCTTCAACGACCGCCGCTTCCTCGAGGTCGAGACCCCGATGATGACCGCCATCCCGGGCGGCGCCACCGCCCTGCCCTTCATAACACACCACAACGACCTGGACATGGACATGTACATGCGCATAGCGCCCGAGCTCTTCCTCAAGATGCTGATCGTCGGCCAGTTTGGCAAGGTGTTTGAGCTGGGCAAGAACTTCCGGAACGAGGGCATCGACCTGACGCACAACCCCGAGTTCACCTCGGTCGAGTTCTACTGGGCGTACGCCGACGTCTACGACGTCATGAACATCACCGAGGAGCTCGTCGCGGGCCTGGTCAAGTCCCTCACCGGCGGCTACAAGACCAAGTTCACCAACCAGCACGGCGAGACGTACGACGTCAACTGGGAGGCGCCCTGGCGGCGCGTCGAGATGCTCCCCGAGCTGGAGCGCGTGTGCGGCGAGAAGTTCCCGGCCTACGACGAGATGCACACCGAGGCCAGCGGCGAGTTCCTCAAGAAGGTCCTCGCGAAGATGAACGTCAGCTGCTCGCCCCCGCTGACCAACGCCCGCATGCTCGACAAGCTGGTCGGCGAGTTCATCGAGGAGACGTGCGTCAACCCGACCTTCATCATGGAGCACCCGCAGATGATGTCCCCGCTGGCCAAGTACCACCGCGAAAAGAAGGGCCTGTGCGAGCGCTTCGAGGCCTTTGTCTGCAAGAAGGAGATCGCCAACGCCTACACCGAGCTGAACAACCCCTTCGACCAGCGCCTGCGGTTCGAGGAGCAGGCCCGCCAGAAGGCCCAGGGCGACGACGAGGCCCAGCCCGTCGACGAGAACTTCCTCAGCGCCCTCGAGTACGGCCTGCCCCCTACGGGCGGCTGGGGCCTGGGTATCGACCGTCTCGTCATGTTCCTGACCGACAACTACGCCATCAGGGAGGTCCAGGCCTTCCCCTTCATGCGCGACGACAAGGCCCAGCCGCCTGCCAAGGAGAAGCTGGCTGCCGAGGTGGTCGGCGTGGAGCCCCTCCCTGTCGAGGGTATTGGTGAGTAATACCAGGAAGGAGAGAGAGAGAAAAGAGAGAGAGAGGCGACACGCCGTTTCGACATGAACCAGACTGGCTGACTTGTTATCGTCTCACACAGCTCACAAGTAAACAAGAAGAAGAAGACAAAAAAAAAAGAAATTAAAGTGCGTTAGGTAGATTTTTTCTTGAGAGAGACGGCCCCGGCAAGGCCCTTGATTTCTATCCGCCCCAGTTTCGACTCCTCCTCAGTGGGAATGGACACCTGGTGGCTGGATGAATCCTTATATAGAAGGGTTAGAGCAGAGAAGATGTAGTCTATCTATCTATCTGTCCTGTCTGTCTGTCCTGTCTGTCTGTCCTGTCTGTCTGTCTGCCTTGTCTGGGTCCCCCATCACATACATACAACACATGTGTGCGTGCATGCACCCCCCCTTCTGGAGCAGGCCGGGGGGTTTTTTTTTTTTCCTTTCTTCAGAAGAAAACTAGACAGGACGATAAGTCGTCCGTCAATTCATGCGAGATACGAAGTACAAGCTTTCAGGAGGAAGGAAAATAGAGATATATTCCCCCGTTTCTTAACATTTCGTGCTCGGATTATATGCGTGCAACTGACCTTGATGCTGCCCGTGAATCCTAATGATTCGATGCTGCGCATATCTACTTAGGTATCATTCCGAAAGGTCGATCGATCACATCGTCCCCCCCTCCCTTTTTTTTTTTTTTTTTTTTTTTTTTTTTTAGGGGGGATCTTTATTAATAGGAGAGCAGATAAGAGAGCAACATTATTTAAAATTTTTAAATTTTTGTTTTCAAAACAAGATGGAGGAGGGATGGTAAAGAAGGACGAATCCACCTCTAATCTACTTGGGCTGCATGGTCTTGATCCTCCGCTGCAGCAGCGCAAGAGTCGACCTGGGGATCCTCAACCTCGACCCCAGGACCAGGGCACCCGTCAGCAAGGCCAGGGCGCCGGCCTGGTGTGTCGCCGCCAGGTGTGTGGGGACCATGTAGATGAGCGTGGAGATGCCCAGCGTGACCTGCATGAGCATGAGGTGCAGCAGGCCCATGGTGGCCTTCCTGGCATCGGGGGGCAGGGCGGCGCTGACGCGGCCGGTGCGGCTGTAGGCGAAGAAGGCGAGCACGGAGGCGCAGACGGTCATGGCCATGACGCGGTGGTCGAGCTGGACGAGGCTGGGGTTCTCGAGCATGTTGCGCCACCAGAGGTCGGAGGCGTCGTCCCTGCGGGCGTAGAAGCGGTCCCACAGCTCGGACCTGGGCGGGGTCAGGCCGACGCCCATCATGGGGAACTCGTTGTAGATCAGGCCGGCGTCGAGACCGGCGACGAGGGCGCCGGTCAGGACGGTCACGAAAATGAGGGCGGTGAGGGCGGTGGCGTAGCGTCGGAAGGGGGCGAGGGCAGGGCCGTGGAGGGTCTGGGCGAGCCTGGCGGCGGCGGCCGGGTCGGCGGAGAGACGGCGGGCGCGCAGGATGGACAGGCCCGAGAGGAGCATCCAGCTGTAGCAGACAAAGGCGGTGGCGAGGTGGGTGGTGAGGCGGTACTGGGAGACGCGCGGGTGGGCGCCCTCGGCGAAGAGGTCATCCTTGAGGCCCGAGGCGACCATCCACCAGCCGATGGCGCCCTGGAACCCGATGAGGGCGGAGATGCCGACGAGGTTCCACGCCATGCGCGACGAGACGCGGCGGCGGGCGATGAAGTAGGCCGTGGGGATGACAAAGGTCAGGCCGATGACGCGCCCCCAGAGGCGGTGGGTCCACTCCATGAAGTAGATCTTCTTGAACTCGTCCAGGTCCATGTGCGGGTTCAGCTTGACGTACTCGGGCGAGGCGCGGTATTTGGCGAATTCGGACTCCCAGTCCTCAGGGGACATGGGTGGCAGGGAGCCGGTCACGGGGCGCCATTCGGTAATACTGAGGCTGTTCGAAGAGGGAAGGGTAGAGAGGTTAGCAGTAGGCTTATATAGAGAGAGATGAAGAGAAGACTTGAAAGGTCTGCCCCTTGGTGATAGGCACCACATACCCAGACTCCGTCAGCCGTGTCAGGCCGCCAAAGACGACAATGCCAAAGACACTGGCGGCGCTTCCAATCAACCAATATGCGACCGTCTTGGAACTGTTCTCGGGAAAGGAGCTGCTCTTTGCCTTCTGTCCTGCTCCAGAGGAGGAGGAGGAGGCAGTCGAGTCGCCACTGTATTTGGCATCGATGGTCGAGGCAGTGGCAGTCGTCTTGTTGCTTGTGCTGCTGCTGAGACAGCACGTGAGAGATGGAGAGGAGGAGGATAGTCTGGGTAACTGGCGTGCAGTGCGCGTCTTGGTCAGGGCAGAGACGATGGAGAGCTCTGGTGCCGACCTCCCCGCCGTCGTCCTCGAGCACTGGCGGCAGACAAAAGGCGGGATCTTTGCTGCAGTCGAGGTCGAGTATGCAAGAGGCGACGATATTGGTCTTGACGTGTGCGTTACCTGGTGGGCCAGCCTCTTGAAGGTGGCCGCCCTGCCCACCATGGGCGCAGGCTGGAAGAAGGCCATGGGGGGCCCCACAGCGACGCACAGATTTGTTGTGCTCAAGCGGGCAATTGATTTGCGTGGTCAGACCTGTGTATAAGCGTGCTGGCCAGTCTGAGGTATAGGTCGAGGCAAAGAGTTAGGTGTGGGCGTGTGCGTGTGTATAAAGAGTCGGGCAGAGGAGTGGTCTGTTGTCTGGCTGTGATACTTTTTTCTACCCATCAGGTCATCAACGCATCAGTCGTCGTCTTTTTTACGTATCGCCTGATAGGCTCCCAGTAGGCTTGCAGGCCTAGGCCCAGGCCCTGAGAGCTATGGCGGGGTTTCCTGCAGGGATCAGCCTAAGCAGGTACGTACCCTTCTAGATCCCTGCGAGGAACCCTGTCCAAAATTTCCAACGTACTGAGTTAGTAGAGCCTTCCCTTCTACTTGCGGCCTACCACCACTCACGACATGTTTGGCACACGATACTGCTATGGCTCTGGATGCACATGCAGTATTCAGCATTCCTAACCCGACATAATCTTATGTCTAGACATGGTACGATTATTGGCACGACAGAATTCTTTCCCAGCTTGTCGAGGTTGCTGACAATTGAGTGACCGTAGATCGTCCATAGAAACGTGAGGGGTCCTCACAGGGTCGCCTCGGCTCTGTCCAGTCACCTTGGCAATGACACAGCACGCATGTTTGCTGGCCGCCTCTGGCGTTCCCCTCTCACTTGTCGCCCGTCATCGTTAACTACGCCTCGAGGATCTCCGTCTGGGTGGTCGGTCTACCACGATGCTTTGGGCTCTGCCTGTGCGACCCGCGACGGTCAACGAGCATACAGCACCACTCCGGAGACCACCAGGTCCAAGTCTGAGCCAGATACGCCCTCATCACCCGTGCAGCCAGCTGAAGCAGAGCATCACTCAGATCCAGCACCGACTCCGGATACCAAATCCAAGTCCGATCCAGTTACACTATCAACGCCCTCACAGCCAGCTGAAGCAGAGGCTCCCTCAGATCCAGCACCTCCTCCAGAAAGCAGGCCCGAACCTGAGGCAGATACGCTGTCCTCACCTGTGCAGCCAGCTAACGCAGAGCCTCCCGCAGGCCCAGCACTTTCCTCGGAACCCAGGTCCGAGGCTGAGACTGAGAAGGATACGCCATCATCATCAGCTGTGCAGCCAGTTAACGCGGCGCATCCCTCAGATCCACCAGTTTCCCCAAAAATCAGACACGTACCCAGATCCAAGCCTAAGAAAGACACGCCATTATCGTTCGTGCAAACAGTTGACGCGAGGCACCCCTCAGATCCGAGGCCTCCAGATGTTCGATCCCTATTACTAGATGTATACGAGCGCGTGGTCCAACACGGCCTGTTGCCCAAGGTTGTTGTGGAGAGCTCTCCGCGCGAGGATGCCCCTACGAGGCAGACCTGGACCGTGACCATCTCTGTGGACGAGCTCGATGTTTCCGTCCCTGTGCAAGGCACTGAGAGGGCCTACGCTGAGGCGGCTGCCGCCGTACAGGTTGATAACATCATCAATAGGCCCGAGACTCTGGCTAAGCTGAGGTCCCTGCCGCGCATGGACGTCAACTCTTACAGCGCCTCCGGCATAGCATCGTCTTACTGTCAGGTAATGCCTGGGTTTCCCGCCGACCTTCCGACCAAGATGACTTCTGTCACCTCGTACGATAAAGCCCAAAGCGCCTTCACATCTCAGCTGGCACACGGGGGAAAGCCCTTTGATCAGCCCACGACTTTCGCGATAAGATCAGTTGCTGTGGGCATCAGCCACTTGGCTTCAGCTCAGCGGATCACAACGGGTCACCCCGATCTTTACCCGCCGGGTCTTGAGAATCCCTTTCGCCCCAGGGTCTTGCTCCGGAACACCCATGCCAGCGTGCTTCGCCGTTTTATCCAAGAGGCCCGTTCCTACCTCGCATCCAAGGCACGTGGCGACACCGGTGAATACGAGGAGTCGTACCTCGCTTCCTGCCTGGCGGGCCTGCCGTTCCCCCCGCCCCTTGCTCGTGCTCTCGTGTTGGGCGTCATCACCCACTCCCTTGAGCCTGCCATTCTATATGCGGCCCTCGAGCAACACGCGGCAGAGCTTCCTCATCCCGACACATCAACGAGGACGGCGAATGGTGCGGAAAGGCTGCCCAGGTCCATAGAAGGCGACCAGACTGGCCTTATCCTGGCTTTTCAACATCTTCGGAAGCTCATGAGAAGTGGAACAAAGGTGAACCCGGCGACGTCCTGGGTCCTGCGTCGATACGACATCAAGACCCTGTCTTCAATCGATGCCATTGCTCAAAAGATTGAGCACAGTCTACTAAATATCGGTCTTGTCGAGTACAAGAAACCCACCCCAGATCTATATCGAGTTCTTCCCGGTACCAATCTGAAGCTGAGAGACGGGCCTTATGGCGCTCACTACAGCTGCAATATCGGCAAGCATCGTACGAGCGCGCACCTCCTCATGGTGGCGCTCGGTCAGAACATCGCCCAGACCGGGCCCGGCGCCCTGATCCCGAACTCAGCACTGGATCTGAGGATGGGCACGCGACGTGTTCTGGAAGCGTCACCCTCGGGCAGGTTCTCACTCCCCGCGCCGAGGCTGAAGGAGAAGTTGGACACGTTTGGGCCTCTGTTCGTCTTTGGTGGGAGACCAGATGGTCCGAGCGGCGATGGCGGCGATGACGGGGATATCGTCGCCCGATACTTCAACCCCGTGTCGGCAATCCGGGCTACCCTCTTCAGCAACAAGCTTACGCCCCCAGAGGAAGCAGGACTGGCGGGCAAGTCCTCCTCTGAGTTTTCCCAGCTCGTGATCAATGAGTGGCTCCCCGTTCTTGTCAGGTCAGAAGCCACAGATCTCACCCACGAGGGGGCACGGGATCTACTCCTCGAGGTCCACAGCCTGCTTGGCCAGGCAATGGAAAAGGCCATGTTGGACTTCTTTCGGTACTCTTGGAAGAACTCGCAGTTCTATAAGCTGCTGAAGAACTTGCCGACCAATTTTGAGCAAAATGAATAAGTACCTTTTTTGGGGGGGTGGGGGGGGGGAGTCGAGATTGTAATCGGATAGAGTGGTAAATAAAGAATGTGAGGGAGGTGGAGTAGGGAGATAGGCCACAGGAGTTTGGAAAATGATGTTCTTGTGGGGATATAGAAACATTATATGAAGGACGTGCCTGTTGTTCTATATCTTGTTGCGGACTTTTCGTGCTGAGGCACACACACCTCGTACGTTGTCCTTCTGCTGCCTCGAGGCCGAGTATACCATCATATCACGGTCAGTCTGATTGCCTTTTTTTTTTTTTTTGCAAAATAAAATAAAAATATAAAAGAAAAAGAAGATCGCCCAAAGGAGACGGTGAAATAAGAACTAATTATAATACACCCCCTTCAGGTGTGAGAGTGCGTCTCAACATCTGCCTTCTGCATGTGATTGACCCGTCAACTCGAAAATGCGCCTCATTTACATTTCCATGTGTCTTAAAACTGGGGAAATGTTTTCTTACATTATATGCTAAATTTATACAGCAATACACGTGAAGTTGTAGTCCCATAATTATTAATCCATAAAGCTTATAAAGCGGTTCCCCCCTCCCCTCTTTTTGTGTTCCTTTTCTTTTTTTCCCTTTTCCTGCACAGTATTATTGCCTTCTCTCTCCACACAAAGAAAGCATCATAAGGTAATAAAAAAAAAAGAGGGGTCTTTGGAGCCCCTCACCTCCAAAGCTTGCATGCATGCTTCGCATACTGCAGGCAGGTCCTTTCTTCCCGCCTCGAGCGCCACTCACGCCGCAAGTGCTGACAAGCGCTTCCCCCAAGATTTCAAATATATTATGTTGTACTTAAGTACTTAAAGTAGGTACTTACTCTAGGCTAAGTTGAGGAAGGTGGTGGTGTTTCCTTTGGAGCTGGGATCGGAAGTCTCTGCTAGGCAGGAGTAAGAGATATTTCGACTACCCCAAGAAGGCAATTTCTTTCGACAAAAAAAACAACAATAAAAATAAAAATAATAATAATAATAATAATAGCAAAGCATTGTCCTCTTGCAAATGGCCAGCAGAAGCAAGCACACTAAGACCATGAACTAGTTCTTCAACGAGTAAACGGGGATATTCATGATCTAGATTCCTACAAAGGGACTGTTCCTCGGTACCCCCGCTTGTTTTCTTTTCCACTTTTTCTTTTTTGCTTCTTTTTTTTCTTGTTTTCGCAGGTCACACGAGCTGAGACCACCCATCCTGACGTGAATCCTCCAAGCTGCGATCAGTACCTACCTGGTCTTTCCCCTCCTCCCCCTCTCTTGTCACTCACCTTTTTGCGCAGCATGGGAAAAAAAGGGAAGGGCGCTTCGGGGTACCAGCCATGGGTTACGCGGCACGCACCCTGCACCACTGTGGCACAAATGGTCCATCAAAAAAGTATGGATACTTTTACGGCATAAAACACCAATCATTGGTCAGAACAACCTGCAAGTAAGCTGCATAATACATGGTACATAAGAAGAAGAAGAAGAAGAAGAAGAAAAAATCAATCCTTTTCCCCCTTCTTCTTTCCCCTGGTTTTTTTTTATAAAAAAAAAAAAAAAAAAAAAAAGCAGCTCTGTAAGATGATTGATGGCATGTGAGACCGGCGTTTCTCGTACTACCCCGTATTATTATGTATGCAAGGCCTGCATATGCGTTCCACATGTATGTGATGTATCTGAACCGCCATATTTCCATGGTAACACGTGGTACGTATGTACATGTCTCTCTGGCCTGCAGATTAGTAAGCACATGTTCATCTCAGGTACACACATGTGTTTCGGGAAACATGCCCATTTTAAGCGCGGAATTGATTGTGATTGGCGATGACTGGTTCAAATTCATTTTATAATGAAAGTACCTGTATGCGCCGCTACCTCTTTTTTTTTTCTCCTTCTTTTTCTTTGGGCGCTGGGAGGAACGAAGAAGAGAGGGGGGGGGGGGTTTGGTTGGAAATGGGATTACTCGAAAATCCATCTGGAATGTGTTGATGGGACGGTTCTGGTAATTAGTGGCTGGGGGGAGGGGGATAAGGGAAAGACAAGGCTGAAGGCGGTGTGGGAGTTTGCACCTCTGCGCGTTGCTTTTGGATTTAGTGCATTTTAACCCTCTACGGATCCGTACGAGGGAGCAAATATTTACCAAATTCGTAGACAGAAACGAAGAGGATGATGGTGACTACAGCAAGAAAGCGACGATGTCCACAACGGATGCGGCCGTGACCGAGTTTCTTGTGGTCTGCTGACACGAAGAAAAAAAACAAAGAAGGAAGAGGGGGGGGGGAAGGTACTCGGTTTCACAGACAGACAGACAGTCAGTACAAGGCTGGGAGGGATCAGGCCTCAAACCTCAGTCAAGGACGTCCGAGACCAGACGGGAAAGATCGGCAAGGCTCGGCCAAGGTCGAACCTGGGCCAGCTGGGCAGCTGGGGTGGGCAGGATTGCCCAAGGAGGGGCTCAATTTTACTCTAATGCATGTCGATAACAATTGTCTGCATGCTTGCTGCATGCCTAGAGCCCCCTCCCCCCGCCCGTTTGCCCCCCCCCCCTTTTCTTCTTTTCCCAACAACGCCGAGCTTGGCTGGACGATCTTGCGCGATGCTTCCAATGATATCGAGCCTCCTGCCGCTTGGTCTCGACTGCATAGCCGATGGGCCGGTTCCCTGTAAAGAGAAACAACAACAGAGGAGATAGAAGGGGGGAGATAGTAGGCTCACGTTTCTTTGTTTTTTTTCCTTTTCTGCTTCTGATGATGATGATTACTTTTTCAGCTACTGTACATACCCATTAGTAGTACGACACTTGTTAGGTGCTATATAAGTATACGGTGGTGTATCATGCATGCATGCATGTATTGGCTGGGCGACAACCGAAGCGTGGTATCCCGCCAGCCATCAGGCAAAACAAAACTTTCTCCTCAAAAGCCAACACGTAAGCCAAGCCCACCTATAGGAAATCCTACGGCTGGTTGGATGGATGGATGGATGGATGGAAAGAAGTCGAAAACCTTTCACCTTTTGAGGGGGGAACCATGGCATGGGCATGGTTTACTATGCGTGTAGGATCCAAGCTGGATTGCCACGGTGGGTCCATTGTTGCATTCCCCTCCTCTTGTCCCCGTACGACATGGCCTGACCGTAGCTCTGGCCAAGACTTTTTGGGTGGTGGTTTCTTCTTTGCTTCTGTTTCGACCAGTTTTTCTTTTGTCTTTATTTCCCCCCTCGATCCTTGGGAGATTGGGGGGGGGGGTTGGTGGGGGGCGGAGGGGGGACAAGACGGGGAGGCCCGCATCGCCTTGGGTCTGCTTGGCTTTGTGTCCGTCCAGCCCTGTGACCGTTTGTACTATTGTAAAAGAAAAGGGAAAAAAGAAAGGCGCCGAGACTAGAGAAAGAGGCTACCATAGTGAACGACAATAGAACGTACTAAAGCGAATAGAAACTGGCCTACCCGTGTGCGCCCGTTGGGGGGACAAGACACGGCGTTGGGCTCTTGTGGTTAACGGTTCAAACGAGGCCCTGGGGGAATTAACAGGGAAGTGGGTTCCCACCCCGGTTGCGGGGCCTTTTTCGCTCGCGTGAAAGCGTGAGTTTTAGTGTCCCTGTACAGTACATACTGTACAGTAGCACTATGAAATCAAGGTCGCTCCTGCCTCCCCACACGCCGGATGCGCCAAGGATCAAAAGATGTGGCTCTCGTATCTTCACCACCCCGCGGGGCCCCAAACAGGGTGGATCACCATCATCGTTCAGCGCGAGAAGCAGTACTTGGGGAGCAAAACACCTGGCAACCTTGGCCTGCTGCTGATCCCTGCTCTATTCGTCCTTGTCTCTTGTCCTTCGGTGATTAACAAAGCGGTCACGAGTGGTGGTGCCCTGGACGCAGACGGCTAGGTCTGACCAGACAGTCCCCGGGTCGACTCGAGAGTAGGGGAGGGAGGCGAAACATGGGGGCCCTTTTTCGAGGGAGAGATGGATGGATGGCTGCATGCTTTTGGATGCTGGATGCTGGATGCTGGATGCATGCTCGGATCCGGTTGAATTCGCTGCGGTCGGAGGGTTTATAAGCCGCACGCGCGCCCACTTCGCTCAAGAAGGCTTCGTCAATGTTGTAACGCAGCACAAAAGTTAAATAAAAAAAAAAGAGAGCTTAGGTTCTTTTTTTTTTCTTTTCCCCTCTTCCTCTTTCTTCCTCAGACTCGGATTGCATGTGATAATCTCGAGGCTGTTGTAGAAAAGCTGTCTCGAGAAATACACAACACATTACAGAGACACACACACACATCAACATCATGGCTGAGAAGTCCGCCACCGGCGTCACCGACGTATCTCATGATGAGAAGACCACCATCACCACTCCAGACCTTGAAAGGCCCGGTCACCACAGGGCTGTCGCCCTCAACCTCGTCGAGAACCCGCTGAAGGTGAGGGTCTTCCCTTGTCTTATCGATCTTAGACACTCATGTTTTCCCTCTTCTTTACCACTATAACATGTTGTGGCGAGGGCTCGAGAGGAGTTACAAAGTATTAACCTTTTTTTCCCCTTTCTTTCGAACCACCTCTACAGCGAAGCACTCCAGACAAGGTCGTCAGCGATGCCAGGGCCTTCGCTGAGTCCCATGGCATGAGCGAGCACGCCGAGCTGTTCGGCCGGGCCGCCCTCGTCGCCCGCGACCCAAACCGTTTCGACTCGGTCCCCAGCCTCGACGACCAGGAGCGCGCCGCGCTCGCCTACGAGAAGGAGCACAAGTGGCATGGGCCCAAGATGCTCTGGTACTCCATCGCCCTGTGCGCCATCGGTGCGGCCACGCAGGGCTGGGACCAGACCGGTTCCAACGGCGCCAACCTGTCGTTCCCGGAGGAGTTTGGCATTAATGGCACGGGCAGGGACGAGTGGATCGTGGGTCTCATCAACGCCATCATCTTCTTGACTGCCGGTCTCATGTTCGTTCCCATACTCTGCTCCTCTCTCTCTCTCTCTCTCTCTCTCTCTCTCTCTCTACCTGCGGATGATGATTTATGGCTAACCCGTGTTGTCGCTTTTTAATTAGTGGCGCTTTCATCGTCGACCCCCTCAACCACTACCTGGGCCGGAGAGGTGAAATCTTCGTCACGGCCCTCTGTCTGACTGCCACCCCCATCGGCTCCGCTTTCGCAAAGTCCTGGCAGGGTCTGTTCGCTGCGCGTTTCGTCCTGGGAATTGGTATTGGTGCAAAGAATGCCACTGTGCCCATCTACTCTGCTGAGATGGCTCCGGCTCGTATCCGAGGTGCCCTCGTCATGTTCTGGCAGCTTTGGGTTGTGATCGGTACGTTGGTGCCTCAGCACAAATAATTCAACCATTTATAGTTCTTGTCTGCTTCTTTTTTTTTCTTTCTTTTTTTTTTTCCCCTGGAAACTCGGCTGACCTGGGTTCGCGTTGCGCCCGCAACAGGCATCTTCCTCGGCTTCTGCGCCAACGTCATCGTCAAGGACACGGGCAGGATTGCCTGGCGCCTCCAGCTCGGCTCCGCCTTCATCCCGTCCTTCATCCTTGCGTGCGGCATCTTCTTCTGCCCAGAGTCACCCCGCTGGCTCATGAAGCACGGCCAACACGCAAAGGGGTTCAGATCCATGAATCGCCTCCGGGCGCATCCCATCATCGCCGCTCGGGACTTCTACTACTCGTGGATCATCTATGAGGAGGAACTCAAGGAGGCGCGTGGCGCCGGCTACTTCTCGCGTCTCCAGGACTGCTTCACTGTTCCCCGGATCAGGCGCGCAAACTACGGTGCCTCGACCGTCATGATTGCCCAGCAGATGTGTGGCATCAACAGTAAGTTTATACCGTCCTCTCTCCCTCCACCGTCGTGTACATGTATATGAATGAGGGGAAATAGTGGTCAGCCGTGCTCACAATCCAATTCCACAGTCATCTCTTTCTACAGCTCGACCATCTTCGAAAACGTCGGCTACTCGGCCACCCAGGCCCTATACGCCTCTCTGGGCTACGGTGCCGTCCAGGTCGTGTTCACGATTCCTACCCTGTTCCTCATCGACACTAAGGGCCGAAGGACCCTGACCTTGATCGTAAGTACTAAAACGTCGAACTTACGTGTATGAAGACCACACACAGCTCACACTTTTTGTTTCTTTTTCTCTGCGCAGACATTCCCACTCATGTGTATCTTCCTCTTGGCCGCCGGTCTGTCTCTCCTGAAGACCACAGGCCCCACAGGCGCACAACTTGGCCCAGTCGTCCTGTAAGTACCAACCACAAAGGGACACAATGATACCCTTCAAAAACTTATCCCCAGATCCGAGCATCCAAAACTGACCCCTTTCGTGCAAAACTCAGATTCGTCTACCTGTTCACCATCTGCTATTCCTTGGGCGAAGGACCAGTTGCTTTCCAGTACTCTGCAGAGGTGTTCCCTACGATCCAGCGTGAGCAGGGAATGGCCTGGGCTGTGTGCATTAACAACACCTTTGGTGAGTCTTGACTCGGATCATTATTACCACACCGTATAGTCATATAGGACTAATGGCTAACCGTATTGTCTGCAGCTGGTATCCTGAGTTTGACGTTTCCTCGGATGCGGACCGTCATGACCCCACCGGGAGCTTGTAAGTGTTGATTTAAAAGCTCTCTATTCGAAACACCTCCGCGAAAGAGCAACTTATAGCTAACTCGTGTCAATATAGTCGGATTCTACGCCGGCCTGAACCTGGTCGCCTGGTTCATGATCTTCTGCTTCGTCAGAGAGACGAAACAACTCACCCTGGAAGAATTGGACCGTAAGTGCAAAATCTCCCTCGCAGACCTCTCTTCCCATGTGAAGTTTTCCCTCGCTAACACACCGCCCACAGAGGTCTTCTCCGTCCCCACCAAGCAGTTCATCGGCTACGAGATCAAGGTCTGGCTGCCTTACTTCATCAAGCACCACATCTTCCGACGAAACATTCCCAAGCCACCCCCAATCATCGAGAAAGAATCACAGTCCGACTCGAGCGAGGAATGAGGATAACTAGACTAAAAAAAAATACGACAGGACATGGGGTCTAGAGGATTTAAAACTGTCCGCGTGTGATGTGGCACCTTGATGGGTCACAATTTTTTGTCTTTCTTTTTTTCCTTTCTCCCCCCTCTTATTTAAGTAGCTAATCGCTATTCTCGGCCTTGAGAAATTGTTCCTTGAGCTGCTTACTCCTTTTTTTTTAACGTTACTTTGGGCCGCAGGGTGGATTTGTTCTTCTTGGATAGGAGTGACATCTCCCCCCCCCCCTTCTTGAGGCACCTGCAAACTCCACGATCGCTTTAAGAGTTATTGTCTGGAGAATCATGATTACGGAGTATTTGAAATCAAAAAGATATCCATCCACAAGCCGCCATCTTGACAGCGTCGCTTGACATCAAAGATCATGACAAATGATGATTTTGCCCGCGCTACGACTGAGGTGAACAGAGTACAGTGATGAGTTCCGCGTTCATCAATTTACATGTCTCAAACTTGACAACTGGGGGTATTTGAGCATGGCTATTGTACGGCAAGCGGCAAGGTTCGGCCATACATCGGTCATGTGCCACACAAGTGCTTCCCGAAACAAAGTGCCCATGACGAGGTTGAACCGCAGGCGAAAGACAATCAGTAGTGCGGGTTTTGATGCTTGCGGAAAATAGGAGACGATTTACTAAGTAGTATACAAATAATTAGCAGATGTACCTTAGCCACGTGCCACCTTTTCCGACCAATCGTGATACAATGTTCGGCTGGGCTTGACTTGAGGGAGTGGTTCCATGGTATCGTCATACGTCGACCTTTTTTTCTCTTTCTTTCTTCCGCTTCCCTTTCTTTCCCCCCCTCCTCCCCCCCCCCCCGTCCCTGGATCAACCCTCTAGCCTAGATGACCGATCTATGGAAACACCCGATGGACAATTCGATAGTAATTCTTAGTGATGTTGTGCTTGTGTATATGGTAACTGGAAAGGTAAAGCTTGCCTGATCTGGCAATTTCAACTTGGTGAAGCTAATATCATGCGTGCAATTAATGGAGTGCTTATGGCTGATGTTCATGATATTCACTGGCGCCTCGAGTGCAATACGTTCACGAAACCATACTACTGTGCTTTCTCACGAGACCCTATGACCTGGATGAAAATACTGAGACTTGAAAATTCAGTTGACTAGGATACTTATAGGTACTTAAAGTAAACATAACAAATGTATCTGGGCAGAACCCAGCTAGATCAGACAACAGCTGAAGACAACCGTTGCACGCACCTCTCCGCGAATCCTCAAAATGAAAGTCCCTTGCCTTTCGGCACCAGACCCCCTTCTCTGTGACCTCTTCACTACTTTTCCACAATATCTCCACCCTCTATTTCTGAGAAAATGTGCTTTCGCTCTCGCTGTTCTGTCTTTGGGGAAGAGTATTCCTCTTCGCGAGGGAAGTTGCACGAAGCTCTAACACATAATTGAATGTCAGTTATCCGACTTGGCCAACTTGCTGCTTCTCAATGCTCCTGCGGTATGCTTACTTTTGTTGTGCCGTTCATGAAATGTTCGGCAGGTACTGAGTCCAGGAGACGTTCTGATAGACGCCCACCGGTGTTGCCCTGAGACAGGTAAAGAGGAGAACAAGAACTGCGAGGCGGGCAGATGTGTAGAGGATGCCGCTGAAGATACTGAAAAAGGTCGATGTGTGACTGCACACTTTCAGCGATACGCTAAATTTTCTCAATGCCTTTTGGAACTGCTTGTAATCATGAGGCCCGAGTTCGATGCAAGCGTATTGGGATCTATCCGTGGTAGGGATGCCGAGTTTCCGAGTGACGAAGTCCTCGTAGTCGCGCCAGAACTCCAGAACTTTGTGGGTTGCAGGTTGCGTCGTGGAACCTATCCTTGACATGACCCTGCGATCGAAGACAAACTGCGCAGAATCCAGGTATTGTCTCAAAACGTTGCGTCCAATATACAAGAGATACCACTGTCCGAAATCCTCAAACACACTGTAGGCTTTCTTGAGTTCCACCCGTATGTGATCCCATTCACTCCAAGTCTCACTAGCTCGGGCGTTAGCGATAATTTCCGCTGACGGTAGCTCTTCCCAGTTCCTCTCGCCCGTCGGCTGTGATATGAGAGCGATTATTTGCTCGGTCTTCCAGCGAAGGAATACAGGACCCGTAACCAATTCCCACCATTCCAAAGGTAATTTTCTCAACGTCTCGAGCTTCGCGGGACGTGTTGCAAAAAGCTGTGCCTCCAAAAGACCGTTTGAGATATAGCTGAAGAGGCTGTTGAGGCCCAGCATTATGAAAGGCAGGATGGCTGAGGTCAGGCTTGCAACTCTCCAGCAGATGAGCTCGACCCGTGTGGGAAAATCAAAGTGCCATGCAAGGCAGTGTAGACCGCCAAAGACCATAGACGACACGGCCAATAAGATGAACATGAGAGGAGTATTCCCTTTTATCCAAACAAGGTCGTTAGGCACTCGTCTATACCTGCGGATTTGTTTCGATATTTCTTGAGCCTTAGTCGGTGATCGGAGCCGGACCATGAGCCGCTGTGTGCGGTCGCCTACTCCTTCTTCAAATTTTCCGGAGTGACAACCTTGCAAGGTAGTCGGCTTCGAGACGTCCTTTGGCTTGAACCAGCTGGCTAGATAGATAGCAACTGCCATGATAGCGAAAGCAACGGTAGCGATCTCTAATTGGGTGATAGGTAGGCTCGTGATGTGGCGAGCAGCTACGTTAATGATGAGCCATGTGATCTGCAGGACCGCAATGCCCTTCAGGAGCCAGTCTGCCTTGCTCTTGTCTTGGATGTCATCCTTGTTTAGGACGAGGTGTACAAGGGGGTGGTCGAAGTACCTATCCCACCTATATCGCGGAGTGAGCTTGGATGCGGTGAGGACTTCATAATCCGGTCCGTCTCCAAAAATTGAACTGAAGTACAGAAGGCCTCCCATCTGAGCGTAGTACGAGTGCACAACAGTCCATCTCAGTGTTGTCACCGATACCATAGATTGGCGGTTGCTTTCGGTGTGGTCCGGCTCGCTTGCTTGAACCTGTGATGAGGTACCTCCCCCTGGCGTCGAATCCGTTGTACGGTCGGAGCCTGCGTCAACAACAGGTTGTACTGGACTTGAGTTCTGAGAGTTTGACGACAATGGTGTTGGAGGAGTAGTCCCTTCTTCAACGTCCTGCCCGGTTTCGCGATCAGACGGAGCTGGGGGCATCTTTAATCCCAGCAGGCGATAGAGTAGTCTATACCCCCGTGGGTATTCAACAACCCAAAGGCATGTACGTTCTCTTTTCTGTGCGTCGGCAATGGTCCACGTAAATGGCCCATTTTCCCGTAAGTTCTCGTCGAACTCCCGCAGCTCCTTGAGGGCCAGCCGGAGATCACAGATGGCTTTGGAGAAGATGAATTCAGGGAAGAGTATGTTGATTGCCAACCATTTGACTTTCCGCAACGTCTTCTTCCACGTTGTGTCGTCCAGGCCAGGCACATTGAGGTGCAGCACAGTCCACGTGCAAGCGAAAATAGTGCCCACGCAACTCCAGATAAGCGTGAGTGTGCTTCGTGTACCGGATCCGGCATCCCAGCCTACAAGGACGTCGGTCGTGGAGTTGTTGGCTGCATCATGGGCGTTAGTAGCTCCGATGAGCCATGCGGCTAGCAAAACAGAAAGGCTGAAGCGGCAAGCCATGAGTGCAGAAGGGCGTTTGGTGAGAAACCAAGGGAATGAATGTCTGTTTGCAAGCAATAGGCCAGTTGCTGACCCTGTATGATTTATGAAAATTCAGTAACTTGACGGATGGGAATTCTGCAGAAAATTCACGCAATGTGCCAGCTTTTATATTATGATGACCAGAAGCATTGCCTGGTCTGCGCTTTCAGCTCATGCAAGTCTTGCAGGCTGGTGTGCCCTCTAAGCAATAATATTGGCTGAATCAAGGGAACTAGCAGAGAGTGGCTGTTCGTGATTAAACGCAGGCTGCACTGCCGCCAGCTGAATTGCGATGTTTGAGAAATGCAGGTGCAAATTTAGCGATTCGAGGTGACACGCTCACGTGGGAAGCGAGAATCATTACTACGTAATGCACTTTCTATCGAGGCGAAGCAAAAGCCTTTCAACATTGTTGGGCGTAAAAAGCGTTGAGATTTTCATCTGAAGAACGAAAGAAAGGGGCATCTATCACAATGACTACTTAAGTACTTGAGCAGCCTCGTGGATGGTTTATATGGTGAGAAGATTACAGGGTTAGGGGTAGAATGGCCCTCTTTTCCCAATACTTAAATTGATCTTCTTACTTGCAACCAGCTTTTCGTTCATGTTTCTTGATTTTTCACGTTGCGAATGGTCTGCAATCTGAGAATTAATACACCAAAGATAGTAACCGGGGTTGTATCATATCTATACAAAATTATTTGAAAGTATTCATGATATATGAACCACGTTCATCTTCGCTCTGCCCGACAAGCACACAGGAGCCCTAAAGTTGGACAGAATTAAGCTCGAGGACTCTCGTGCCACAGTGTCCGCATTGCGGTATCTCACGATGGGTCCTCGCCACGGGTCATTGGCACATTGCTGGCAGGGCGGATCTGAAGATCGTTATCTCATGAATTATAGCCTGTGCACATGACCAGGTGGCTACAGGGCCAAACTCAGTACTTGACAGATGTCGTCTAGGTCCAGCTTCACAATGCGAGCAACGCTTACTTGCCTCGTGGTGTGATCTACTTGATTAATAGTAGATGACTATACTAATTACTGTCAAATCTGATAGACAATTTGTTGACCCTGCTTCGACGTTGTTATATGCCCAAAACGGTCTATCATCTCTCAAGTCTCGAGTCGGAAAACACGTGATCCAAGTGGCATCAACAAATCCAGCATCATGAGCGAGTTTATCATCCAGGACCAAGACCTGGCCGGTCTCAAAGACAAAGTCGTAATTGTCACAGGTAAGCCGCTCTCTCATCCATCATCGAAAACCTCCTGCCACATAACCACAACATCTAGGGTCCGTCGGTAGTGCCAGCGGCTCAGGACGTTGAATATTCTAGTCTCAACAGACCAAAGCTTCCCTCCAGCTCACCCAGGACACCAGGCAGCTCCTCAGGCATCGGCCTAGCAACAGCACAGCTTCTCCTCTCCCTCGGCGCCAAGGTGGTCGGAGCAGATGTCTGCCCGCCCAAGGAGCCCCTCTCAAACCCCTCCTACACCCACCACAAGACCGACGCCTCCTCCTGGGCCGACCTTTTGGCCCTCTTCAAGGCTACCAAGGCACGCCACGGCCGCATCGACCACGTCTTCGCCAACGCTGGCATCGGGACCGTGGCCAATTACTTCCCTAACCCGGACGGGAAGCCCGGCGACCATGAGCACGACGAGCACGGAGACCCGCTGGAGCCGAGTCAGAAGCTGTACGATCTAAACCTGCATGGCGCGATCAACACGGCCACGCTGGGGGTTTATTACCTGAGGATGAGCGAAGTGGCTGCAGAGACGGAGACGAGCAGCAAGGGCAGTGTGGTGATCACCTGTTCGATTGCAAGTCTACAGCGCTTCGGAGGTGTGGATTACTGTAAGTCCAGCTAGACATTTCTTTTCTTTCCATCTTCTTTTTTACTCAATTCGACATGCTGAAAAAAAAAATACATCCCAGGTGCCTCGAAACACGGCGTGTTCGGCTTCATGCGCGCCATGCGCCAGCAGCTGATCCGAAACAACATCCCCGTCCGCATCAACGGCCTGGCGCCGTCGTGGACGCGCACAGGGATGCCTCCGAAGGCCATGTACGACCTGGGCATCGAGACGCAGCCGGCCGAGGTGGTGGCGCGGGCCACGGCGCTGCTCATGGCCGACGAGAAGAGGCATGGCGAGCTGCTGTACGTGGGCAAGGGCAAGGTCAAGGAGATTGACGAGGCGGTTCTCATGCCGGCTTACTATAGTATTGTGGGTGGGAGAGGGCAGACTGAGGATGATGACTATGCGAGGATGTTGCAGGCATCGGGCGGGAAGTACAATCCGAGTTCGTAGGTTTGGGGACTGTAGCTACTTACTTTTTGTAAGATACTCAAGTACGGAGGACTTCATTACTTAAGAAGCCTAAAACATTTTCAATACTTTAGTATGGTTCATACTCGCCGATACTATTTAGACGTAAAGAGATGTCTCCGCTCAAGCCTTGAAGAGACTATTAGGTTGAACTGGAGTCTAACCGCGCTTATATTAATATCTAGTTTATGCTAATTATTATGATAAGTAATTATAGTAAGTTGTAATATTCTCTCAGTCTTGTATAGAATCTGCATAATAATATCGGCGTTGTACGTATGAACATAGCAACGAAACCAACCAGTTTCATTTTCCTTCAGACCGGGTTTAGCTACCGAATATTTTAAGCAAGCCGAGGACTATCACCATTGGCTGAAGAGAATAGTTAGAACTGCACTAATACTTGCGTCTTCTATTATATGTAAGTGGCCTACCTATAATCCGCCACCGTCTCGAGGGGATTCGTATCTGTCTCCCAAGAGCGTCACGGCGAGTCCAGCATCCAAATTCTAGATGGACATGTCAATTATTACTCAATAACCAAGTTCAGACCCCAAACATCAACTGAGGCTGCATGGGTGTGTCAGGATATACTCGCGTTTGATGTGTGCGCAAATGCGCATAGACCTGCCGCATCGTGCTGCGTCGATCCATCTTCAGCCGCGGCCCGTGACTCTGAAAGGATCCCTCAACAACGGCTGAAGGAAACGATAAGCCCCAAAATCCACACAGTAAATTTTGCCGGTTAGTGTCTGTATGTTTTCACTGTAAATATCCACTGCCTTGAGTCACTATAGTGTTGAATGTAGGTATGTAGTGTGCCTAAAGTGGATTGGATTGCTTCCTTCTAAGCCAGTAATCTCTCGCAGTCTATGCGCATCTACGTTTCAAGTACAGACATATATATATATATATAGATATGCGCATGTGGACAACATCTTCCTCCCAAGACAAACATATAAAGGTATATCAAGGCATTACTTGTTTCTTTCTTTCTCTGTGACAGCAACTACAGGACGCCTCGTGCAGAGCGCATGATATTCACATCGTCCAGCTCAGACACCATCAAGAAAGATCAGCCTTGTTCGCATCATACTTGAACAAGAGAACGCCGGATCACTGTTTGTTTTCCTTTACTTCAAGCCCACAGCCTCAACATCTCCCCACCACAATCATGGCTCTCCCTTCCCAGGAAATGGACGCCCAAGCCTGCGCCGCCCTCCTAAGAGCAACCCAAGAAAGCAACTACCAGAACCCCCCAGCCACCGTCTTCGCCCTCCCCAAAAGACGCCCCCACCCCCAGCGCCCAAAAGCCCAGCAGACCGCCGCCCTCCTCTTCCCCAATGACAGCCCCGAGAAAGCCATCATCCGGTACGAGGAGCAGCGCAAGCGCGCCGTGGCTGCACGCCGGGCCGCGGAGGCTGCTGCGAAGAAGCAGCAGGAGGAGAGGGTCAGGCTCTTGCTGGAGAGGGCGCGGCCGGATATGGGCCGTGGGCCTTGGGATCCGGTGGAGGACCCTGTTGAGCTTCCTCGGGCGATGCCGATGCCTGTGCAGGTCGGGGAGAGGGCGGATTTCGCGGACTGCTTTGCGTTCTTGAAGGGTGGCGACGATGATGATGATGATGACGAGGGCTGCAAAGGACGGGTCGAGGCCCTGCTGAACCACACGCAACCCTCCTCCTCCTCACTAGGCATCACCATCGGCAAAGAGCCAGGCCACGACACCCGGCTCCTAGAGTTTAAGCGCGGCGTGGTCTACGAGGACGGCCGCCTTGACCTCTGCAAAATGGTCGTCGGCCCAGACCACATCGACGCCCTCATGGACGCCCTCGAGACCAACACCCACATCCGCCACTTCCTCCTGGGCAACAACGTCATCACCAACCACGGCGCGCGCCGCATCGCCCAGTTCGTGCGGGACCACCCGGACAGGATGGAGACCTGGTACCTCGCGGGCAACCACATCAAACCCGCCGGGTTCCGCGAGCTGGCCTCTGCGCTGCGCGGGAGCGACGTCCTCGGCAGCCTCTGGCTGAAGCGGAACCCGCTGGGCCCTTCTTGCGTGGGCGATCTGCTCGCCCTGCTCGCGTCCGCGCGGCGCCTGCGCGTGCTGGACCTCGAGACCTGTGAGCTGGGCGACGCGGGCATCACGGAGCTGTTCAACGGCCTCGCGCGCGGGTCTGACAACAACAACAACAACAACAACGACACCAGCAGCAGCCTAGAGGCCATCTACATTAACGCCAACGGAGCCAGCACCGCCGCAGCCGAGGCCATCGCCAACTTCCTCACCTTCCCAGCATGCAAGCTCCGCTACCTCATGATGTCCAACAACCCGCTGGGCGACGCGGGCGCCCACGCCCTCGCCGCCGGCCTCAGGAACAACACGACCCTCGAGGTCCTGACCCTCGCCTCCTGCGGCCTCTCCGCCCGCGGCGTGTCGGCCGTCTGCGCCGCCCTGTCCGGCGGCCCCCACCCGCGCCGCCTCCGCCACCTGGACCTCGCCTCCCGCTTCAGCACCGCCGACCTGGGCCAGCGCTTCAACCACATCACCGACGACGCCGCCGCCGCCATCTGCGGCCTGGTGACGACCGCGCCGCCCTCTTCGGCCTCGCTGCGGTTCCTGCACCTGGGCTACGTGCTGTTCTCGCGGGCCGGGATGGAGCAGGTGCGGGATGCCGTGGTGTCCCCGTCGTCGTCGCTTGTCGGGTTCGAGGCGACGCGGGTGGTTGGGTCCGGGGGGAAGGAGGAGGAGGAGGAGGGAAGTGTGGGGAGCGGTGGGGGCAAGTCGTGTTCACTGCGTGTGCGGCGGGCCTTGGAGGCGAATTATGCACGGTTTTATGCTGGCGAGGGCCAGATGGCTCAAGGTGTGCCGTATGCGGATTTCATCGGCATGAATGGCATGTCGCGGCTGCTGAGAAACCATCCTGACGTGAGGCTGATCGATTCTGTGTACCGGACTAGGGACAAAGGGAAGTTGGCAGCTGGGAAAGCTCGGAAATTCTGGGATCTGGAGCTCAGTGAGGATGATAGGCTGCTGTGGGCGAGGCTGGATGAGATCGAGTGAGTGAGGTCGGGGAGGGAGAGGCAGAGAGGCAGAGCCGAACAAAGTTCCCCTTCGTATAGCTTAAGTACTTGAAGTATTCTTCACATCGAGTTAATTCATAAAAGCCTACATTGAATTGGAACACACGCACTCACAAAACAAGAGCAACAGGAATAGGAATCTGGTAATATGAGATATTCATTGATTCGTTACACATGATCATCATGAACTGCTGCCCTCGACGCAAGAGCCTTTCCCTCCTCTGCCTGAAATTAACCTCTCAAGACACCAGCATGTGTGATGTTGAAAGGCAACAACAGTAGCAGCCAGGCCCTCTTGTCGTCCTTCGTACTGCCGTTTCCTTGAGCCCCTGGCCCTCCTCCCAGAGAAAGAGAGAGAGAGGAGCAGGCCAACATATGACCGACTTCCATGCAATTGTGCAAATAGCCCGCCCGGCTGCGATTCATCCTGATGGTGGCCTTGATGAAGAAAAAGACGAGTATGTACCCGGTTAAAAGTGCTGCAGAACAGGAACTCCGAGAGAGAGAGAGAGGAAAGAAAGCAGAAATAGTTGGAAAACAAGAAAACCAATGCTTCCCTGCCATGTCCTGCGCCTGTGGTCGTCAGGACCCCTCAAAAATGAAATCAGAAAAAACAAAACACTTTATACAAACAAGTCTTGCCGTGCTTGTCATGTTACCCTCCTTTTTGTCCAAACTCCTCGAGCCCAAAAAAAAAAACACAAAAAAACCGATCATGTATGTTTATGTACGGGCTTGATCTTGGCTCATGCTGATGCTTTCTTCTCTGCCAGCGACAGTCATTACTGCCGAATCTGCTCTCTCTCTCTTTGGTTTATTTGGCTGTGGTGTGTGTGTGTATGTGTGTGTGTGTGTGTGTGTGACAGAATCCCAGGCTGTTGTTGTTATTGGGCTCCTCTGCGCCATCTGTCTCTTCAGACTGTCAAACATCCTCGTCCACTTGTCCTCCTCCCACTAAGGGGCAGCAGACAGGGGCCCGTCCAGAACGAAATCCAGCTTGGGCATCTCCAGCCGTGGGGGCGGCTCCTTCTTGGGCGACGCACCGGCGCCAGCAGCAGCCGCCGCCGCCGCCGCCTTCTTGGGCGAGGCGCTCCGGGACTCCTGTGGCGGTCCAAACCGCACGTCCCGGACGTTCCAGCCATCGTCTGCGGCGGCCGCCACCCAGGTGCGGAGTGCGTCGTGCACACCTGGATAGAACTTCTCCTTGCACAGCCTCAGGCTGCCGCCCAGACAGCGCTCCCAGCCTGACATGCGGAACTGCTCCCGCAGCGCGTTCCGCTCCGCCTGTGTGGGCGTGCAGGCGATGATGGCGTTCAGCAGGTCCAGGTGCGAGGCGAGGTAGTTGGTCGCATCCCACTCGACACCGCCCACATATGGAGCGGCGGGCACGGGCGGGCGCTCCTGCGGGAAGTGGCGGTGCATGTACGCATGCTTGTCGTCGGCCCATGATCTGCTGGTGGTCACTACCCGGTCGCTGTGGCGCGTTGCTGATGTGTCGTTGGTCGCCGTCTTGCGCATGTCCTCCGAGGACCTGTCGCGCCCTGCGGGCAGGGCGACCACGTTGAGGTGGTGGAGGAAGATCCAGAAGACCTCCTTGGTGACGCTGACCACCTCCTTGTTCCAGACGCGGTAGGGCCGCTCCCGCCTCATCTCTAGGACAAACTCGACGGGTCGCTCTTCCTCCTTGGGCGCCGGGTCGCGGAGGTAGGAGAGGACGGTCTGGGCCCTGGTCACGCGTTCCTGCTCCGCGCTGCTCTGGATGTAGGTGAGAAGCACCGAGGTGATGATGCCGCGCGTCGTGAACTCGCTGGGGCCCTTCCTCTCGGGATCGAAGATCAGGTGGATCAGGGCCGGGAGGAGTGTGTCCTGGATCTCGTGTAGGTACTGCAGGGCCAGGGCTGTCGTGCACAGGGCCTTGAGGCAGAGCAGGTCCTCGTGCAGCAGCGCATCTTCATGTTCTTCCCTATTTCAAGAACGTGGCGTTAGACTCAAGGCCGTCAGTGTGTTAAAAGAGGGGGGTGGAGAGAGAGGGAGAGAGAGAAGAGAGAGTGCATCTGTCTGTGGCCCAGCCAGGCTTGCTTACCTCCACTCGACTTCCATGATCCGCCGCAGCAGACCAACAATCTCCTTCATGCCGCCCTGCCTGATAAAGTCCTCGGTCCAGGCGACGCGCTCGTTGCGGAGCAGGAGCCGCAGCTTGTGGAGCTTGCCGACCTCGACGGCCTCGGGCTTCTGCACCCTGCGCAGGTAGTTGACAAAGTCGGACGGCTGCTGGCCCGTGACCTTGGCAATGATGCCGCTGGCGGCGTGCGAGCCGGCCGAGGGGGGCCTGTTGTCCATGGTGACGCTGTCTGTCGACTTGTTCCTGCTGTGGCCCTTGGCGGGCGCGTCCTTCTTCTTGCCCTTGGACGGGGAGCCGCCGATCTTCCAGCTGTTGCGCGAGAAGGTGAAGCTCCTGCCGCGGGTGTGCCTCTTGTCGCCGCCGCCCGCGTCGTCGCGCACCGAGTTCTGGCCGACGGCCACGGCGGAGTCGTCGCTATCGTTGGTGGGACGGCGGCCCAGCTTCTTGGCGTCGGCCTCGGCCCAGTCCTGGCGGATGAACTCCATCTTGATGGTGCTGTTCAGGTTGCGCATCTTGTACCTCTGGTTCTCTGGGATGTTGCGCCGGTCCAGCATGGCCTCCAGGTGTCTGTCGACATCCTTGGGGTCGATCTGGGGCTCGCTCGGCTCGGGCTCGGGGGTGGGCGACGAGGACTTGGACTTTTGGCCGCCTCCCAGGTTGGAGAGGGCCGACATGACCCTGGCGCGAGAGCCAGACCGCGTCTTGGCCCAGGTGGACAGCCTCTGGCCCTCGACATGCTCGTCGTCGTCGGTCCTGAGCCTCCCACGCGTGACCTTTTGCTGCTGCTGCTGGTGCTGCTGTTCCACGCCGGCGGTGGTGTCGGGCTTTGGGATGTGCTGGGGCTGAAACGACTTGGGTCTCTGCTTCGGCCCAGAGGTCCCGCTGGAGGCTGCTGCGGCAGGGCGGAACGGGCTGTGGAGGTTGAGCAGGCCCGCCTGGGTGAAGGGGTCAGCAGGCATGTCGAAGGGCGAGCTGGGGACGGAGGCGGCGCCGCCCAGAGAGGAGCCCTTGCAGAACTGGGCGTAGATGGGCGTTACCGCGGGCGAGTTGGGATCTGACGGCTTCCTGTTCTCCTTGTTCTTGCCCTGCTGGCTGTCTTTCTCCAGGGAGAGGTCCATGGTCTTGTCAGACTTGGGGCGGGAGAGCAGCAGGCCCTTGAGGTTGGTCGAGGGCCTGGCCTTGTTGGTCTTGTCTGGGGAGGTCTCGCTGCTGGCGGCAGCAGGTTTGTCCCTGGAGGGGGAGTGGTTGGAGAACCTGGTAGAGAGGGTGGTCAGGTTGGGCTTGGAGGATGCTCTGCTGGTATCATCGCGCAGCAGCAGCGCCTTGGTTGGGGAGCGAGGGCTGTCGATGGCAACAGGGCCTGTCTGCTGCCACTGGCCGAGGGCATTGGTCTCGAGCTGGAGCCTGGGGCAGGCCATGCTGAGTGGACGACGTTTGCTGCTGCTGGCGGTGGCGGCGGCGGTGGTGGTGGTTATGCCGTTGTCCTGCTGCTGTGGTTGGTCTGACTGGCCAGGGAGGGGGACAGCAGTGGCAGCAGCAGTAGGAGTAGCAGTAACAGGTGAGGATGGTAGGAAGGGGGAGGAGGGTGTGGAGGTGGCTATGGCGTTGGTGGTGGCCGTGGTAGATGTTGACTTGGGAGGGGAGAAGGACGAGGGAAGGTTGGCGCCATCCGAGTTGTTCCTCCTGTGGATGAAAGACCTCAGACCGCCACCAGCTGGTTTGTTCTGTTGTGCTTGTTGTTGCTGCTGTTTTTGTTCAAACTGCTGTCGTGTCTCTGAAAAGTTGAAGGGTGATTTATGTATTGCTGCCATGTTGGGCTGCCTGCAGAGAAGGAGGAGGAGGAGGAGGAGGGGGGGGGGGAGTTGGTGGTCGTTGCGGCGGCGGTGGCTAGGAGGGGAGGGGGGGGTAGGGTCAGGGTCAGGGAGCGGCGGGTGGTGCAGGTGGTGCAGCAGTGTGGTCAATTGCTGTGGGAACGACAGTAAACAGAGTGGAATGTGATGCAATTAATTCATGAGTAAGCTGGTATGGTACTGCTGCTGCTGCTGCTGCTGCTGTGATGATGCACTCATGCCAATGCTTTGTGGGGGTTGGTTGGTCATGTCATGCTGCTGTTGCTGGCATTGTGAGAATTGACAGATGCTCTCGATCCGGGACAGATCAGTCCTGACTCTCTGAGCTGGCAGGCTGGAGACGACAGGCCGGTGTTGTCAGAAGAGGACATGCAGTGTAGCTGGTGGTTGAGGATGGATGGGGAGCAAGAGTGGGATGGTGGATGGTGGATGAGCGAGTGAATGCCAATGCTAAAATAAAAGTATTGGGCGCGCGCGGGTGGGAAGGATTGCCAGAGGATGCAGGTGAGACGGGATATACGACGGTGCAATACAGATTGGCCCCACTGTAGACCAGCCAGGTACAGAAAGAAGGCTGCTAATGCATTGATTATTCACTTTTTGGGAAGGGGAGGAGGGGGGAGGGGGAGGAAGGGCATGTCAGGTCCCAATTCTGGTCTCTTTTTTCCTCAAAAGAGAGAGAGAGGGAGAGGGAGAGAGAGAAAAGTATGTAACCCAGGCGTGCCAGGGCAAGGCGGGCTGGAAGAGTGAAGCGAGGCACAGTGGGACACAGGCACTATATTTTAGTGGGTTAGTGGGTTAGTGGGTCATTTTACCAGCATAGGCTGCAGCAGGTGCAAGGCCTGAAGGGAGAGAGGGAAGAGGCCGGGGGGGGAAGGGTGTCCCTACCCTAGAGGTTTAGGTCCGGCTCAGGCAACCGAGGTGCGCAACGTTGATTACCACCACCACTAAAGGCCACTATGAAATACAGGAAATACAGGGCAGGGCAGTCTTGGCCACTCACTCTTCAGGGCACCGTTGGTTGGTTGCCACGGTGATGTTTCTTTCCCCTTATCAGTAATCCCCCGCTCTCCCCTTTCAGATGATAAGACAACGCAAGACCGATGCTCGGTACGAAGTGGCTGGTTTACCATCATTACTACACTCACTTATGGTCCTGGCTCGTCCCACAACCCTTGCTCAACTTAACCTGCTTAGCCAGGTGGAGCCTCGAGATACTGAGTCCATGGATTTCTCCGTAGGGACCAAAAAAAAAAGAAGAAAAAAAGAGACAAGTAGAAGAGAGAGAGAGAGGAGAAAAAAAAGAGAGAGAGGAGAAAAAAAAGAGTGTGAGACTACTAGTATGTAAGTGTACCCCACGCCTGTTCCTGCGGCTGGGATCTCACAGGCCACCTTGGGCCCACCGCCACGGCCTCTCGACCTTGAATCGGCTCGCTTCTTCTTGGGAACAACTTTTTGCTGGCTACGTACGACCCTCTACGAGCGATTTGATTTGATCTCCTCTTCAATCCCCGATCCTCACGGGGCCGAGCCGGTCTGTAACGATTCCCTGACTCTGACCTCATCGTGCTCCCCTTCTTCCGCTTTTTTTTCTTCTTCTTTCTTTTTCTCTTTTGGTTTGGTTTGTTGTGTGTCTGTGTCTGTTGGCGACGGGCTGGCTCCTCTTCTTCTTCTTCTTCTTCTTCTTCTTCTTCTTCTTCTTCTTCTTCTTCTTCTTCTTCTTCTT